>JANCRA010000092.1:397377-924413 GCA_024362935.1 Setophaga petechia | reverse complement strand
AGAAAGAAAGAAAGAGAAAGAAAGAAAAGAAAGAAAGAAAGAAAGAAAGAAAGAAAGAAAGAAAGAAAGAAAGAAAGAAAGAAAGAAAGAAAGAAAGAAAGAAAGAAAGAAAGAAAGAAAGAAAGAAAGAAAGAAAGAAAGAAAGAAAGAAAGAAAGAAAGAAAGAAAGAAAGAAAGAAAGAAAGAAAGAAAGCTGAGCTCTTTGGGGAGCAGAGCCTCAGTCCTCAGCACCCCAGGCTTGGGGAGCAGCTTCCCAAGGAGCAAAATCCTCCAAACACAGAACTTCCACGAGAAATTCTGTAATATTTGGCTTAAAAATATCAATTTGGGGAGTGGGGAGGAGAGGGGGGTTAATGAATTTCACACCCAGGAAGTGCAATCAGATTTTGGTGCCATCTGCTTCTGCTCAAGGCTCTTTCCAAGGGGGTTTGGAGCCTCTGCAGGGAGAGCCCAGGGAGAGGAGGGACCCTGGTGCTTGGCCTGCAGGGCAGCCTGAGCCCCCTCCCCGTCTGACACTGAATATTTCTGCAGCCCATTTATAAACAGCAGCAGCTTTTAACTGCACAGGGCAAGGGGGAAGGGGAATCATGGCAGGGGAGAAGGTGCTGCATGTGTGGCAGAGCACATTCCCACTCTCACTGAGATCATTTGGCACTTGCTCTGTGCTGTGTTCGTTTTCTCTCTTGTAATCCTGAAACAACAAATGGATGGAGGGATTGCTTCACCCAGCAAAGCAACAGAAGCAGCAAAACCCTCCCAGCAGCAGAAGGCAGGAAGGAGGAGGCACGAGGAGAATTAGGGCACATTTTGGGAGGGGAGCAGAGCTGCTCCTATTTGGGACTCCTCAGCAGAAGTGGCTGGGAGGCACTGAGGGCACAAAGTGAGGGGGTTTGGTGATTTGGGGATCTGGTGGCTTAATGATGATATTGGTGGTTTGGTGGTTTAATGATGATTTGGTGATTAGGTGGTTTAATGATGATTTGGTGATTTGATGGTTTAATGATGGTTTGGTGGTTTGGTGGTCTAATGATGATTTTGTGATTAGGTGGTTTAATGATGATTTGGTGGTTTAATGATGGTTTGGTGGTTTAATGATGGTTTGGTGGTTTGGTGGTTTAATGATGGTTTGGTGATTTGATGGTTTAATGATGATTTGGTGGTTTAATGATGGTTTGGTGGTTTAATGATGGTTTGGTGGTTTGGTGGTTTAATGCTGATTTGGTGGTTTGGTGGTTTAACGATGATTTTGTGATTTGGTGGTTTAATGATGATTTGGTGGTTTAATGATGGTTTGGTGATCTGATTTGGGCTGGGAGGGTTTTGCAGCTTCCCTGCAGTCAGGGCTGTCCCACAGGTGACACCAAACCCCACAGATTGTTTGGATGCTGCTCTGGGCTCTGCTCACTCTGTACCCAAGGTCTGGAGCCCTGGCAGGGTCTGTCCCAGCTCTGCATCCACATTTTACTGCAGAGCCCCAACTCTGAAATGGAACTAGAGACATAATTATATCCCAATTATCTATTTGTTAGTGCAAATATCCCTGCAGAGATCCTGCCTGGTCACTCAGCCCTCCTCCAGCCCCCAGCAGCCCGAGCCTCCAGGCTGGGGAGCTGCTCCACGAGCCAGAGGGACCCAGCCCAAGAAGGAAAACAGAATTCCTGCCCAGGACAGCTCAGAGCCCGAGGGATTTTGCCCAAAGCAGCCTTGGCTGGTGTAGAAGGACCAGCCCAAACCCCTGTGTGGGTGCAGTGCCACACACCCTTTGGGAAGTGACCATGACCACGCCTGGAGGAGCTGGGAAAGAAGCCACAGTTCTGCAGAGATTTGTTTGAAATATTGAAATATTGAAATATTGAAATCTTGTGCAGGAGGCTTTGCCAGAGCTCTGTGCTGTGACCCCAGGTGGAACATCCATAACTCCTGCAGCACACAGTGCACACAAACCTTATCTGGAGACATTAAAGAAAGCTGCTTGACATTGGAAATCAAATTGATTTCTTGCCAAGATTTCACAAGGGCATGTGTGACAGCAAATGACATGCTTAAGCCTTGCAAGAAGAAAATAAACATGTCCAATGCAAAAGCCATCAGTTTCTGTGCCAGCTTGAATTATGCACATCTGGAGTGATTTGACACCCAGCTTGCTTGGCAGCACACGGGGTGAGTTGCCACAAGCTGAAGGAGATAAATAGGCTGGAGCAGAGTCCCTGCCTCGTGCAGGGCTGCAGAGGAAGCAGATCTAAGGCAGCAGGGTCCACTCTGCTGTTTGTTCCCCTCTCTCCTGTTTGTTCCCCTCTCTCCTGTTTGTTCCCCTCTCTCCTGTTCCCCACTCTCCTGTTCCCCACTCTGCTGTTTGTTCCTCTCTCCTGTTCCCCACTCTGCTGTTTGTTCCCCGCTCTCCTGATTCCCATTCTCCTGTTCCCCTCCCTCCTGTTTGTTCCCCTCTCCTGTTCCCCACTCTCCTGTTTATTCCCCTCTCTCCTGTTTGTTCCCCACTCCTCCTGTTTATTTCCACTCTCTTGTTCTCCACTCTCCTATATGTTCCCCACTCCTCCTGTTTGTCCCTCTCTCCTGTTCCCCACTCTCCTTTTTGTTCCCCTCTCTCCTGTTTATTTCCCCTCTCCTGTTCCCCACTCTGCTGTTTGTTCCCCACTCTCCTGATTCCCATTCTCCTGTTCCCCTCTCTCCTTTTTGTTCCCCACTCTCCTGTTTGTGGCACCCAGTGCCCTCGGGTGCCATAAAACCCTTCCCATCTCAGCACCTGGAGAGCAGAACCAAAAGTTTGATCCCCTGAGCGCTCCCACCCCAGGGACTGATGGCAGAGCCACCTCCCAGCAGCCCCTTTGCCATATTAACATAAAGTTTCTATTGCACAGCAGTTTGATCCATTTGTGTTTGTTTAACTCCTGTGTTCTGACAGAAGAAGATGGAGAATCTGCATAATTAATAACGACCCAAGCAATCTCCCCTAATGGCTGCTCTGAAGCCCTGATCTCCTGCTAACTGAGCACATCCATAACAGGGGCAGGCAGGAGCAGCTCCTGAGATATCACTCCCCTGGGATCAGCTGGGTGCTGTGCAGCTCCAGCCATTAGCTGGGACTGCCCAGGTCATCCATAAAACTCCTTCTCTGAGCACAGAGGGAGCTCAGAGGCTGCAGCAGAGCGCTGGGCCCCAGGAAGGGGCTCCTTTACACATTTCTGGATGTGCATCCTTTACACATTTCTGGATGTGCTTCTGGAATGGTCTGACCGTGCTCACAGGGGTTCTTGGATCAGGGAAGAGATGAGGATCTGACTCCATGGTTCAGAAGGCTGATTTATTATTTTATGATATATATTACATTAAAACTATAGTAAAAGAATAGAAGAAAAGGTTTCATCACAAGGCTGGCTAAGAATAGAATAGAAAATAATCAGAAAGAATGATAACAAAGGTTTGTGGCTCGGGCTCTGTGTCCGAGCCAGCTGGGCTGTGATTGGCCATTAATTAGAAACATCCACATGAGCCAATCCCATTTGCACCTGTTGCATCCCACAGCAGCAGATAACCATTGTTCACATTTTGTTCCTGAGGCCTCTCAGCTTCTCACGAGGAAAAATCCCAAGGAAAGGATTTTCCATGAAAAATGTGACAGAATGGCTCAGTGCTCCTGGCCTGAGCTGGCCTTTGGGTGCAGGGTGGTGGCTTTGGTCACCCTAGGTCACCAACTCCTTTGTGTGACCTCTGCTGCAGGCTGAGACTGCCCAAAATCCCTGTGGGACAGGCAGGAGGGGTCCTGAAACGCCCCAGACTGAACCAGCCCCAGCCCCTGGGCACGAGGGAAGGGGCTGGGAGCTGTGGGGCCCTCAGCAGGCAGGGGTTGGTCTCCTGCAAGGAGCCCAGCTTGTAATCCCTGCTATCAGAACAATGCTCTTTGCCAAATCAGATGAAATGCTTGTAAGAGGGGCTAATCAGATTCTACATTAATGAGAGAAAATATGAAGCTAATCAACACCCAGGCAGGTCTCAGGGCTGCAGGCCTATTAAACTTCATAAAAAATTAATGACTGAGAGAGCAGAGTGGTTTGTGAGGCGTCTCCAGTGGCACGGGCAGCTCTGCAGCCCCGTTCCCCTCTCGTTACTCTGCACTGGCCCAGCCCAGCCCTGCTCAGGGACACTCCTGAGGGATCCATCCCTCCTCACACCTGCTGCCCCACTGCCAGAGGGGCCTTTCCATTGGAATTAAGGACATTTGTACCCAACCCCTCCTTGGAATGGGCTGAGAGGAACTTTAAAGCCATCCCATCCCATAGATCCCATCCCTGTTCCCATCCCTGTTCCCATCCCATCCCACTCCATCCCTGTTCCCATCCCATCCCATAGATCTCATCCCATCGCATAAATCCCATCCCTGTTCCCATCCCTGTTCCCATCCCATCCCATAGATCCCATTCCACCCCATCCCTGTTCCCATCCCTGTTCCCATCCCGGTTCCCATTCCAGCCCATGGATCCCATCCCTGTTCCCATCCCTGTTCCCACCCCATCCCATGGGTCCCACCCCACCCCTGTCACTGTCCCAGGCTGCTGCAGCCCCATTCTGGCCTAAGGCACAAGGCTGGCTTCACTGCCTAGGGTCAGGGTTAGGGTTCCACCTAGGGTTGGTGTTTTTAAACCACAAACCCAGAGCTCCAGGCAGCTGCAGCTGCCAAAGGCCTCCCAAGAGAACACAAAACTGCCCCCACATCCTTCCTCACAGCCTTTTCCTGGGAGCCAGCCTCAGTGCCAGGGTGGGCTGGGCAGCTCTGGGGGGTTTCCACGGGAAGGATTTGCTGAGGCCCTGCTGGAGCAGTCCCAGAGCTGGCAGCTCCCCCAGCAGGCTGTGCATCACTAATGAGATGCAGAAATGGAGATCACATTACAATGAACCGTGCAGCAATGGAAACAAGGAGTGAGGCTGATCCCTCTGCCTCACATCTGTGGAGCATAAAAGGAGCCTCAGCTGATTTGGGTGTTCCAGCCCAGTTTAAAGCAGACAGGCTCAACCTGCCGGGTCCAGGCCCTTCCTCAGGCATTGTTCAGCTCGCACCTAATTGAAGGTTGTGCACAGCAGATCCCTTGCAGTGATCCTCTGTTTGCAGCGCTGCTGGGGGAAAACAATCATTTCCTGGGCTCTTTGGCTGGGAGAAGGGAAGACCATTAGAGCAACTCTTCAATATTTAACGCACTATGTAAATGAGATGTGTAAGTATATCTCTGCTTCCGAGCAGGGGGAGGAGAGGAGGAGCACTCCGAGAGTGAGGAAGGCACCTGGAGGATTCAGCAATCACTGCTCGGAGCACGGCTCCAGCAGAGCCTGGAGGCTGCCCCTGGAATCCCCCATGCCTCAGCCCTGGCCTCTCTAGAGCCTGGCTTAACCAGGTGTCAGGGCTGTGCTCAGCTCTGGGAGCTTTCACTCCATCAGGGGGGGATCCCAGGGCTCAGCCAGGCCCAGCCTCGGCTCTGGGGCTCCATTCTCTGCTGCCCTGGGCTTGGAGAAACCCTTCCCCTGCACCAGGAATAAATGTCTGTGTGTGCCCTGTGTTTTGGGGAGATGCAGCCAAAAACTCCTCAGCTCTGTGACAGTTGTAAAGCTGGTATGTTCATTATTACAGCATGTGGAGGTTGCTCTCCTTAAATGACGTGGTACCTCTGGGAACTTCAGGTCCCTTTTATCCCCCTCTCAGATACACATGCATACAATTTCACAGTGGGTTCATACATATTCATTTTTACGAATTTCCATGACATTTCTTGCTAGTTCCTCTTTATCAGAAGGAATTCCTGGGTCAGGCTGCCCTGCTCTCACAGCAGTCTCTGTCTCTCTCTGTCACCCTCTGTCTCTCCCCTTATCTCTGTCCTTCACTGAATCAGTTTCCCTGAGCCCAGGCCTTGCAGTCAGGTTACATGCACACACTCAAAGATGTACATTTCACCTAAATCAAGATACACACCCTCAAAGATGTACATTTCACCTAAATCAAGATACACACACTCAAAGATGTACATTTCACCTAAATCAAAATGGGTTTCTGCTCTGGAGAATTTCTCCTCTGCCTCACCTGTGGGATCGGTCTGGGCTCACAGGGAGGTGCAGAGCAAGGCACAGAGGGTTTTCTCTGAGCCAGTCACACCAAAACCCCTCAGACCTGCTCCAGGAGCAGAGCAAACTCAGATCATTGTGGCAGCTGAGCTGCAGGATCCACACTGTGCCCCTGTGGTGCAGGCTCAGAGGGGCTGGGGAGGTAGGGACAAGCTGCAGTGATGGATTCACCCTTCTCCTCCCTTCCCCTCCAGGATTTGAGACAAATTCTCAGCGGGCAGAGGAGCCCTCAAGCACACACTGGGATTTTGGGAGTGCAGAGTTGGATTTCACAGATGAGAGGAAGCAGCTGCTGGAGGTCAGCAGCAAAGACAGATCTAAAATTCATCTTTCCTGACTAACAGCTTAAAGTGCCTCTCTTTAAAAAAACATGCAGCCCTTTGGAGAGGCAGCTTTGCCTCTCCCAGACCTCACTCCTACAGAAGATAAACCCAAGATGAAAAATTTATTGGAATGCAAACTGTGCAGGTGAGGTGCTGGCTACAGCTGCAGGGCAATGAAACTGCTCCCAATGCCTGCAGCCCTGCTCCTAAATCCTGCAGCCCTGCTCCCAAATCCTGCAGCCCTGCTCCTAAATCCTGCAATACTGCTCCCAATCCTGCAGCCCTGCTCCTAAATCCTGCAGCCCTGCTCCTAAATCCTGCAATCCTGCCCCTAAATCCTGCAGCCCTGCTCCCAAATCCTGCAGCCCTGTTCCCAATGCCTCCAGCCCTGCTCCTAAATCCTGCAATCCTGCTCCTCCAGCACAATCCCTGGGAGGCTCAGCAGCATCAACCTGGACCTGCTGCCCCAAGCTCTGCAGAACCATTGAAAAGAAGAAATCTTGGTTTGTCTTGAGTGTTTGATTTGTGAGATATGAGGAGGTGATAAAGTTACCCCTGACTTAAATATAAAAATATCAGGTTGTCATCCCCGCAGGGAAATGGTCTCACCTTGCAGAAAACTGCAATGGGACAGGAGGAATCAGAGAGAATCATCAATCCCAGAATGGCTGGGGCTGGAAGGAGCTTTGATCTCATCCAGGGCCAGCCCTGCCATGGCAGGGACACCTCCCATTGTCCCAGGTGCTCCAGCCTGGCCTGGGACACTCCAGGGATGGGGAACCCATGGGATAACCTGTGCCAGGGAGGAATTCCTGCCCAATTTCCCTCCCAGCCTGGCCCTGGGCACTGCCAGGGATGGGGAACCCATGGGATAACCTGTGCCAGGGAGGAATTCCTGCCCAGTTTCCCTCCCAGCCTGG
This sequence comes from Setophaga petechia, assembly GCA_024362935.1. NCBI lineage: Eukaryota > Metazoa > Chordata > Aves > Passeriformes > Parulidae > Setophaga > Setophaga petechia. Next base: position 917,047 of record JANCRA010000092.1, on the reverse strand, counting down.
CCCTGGGCAGTGCCAGGGATGGGTAACCCATGGGATAACCTGTGCCAGGGAGGAATTCCTGCCCAGTTTCCCACCCAGCCCTGCTCTCTGGCACTGCCCACTGCTGTGAATAATCTCCATTTGTGCCCTGCTGGGCTGGGAGCTGGGACCCCTCTCTGAATTTGAATTTTCCTTTTCCAGGTTATTCTGTACCTGTGCCCCTGCTGGGTTTCTCAAGCACCTTAAACTCCTTTAAAATGGTATTATTTGGGCATTATTCAATAGCAGAGGTGGGATCCCCGTGCCCACTGGGACACTGAGGAGCCTCTGCTTGCAAAGGGCAGTGACTGTGAATACCCAGCCCCTGTGGCTGGGCGTGCTGGGCTCAGGGAGGGGAGAACAAAGCAGTGGGAACGGTGGTGGCAGCTTTTGATGAGCACACAGGGAATACAGCACCATTAACCACACAAACACAGCCCCTGCTCTCGTTTCTTACCCGGGTTGTCTCTGCCAGGATCCCATTGTCTGCAGGGCAGGGAAGGGGCTCTGTGATCTCACATGAAGGAAGGAGGCAGGAGCTGCAAAGAGCTCTGGAATAAAGGAAATCAATCGATGGCTTTGCTCCCTTCATTGGGAACTTTTGCAGGCAGGGGGTGTTTGCTGCTGGATCTCCTCCTGTCACTGACGCTCACTTGGAGTGCACTGAGTGGAACCAGCTCGTTAGAAACCCAGCCAGGCACTCATGTGGGTTTTTCTCCTCTTTTGGGAATCCTCTCCTGTGTAAATAAGACACATAATAACCCTTCTCTGCATTTCACACATGTGCACAGCTCTTCAGCCAGAAATGGCTCCGTGCTGCTGCAATTATCCCCATTCTGCAGGAGGGGGAAAGGGAGCACAGGAGGGTCTGATGCACCAGCACTGGCTGTGACAGCTGAGTCTGGGTGGTTGTGTCCAGGGAATTCCCAGCCCTCCCCTGGAACAAGGAGGGACCAGGGAGCAGCATCCCAACCCCAAATCCTGGGATCAAAGGGGGCAGAGGGAGGGGGGAGGTCCCTTCTCATGGAAAAGTGACAGGATGAGAGGAAAAGGACTCAGCTTGGGCCAGGGGAGGTTTACATTGGATATCAGGGATAAAAAACCTCCCAGGAAGGCTTGGAAAGCACTGGAAAGGTCCCTCAAGGACCTCTCTGCTTTCAGCTGACAGTGCCTGGGATTGAGCTCCATTTAATTTCTGGATTTCCACAAAGAGCCTGCCAGTGACTGTGATTTTGCAGGGGGAGAACAGGGTCTCACCGTGCCTAACCCCCGGAGGCTTTTAATCTCTAAATCAATAAAATCCATTAAACAAATTGCTCTCCCCCCACGCATGCCATGCAAAGGGAGAGGGTTTGCCATTATTTATTTAATTTGGAGCACGTTGCAGAGCTCTGCTGATGGATTGGGCACTGGTGCAGCTCAGCTGTCAGAGGGCGCAGCAAAAACCCCACTCGGAAACTTTGGATGGAACAAATGGGCTGGAAATGGGGAAAAAACCCAAAAAACAACACTCCACAAAGAGCCTGGAGCGTCTGTAGGGTTTAGGCTTCATGCCCTGTATGTGCAAATCAGGAGGAATGATTAAAAGCAGCTCCTCTCTTTGGAAAGGTTAAGTGTCTCATCTCGCACAAAGGAATTCTGTGTACCAGCACTCTCAAATCCTGGAGTGAGATCAAGTGCTGGAGTCTTGATAGCAGAATATTTAGTGATAAAGAACGAGGATCAGGGAGGATTGAAAACATGGAGAGCAGGCAGATGTGCTGCAGCACTCGGGGCTGGAAATTCACCCAGTGCAGAACTGGGGAGAAACAGAGAAATACTTGGGGATGGATGTGTTTAGGAGAGGGTGGCTCTTCACCAGGCTGGGGAGATAAAGAGATGGAATTATTTCCCATCTCCCCTCACAGGGAACTCCTGCTGAGGCTGCCCAGGGTGGTCCAAGGCTGGCCAGGATGGTCTCAGGGCACAGCCAGGGTGACCCAGCGCTGTCCTGGGTGGTCCAAGGCTGGCCAGGGTGGTCCAAGGCATGGTCAGAGTGGCCCCAGGGCTGGCCAGGATGACCCAGCGCTGTCCTGGGTGGTCCAAGGCACAGCCAGGGTGACCCAGAGTATGTCCAGGGTGGTCCAAGGCTGGCCAAGGTGGTCTCAGGGCACAGCCAGGGTGACCCAGAGCTGTCCTGGGTGGTCCAAGGCAGGCGAGGGTGGCCCAAGGCATGGTGAGAGTGGCTCAGGGCTGGCCAGGGTGTCCCCAGGGCTGTCCAGGGTGACCCAGAGCATGGCCAGGGTGGTCCAAGGCATGGTCAGAGTGGCCCAGGGCTGGCCAGGGTGACCCAGAACATGACCAGGCAGTCCAGGGTGACCCAGGGCTCCCTGTGCAGCGTTCCCAGCACACAGCTCCACTCTCAGGGTTTCCCCAGTGGAACTGTCCCTGTCCCCTCATTCCTCCATGTCCTGGTGAGCAGAGCTGTGAGAGGGGAGCTCTGTCCTCGTCCCCCAGCCTGGGAACCCTTGCAGGGCTGATTGCCCTGGATGAGCTGAGCACAGCTGAACCCCACGGGCTCTTTGGGGCTCCTGAGGAATGGGAGAACTGTCACAGACATCATTCATGGAAAATCCTTTCCTTGGGATGCTTCCACCTGAGAAGCTGAGAGGCCTCAGGAACAAAATGCAAACATTGATTATCTGCTGCTGTGGAATGCAACAGGTGCATCTGGGATTGGCCCATGTTGGATGTTTGTAATTAATGGTCAATCACAGTCAGCTGGCTCAGACTCTGTCCGAGACACAAACCTTTGTTATCATTTTTTCCCATTCTATTCTTAGCCAGCCTTCTGATGAAACCTTTTCTTCTATTCCTTTAGTATAGTTTTAATCTAATATATACCATAAACTAACAAATCAGCCTTCTGAACCATGGAGTCAGCTCCTCTTCTCTTCCCCAATCCCAAACCCTGTGAATGTGGTCACAGAGAACCCCAGGAACAGCCAGGCCAGGGTGGGAGCAATCCCAGCACAGGGGAGGCAAACCTGAGGGGAGCTGGGCACAGGGCAGTGCCAGCAGAGGAGCTGGGGGGTTCTGTGGAGGGTCCCTCCCTCTGGATGTGAGGAAAGCACAGGGAGCCCATTCAAGCAGTGTTTAGAGAGATAATTGCAGCAGCTAATTGCCAAATAATAATAATAAAACATCTTGAAGTTTGCTAATGGAGGGGTTGAAATACTGTGATCCTTATCAGACAGCAATTAATACAGGCTGGGATATCCAGTAAATTCAGAGGCCTCATCCATTCTGTTCTGAGGACATTTTATGTGGTGACAGCTCCGCTCAGAAATCAGATCTGTCTGGAACTCTTTTATTTTTATGGGGACAGACAGACATTCCTAGTGAAAGTTAAATGAAGTTAGAGCCCTTCTGTAAACAGTTTGCAATCCCTGTATTCATTAAAGTCAAAAGAAATTGTGCTGTTAATCAAGTCTTCATTTTAAAAGGATCAGAACTGGACCTGGCCCATCTCCCCCATCCCTCCCTGCTTCTCCAATAATCACAGATCAGCCCTGTGCAAATTAAAGCCTGAATCTGGCTTTCTGTTTAATTGAGTTCTGCTCAGCTCTGCCCTTTCACAGCCCAAGGTGTGAGCAGGAGGTCTGGGGTGGATTTTGTGCTGCTTTGCCCTGGTCCATGCAGCAGTGTATGAGCCCTGCCTCCTCAGCCCTGTTTATCTCAGGTATAAATCCCCTTGCACCATCTGAAGTGCTGCTGCTGCCTGGGCCTTGCTGGCTCAGATATTCCATTTATTCCTTGAATATTCCCATTTTACTGCAAGGCCAGCAAAATAGATTACAGAGAGCAGTGTAGGTGTGTCAGTTGGTGAGAAATGCAGGGTTTGGGGTTTTCAGTGTGTTGTGGATGGAAGCCAGATGGAGGGCACAGGGTTTGTCCTGGGTTTCTTCTCCATGGGTTTGGATGGCATTTTGTAATTGGGCAGAAAAGTCCACATTGGGATCAGTTATTGGGTTAAAAAGGGGAATAATCCATGTGTCAGTTCTTAATTGGATAGTTTACCTTTAAAATACCTTGTACCAAGAGATTGTTGCCCATTTTTGTGATGCTTTTCCAGTGCACTGAGCCTGGTGTGGACAGCGTGCAAAACCTTAGATAATATAATAATAAACAAGAACCTGAAGACCAAGAAGATCCAGTGTGTCTCTGTTTTCTGACACAAAACCACTCCAGGAGGGTCTCCCCTGACAGAGGAGCCCCAGGGAGGGCCCAGCCTGAGTCAAAAAAAGTCAAAAAATTGACAGAAGTCAAAAAATTGACAACAATACCCTGGCAGGGAGGGATGTCCAGGGATGGGCTCCCTCTCTCTGAAGGGCTGGAGCAGCCCCAGCTGCCAGCACTGGCTGAAATGAAAGTTAAATTCAGCCACAAAAGGGAAATGGTGTGTTCCATCAGCGAGGTTCAATTGCAGTGATACAACACCACAAGAGCAATTTCATTCCTGGCATATTTAGCGTGGCATTAGGGAGTGTACCAAGGTAGCAATTTTCTAGATAATCAACTCCATGTCTTCATTCTAAGTGCGTTTGTACGTGTAAGTTAATTAGGGGAGTTAATTTTCACGAATGGCAGAAAATCTGCATTTTTTTCCAGCAGGTTTTTGCTTTGTGGCAGCTCCTGGTTCAGGGCAGGGACAGAGGAGCTGAGGCTGTGCCCCAGCCCAGGCTGCAGCAGGGCAGGTCCAGCCCAGCCTGGGCTCTGGGGCACAGGGGAACGATCCCTGCAGCAGATCCAGGGTGTGCAGGGCCCTGAGCAGCCCTGGACATCTGGGGGAGCAGGGGAAGCTGTGAAAATGGAAATGGAAATAGGAGAGAGTGACTGTGATGGTGTTCACAGGGGTTTGGGGATTGGGGAAGAGATGAGGAGCTGACTCCATGGTTCACAAGGCTGATTGATTATTTTATGATATATATTACATTAAAACTACACTAAAAGAATAGAAGAAAAGGTTTCATCAGAAGGCTGGCTAAGAATAGAATAGGAAAAAATGATAACAAGGGTTTGTGGCTCAGGCTCTGTGTCCAAGCCAGCTGGGCTGTGATTGGCCATTAATTAGCAACAACCACATGAGCCAATCCCAGATGCACCTGTTGCATTCCACAGCAGCAGATAATCAATGTTTGCATTTTGTTCCTGAGGCCTCTCAGCTTCTCAGGAAGAAAAACCTTAAGGAAAGGATTTTCCATGGAAGATGTCTGTGACAAGTGACAGAATCATGGAATGCTTTGGGTTGGGGGGAACCTTAAAAATCATCTCAGTGATGATTTTTAAGTGCAGGGGAACCTGCATTAGTCCAGCAGGGAGGAGGATGGGAGGGGTGCTGAGAGCTCCTCAGAGGGCTGTGAGGGGAGGCAATCACCAAAAATCTTTCTGTTTCAACCCCAGGCATCAGCTCTTTCCAAAGTGGGAAGGAGTCATTATCTGAATCCACTGCACTTGCAGTGGGCTCAGATAGCCCTGCTAAATTTGGACATTGCTATTCAGAGCAATTTAACTTTTACAGACTCCATTTGAATTTCCAGGCCTTTTAAAGCATGTGCTAAAATTCCCTTTTGCTTCACTGAGGCTTCACTCCCTGCTTTTATCTCTTCTACAGAATTTTGCCATAAAGGGTTGGAGATAATTGCAAAGCCATTCATCCTGGTCCTTTCCTGCATTCTCCCCTCCAGCCCAGCATTGTGGGGTTGTGCTGGGGAAGATTTAAACGGGAGATTGGGAATTGGGAATTGTTCCCTGGGAGGGTGGGCAGGCCCTGGCACAGCTGGGGCTGCCCCTGCATCCCTGGAATGTCCCAGGCCAGGCTGGATGGGGCTGGGAGCAGCTGGGACAGGGGAAGGTGTCCCTGCCATGGCTGGGGTGGCACTGGGTGGATTTTAATGTCCCTTCCACCCAAACCAGTGTGGGATGCACCTGGAGAGGCTGCAAGGCTGAGCAGGGATGGAGAGGCTGCTCTGTTGGGCCACCTCTTCCTATGGGGTTTAATCCTTATGGAATTTAAGGGCTTTTCTTCCCCATTGTTTCTTTCATCTTCCAATGTCCAATTTCATTTACCAGCAAGCCTAAAGTTTATTTGTAAATGCAAATTATCTTTTCCCATTCATCAACCAGTGGAATCCTTCCCGTTGTTTCTTTTATCTCCAAGGGAAGGGAAGGGAAGGGAAGGGAAGGGAAGGGAAGGGAAGGGAAGGGAAGGGAAGGGAAGGGAAGGGAAGGGAAGGGAAGGGAAGGGAAGGGAAGGGAAGGGAAGGGAAGGGAAGGGAAGGGAAGGGAAGGGAAGGGAAGGGAAGGGAAGGGTGGGCAGTGCAGGATTGCTGGATCCCACAGGACACAGCTCTGTGTGCTTTGGGAATTCAGACCCTCCCAAAGCTGGCTGACAATGAGTCAGCTCTGGCTGTGAGCAGCACCGTGCTGGGAGCTGGAGGAAGGGGCTGCCAGAGCAGCCACTCTGGGGTTCCATGGAGGCTGAGCAGCCACTCTGGGGTTCCATGGAGGGTGAGCAGCCACTCTGGGGTTCCATGGAGGGTGGGCACTGGGCAGAGCAGCCAGGAGCCAGCTGCACCTCCTGGAGCTTCCCAAACCCTCCCACCCTCTGGCTTTCCCAGAGTGGCTCCCACCAAGCAAAATGGAAACCACGGCAAGAGGGGGAATGAAAGGCAGAGAGTGAGAGCTGCTGCTTCCTCCCAGAGTGTGAGCAGGAGGGATTGAGGTCCGGGCTATTCTCTGTATGAAATAAACACCATTAGGGCATCCATTAACCTCTGTGAGCCTTCAATTAGATCAGTGATGCTTCGAGGAAAGAACTGTTTCTGATGTGTGCTCGGAGTGAATAATGAAAGATTGGCCCCCAGGTACTGCAGCCCTACCAATAATAAACATTATTACTAAATAATAGCGACGAAGACTTGCAGTTAATATTTAAAATGTGCATGAGGCCGAGGCATGCCCAAGCACATTTCACGCTCATTTTAATTGCCACCAGACAAACGGAATGAGGATGGCTGCTCACTCCAAAGGGTGTGATTCTGTTTTGCTGAAGCACTCAGAATTTGGCGTGCTATTGTCAAGCCTATTTGGAGTAAATTGTGGGGAGAATTGCAATGAGAGCTGTAGTTGCCTAGCAAAGGTCTAAGATTTCCATTTAAAATTAATGTGAACTGTTTCTCTGAATCTGGCATATGGGCTTTGGGAGCCCCTGCCAAGATGTCAAGAGCCAGACCGCTCCCCCTCCAGCTCTGAAAAAACGCTGGAGGCAACTTCCTCCTCTTTCTCCTGGAGTTCGGGGCTTGTGCCAAACAAAGAGCCCGGCTGAGGTGGGGCTGCAGGGCAGGGCACGGCCCCGGGGCTGGGACTGAGCTGGAGCCCTCTGGGATGGCACCCTCAGGTGGGATGTGACCCTCAGCAGGGATGTCTCACCATCCCATCCCATCCCATGGCATCCCATGGATCCCATCCCATCTCATCCCATCCCATCCCATCCCATCCCATCCCATCCCATCCCATCCCATCCCATCCCATCCCATCCCATCCCAGGCTGCTCCAGCCTCATCCAGCCTGGCCCTGGACACTCCAGGGCTGGGAGTCCCTGACCAGCTGGGCACCAGGAGAGCTCCCCTGGCTGTGAGACAGGGACAGGCCTGAGGACAGAGCCAAGCCAGGGTTCCCTCAGGACTGACCCCAGCCAGGGTTCCCTGGCTGCCCTGGCACCGAGCAGGGGAAGGCTCAGGCCCAGCCAGGGTCCCCATGCTGTCCCTGTGCTGTCCCCGTGCTGTCCCCGTGCTGTCCCCGTGCTGTCCCCGTGCTGTCCCCATGCTGTCCCCATGCTGTCCCCGTGCTGTCCCCGTGCTGTCCCCATGCTGTCCCCATGCTGTCCCCGTGCTGTCCCTGTGCTGTCCCCGTGCTGTCCCCATGCTGTCCCTGTGCTGTCCCCGTGCTGTCCCCATGCTGTCCCTGTGCTGTCCCCGTGCTGTCCCCGTGCTGTCCCCATGCTGTCCCCATGCTGTCCCTGTGCTATCCCTGTGCTGTCCCCGTGCTGTCCCTGTGCTGTCCCTGTGCTGTCCCCGTGCTGTCCCCGTGCTGTCCCCATGCTGTCCCCATGCTGTCCCTGTGCTGTCCCCGTGCTGTCCCCGTGCTGTCCCTGTGCTGTCCCTGTGCTGTCCCCATGCTGTCCCCGTGCTGTCCCCGTGCTGTCCCTGTGCTGTCCCTGTGCTGTCCCTGTCCCACTCACACCAGGCTGGTGACAGCCCCTGCCCTCCAGGGGTGTCCCATGTGTGTCTCAGCCCAGTGGGGGCCCTGTCCCTGGCTCCAGACAGACAGACAGACAGACAGGAGCAGCACAGGCTCGGGACAGTGTTCCCCGTGCACACACACATGTACACACACACACAGACACGCACACACACATGTGTGTACACACACACACATACATGTACACACACACACACATGTGCACACACATGTACACACACACACACACATACATGTACACACACACATACATGTACACACACACATACATGTACACACACACAGAGAGACACACACATGTATGTACACACACACACATACATGTGCACACACACACACACACACATGTACACACACACACATGCACACACACAGACACGCACACACACATGTATGTACACACACATACATGTACACACATACATGTATGTACACACACACAGACACACACACATGTATGTACACACACACACATGTGCACACAGACACGTGCACACACACACATGTATGTACACACACATACATGTGCACACACACACATGTATGTACACACACATGTATGTACACACACAGACACACACACATACATGTGCACACACATACATGTACACACACACACACATACATGTGCACACACACACATACATGTACACACACACACAGGGAAATGTTTGCTGCTGCTGGAAACGGGCTGGAAGGGGAAACAAACCATGCAGGCACACACAAAGACGTTGGCTTTTCTTGTTTAATCTGACTTGGACTCTGCTGAATTGGTTCATTGTTTGTGGGGGAATCTGAGCAGAATTAATGACTGGCGCAGGCAGGAAGGGGCTCTGTTTGCAAATGCAGTGGCCAGACATTCTCCAAGATCTGTAATCTAATTTAGCTTGGAGAGTTAATGATTTTAATGATTTGTTGTGATCTCAAAACAACTGTTAGGAGATAAATCTACATCATTAAACCTATTATGATGTTTTGCTTCATTTAGCAAATGGTGTTTTTTGTTCTGAAGACGCCCACATTTTAAACAAGCAGAGGGTCAGCTGCTGATGGTGAGGAACAATTTATTCCCAGCTCCCTTGGAGACTGAAATGAAAGGTGTCCTTGAGAAAAAAAATAATTCCTCACAAATGTTATTGACTGTGTGCTAGCAGCAGGCTCAGCTGGGGCTGTGGTGTGTCAGTGTGAGTGTCTGGGACCAGCACAGAGTTCCTGCAGACAGCCCCTCTGCTCCAGGAGCTCTTGGTGGCAATTCCAGCTCCTTCCCCAGGAATCCCACGGCACTGCCAGGCTCTGGGGGCCTCGGGCACCCAGCAGCAGCCAGAGAGAGGTGTCAGCACCAGGGAGCCTTGAGCAGCTGGGGAATTTCACTCCTGGCTTTGGATGGACAGAGCCAGGTCCCACAGCACGGCAGGACATGAGTGCCCTGCTGCAGGACACGTCCATGGGGACAGCCAAGAGCCACTGACACTGCCCTGCACCTCCCTGTGCCCCACCACACCTCAGGGCATGGTTTGGGTGGGAAGGGACCTGAAATCCCACCCAGAGCCCCCCTGCAGGACAGAGGTGTCAGCACCAGGAGCCCTTGAGGAGCTGCCCAGCTCTGGGTGGGAATTTCTCTCCTGGCTTTGGGCTCCCCATCCCTGGAATGTCCCAGGCCAGGCTGGACAGGGCTGGGAGCAGCTGGGACAGTGGGGGGGTCCCTGCCAGAGCAGGGGGCTCTGGGTGGGATTTAAGCCCAGTGAGCCCCCCCTGCTGCAGGACACGTCCATGGGGACAGCCAAGAGCCCCTGACACAGCTCCTCCTCCTGCCCTGCACCTCCCCTGTGCCCCACCACACCTCAGGGCAGGGACCTGAAATCCCACCCAGAGCCCCCTGCCCTGGCAGGGACCCCCCCACTGTCCCAGCTGCTCCCAGCCCTGTCCAGCCTGGCCTGGGGCATTCCAGGGATGGGGAGCTCACAGCCTCTCCAAGGAGGTTCCTGGGCAGGTTTATGCAGGGCTGGCACCAAAATGTGCATTTAACTGAGAGTGGCTGATGCCCAGCAAGCACAGACAGATCCTTCCACCCTCTGTGTCTCCCTGTGCCCTCCAGCACAGCCTCTGTGCTGTTTTCTGAGATCCCCCTCCAAGGGAGGAATGATGAACCTGACTCCATGTCCTCAGAAGGCTGATTCATTATTTTATTATCTATTTTATATTAAAGAATGCTATACTAAAGCTATACTGAAGAATAGACAGAAGGTTAAAAGATAATAATGAAAAATTTGTGATTCTCTCTCCAGAGTCTGACACAGCCTGACTGTGATTGGTCATTAACTCAGAACAATTCCCATGTTGGGTGAACAATGTCCAAACACATCCCAAAGCAGCAAAACACAGCAGAGGCAAATCAGACAATTACTGTTTCCATTTTTCTCTGAGGCTTCTCATCTTCCCAGAGCCAAGTCCTGGGCAAGGGGATTTTTCAGAGAGTGTGGCAGTGACCCAGCCTCCAGCAGCCTGCCCTGCCCCAGAGCCTGTGCTGCTCTGGGAGGGCAGAGCAGGGAGGGCTCTGTGCCCGCTGCCTCCCTGTGCCAGGTATTGACACAGCACAGAGCAAACACAGCCCCTGGCCCCGTGAGCTGGAGCAGGCTATTACAAACTCACTGCATTTGCCTAAGCTAAATATTTAATACATTTCAAACATGATGCAAAGGGGGGAAAAAAAAACCCCATTCTGTAAACAGCAGTGTCTGGGGTTGTTTCTTGCTCAGCTCTTTATTCCAGGGCAGGGAGGGGGGTTTGGGTCTCCAGTGTCACTCAGCAGCCTCAGCAGGAGCCTTCAGCTGGCACAGGGCACAGGAGGGACAGGGATGTGTGCCCGAGCTCACAGGGGCTGAGGGTGAGGGGAGAGATGAGGATCTGACTCCATGGTTCAGAAGGCTGATTGAATATTTTATGATATATATTACATTAAAACTATACTAAAAGAATAGAAGAAAAAAGATAACAAAAGCTTCTCTCTCAGACAGTGAGTCCGAGCCAGCTGGACTGTGATTGGCCATTAATTAGAAACAACCACATGAGCCAATTCCAGCTGCACCTGTTGCATCCCACAGCAGCAGATAACCATTGTTTGCATTTTGTTCCTGAGGCCTCTCAGCTTCTCAGGAGGAGAAATCCCAAGGAAAGGATTTTTCCTAAAAGATGTCTGTGACAGGAATGCATTTATTTGTGTGTTGTGGGAGTGGAGCACTCGCTGGGGCCTGAGCTCTGTGCTCAGAACCTTTCTGATCCCCCTGGGGAGCACAGACTGGTCACTGTAACCACCCAAAGCAGGTAAAACCCAAAGGAAATTGCTCTGCATTGTGTGATTTCTTCAGCTCTGAATGTGGGGAATGTGTTTTATTACCCACTGTGACATCTCCAAATGCAGCAGCTGAGCTGTGCTGGGATAAAAAGCCACGTCCTGCCCTTGAGCATTGCTCTCTGCCCCAGAGATCCCTGTTCTTGTCCCAGGGAGGAGGGTTAGGGTCAGGGTCAGGGTTAGGGTTAGGGTTAGGGTTAGAGTCAGGATTAGGATTAGGGTTAGAGTCAGGATTAGGATTAGGGTTAGGGTTAGGGTCAGGGTTAGGGTTAGGATGCTCTGGAGCCATGCACACCCCCTGTGCTCCACACACACAGAAGGGCCCTGGGGTCCTGGCCAGGCTCCCCAGCTGGGTTCCAGCTGTGTCTGACCCTGCCTGCAGCTCCAGACAGCTCTGCATTCCCTGCTTTAGGAGGGAAACCTCAAAGTCCATAAAAGCCCCAAATCTGGACCCTTGTGCTCTGTCCTGGAGAGCGAGTGCACAAACAGCCCTGCCAAACACAGGGCTGCTCCAGCCTGGGTGGGAACAAGGCCTGGAATGAGGGGCTCTCTCCAGCCTGGGGTTCAGCTGGAGTTCAAGGTCATTTTGGGCCATCCAAGCTTTCCTCAGCACTGAGCCTTTAAACTCTGGCTGACTGTTTGGGCACACAAAACATCTGGCACCACACTCCCAGTCAGTGCATGTGGGTGATAAAATACAGCTGGAAATGGGATGGTTCCATGGCTGTGTGTGCCAGGAGGTGCCACTGAAGACGGGGTGCTGTCTCGTGGGGACACCCCCGTGATTTCCCATTTTCCTGGCTGAAATGAGACCCCTGCTCATCATTCTGGCCACCATTCCCCTGCCAACTGGTGCAGCCATGCCTGGCTGTGCTGTGATATGTGGGAAGTGCCCTCCAGGTAGAACAAATGTTGGTTTATTTGCTGGGTGAAAATTCGTTAAATAAATCATAGCTTCATCGTGGCACAGGAAATGAGCAATAAGCTGTGCCTGGAAGGTTGGACATATTGTACTTCAAAATAAGCAGGAGGCCACTTTGCAATTCAAAGGAGATATATTGGGAAATGGGAAGGCACATCTGTTAATCATGTTTCCCAGTACCCAAAAGGTCCCAGCAGAGCCCTGCTCCAGCACCGAGTGCCTCTTTTAAATCACCTTCAATGCCTCCTCTGGCAGGAGAAAGGCTTGGGAGCTCTCTCTGATGTCCTTGGCTGTGCTGGGAGTGGGGCTGGGCTGTCCCCACTGCAGGAGTCCATCATCATCATCATCATCATCATCATCATCATCATCATCATCATAATCTGTTATTGCTGTTATTATTATTATTATTACTATTATTATTATTATTATTATTATTATTATTATTGCATTCCCCTCTCTCTCAGCAGCACTGTGGCCATTTTTGCTGTGGCAGGGCTGAGGCCTGGGTTGCTCTTTATTTCACAATATTGCTCCTGAGTTTCCCAAGACAAGAACCCATGGAAAGGCTTCTCCTGAGAGCTCCCTCCATGTGACATCTGACGGGTCCAAATAACAGGTTTGAGCACTGCTAAGGCTCCAAACATTTTTACATTTATTACAGCCTGTACAAGGCCTTTGTTCCTCTTCCCGATCGTTTCCCAGCCCTGATCTACCTGGAAATATTTCAGCAGCATTTGAGAAGGTGCAGGGAGCCTCTAACCTGGCTCTGTGGGTGTGAAATGTTATTTCTCAGCAAGGGAGATGGGACAGGGGCTGTTCCCAGGGGCTGCTCCTCAGCAGATTTGGGGCAGGCATTTCACAGGTTTGGATTTGCATTTCTCCCCTCCAGTCATGGAGGAAATCAGGAGAGCTGCACCTTCCCCTGCTGGCACAGAATCAGAGAATGGCTGGGTTGGAGGGGCCCTTAGAGATGTTTTAGTCCCTGGGCAGGGACACTTGCACGGGGCCATTTGATGGAGAGAGAGGGGTGAATAATTGAATGTAAAAAGGCAGAGCCTGTGACAGAGCTGGGCACGGAATCCTCCCCATCCCCATCCCCATCCCCATCCCATCCCATCCCATCCCATCCCATCCCATCCCATCCCATCCCATCCCCTTCCCCATCCCATCCCATCCCATCCCCTTCCCCATCCCCATCCCCATCCCCATCCCCTTCCCCATCCCATCCCATCCCATCCCATCCCATCCCATCCCATCCCATCCCATCCCATCCCATCCCATGGATCCCATCCCATCCCATCCCATCCCATCCCATCCCATCCCACCCCACCCCATCCCCATCTCATCCCATCCCACCCCATCCCATCCCATCCCATCCCATCCCATCCCATCCCATCCCATCCCATCCCATCCCATCCCATCCCATCCCCATCCCATCCCATCCCCAGCTCACACACGGCTCTGCCACCCTCCCACAGTCACAGGGCTCCTCCTCACATGGCAGCCAGCAGCTATCATTATTTTTTCCCTCTTAAACTACCCAGAGAAGAAAAAAAAAAACGGTGAAAGAAAGGCCAGAGCAAGTTCAGCTGAAGCAGAAGTGATGCTGGTCGCTGCAGGGCAGTTTGAACTGAACTCCAGTGGAGTTTAGATAAACAAGGATTAATTATCTTTCTGTTAGTCTGGGAGGCAACTGATAGCACATATAATTAAATTATTTCGCTGTTACTATTTTCTGAATGCTTAACCAAGAAGCAGAATAAAGGTAGTGGGGTTTTTTTTATTATCTTGCAGAATAGTTTCATGTTCAGAATATTTTGTTTTACTATATTAGCTTGTGTAAACTGTGGCACTGGATGTTTCCTTTTGCTTTTATTTGCCCATCGGGTCGTTTACTTATTGGAATTGAAGTCAGAAGTGGTTTGCTCTCCCAAACAGCTCTGAATTTCTAATAAATATGTAAATAATGTATCTGCGAGCCGCTGCCCTTGGCACTCGGTGCTGCATTTTCCTCGGCAGTGGTTCGTGTGCTGTGAACACACACTTGCTTCCCCTGGAGGGAATATCCATGCTGGAAACCCTGCTGGGGCCAGGGCCGTGCTGGGGCTGCAGGGACAGCCCCGAAGGGTGATGAGGGACCTGGGGACAGCAGGGAGCAAACCCCGGGCACAGGGACAGCCCTGGAGCCGCTCCTGGCCGGGGAAATCCTCATTGCTCCTCCAGCAGGGACTGGGAGCACTGGGGGGGCAGGAGGGGAGAGGGACAGGGATGGGGCAGCCCAGGGATGGGCACTCAGCAGCAGGGTGGGCAAAAAGAGCAGCTGAACCTTCAGGGACCTCGGGGTGAAGGAGAAGTGCAGGGATGAGAGCTGAGCCAGGCAGGGACAAATGAGGTGTGCAGAGATGGAAGATGAGACAGGCAGAAAGTGCAGCCGTGGGGGAGGAGGGAAGGATCCCATGGGAGAGAGAGGAGAAGGAGGGAAGGATCCCATGGGATAGAGAAGGGAAAGAGGAAAGGATCCCATGGGACACAGAGAGGGGAAGGATCCCATGGAACAGAGGGGAAGGATCCCATGGAATAGAGGGGCAGGAGGGAAGGATCCCATGGAATAGAGGGGAAGAATCCCATGGGGGCACGGGCTCAGGCAGCCCCCAGCCCCTCCTGCAGGGCTCAAAGCTCAGCTCAGCTGCTGCTGACCCGGCTCAGTGTCCATCCCTCTCCATCCCTGTCCAACCCTGTCCAGCCCTGTCCATCCCTGTGCAGCCCTGTCCAGCCCTCTCCATCCCTGTCCAACCCTGTCCATCCCTGTCCATCCCTGTCCAGCCCTGTCCATCCCTGTCCAGCACTGTCCATCCCTGTCCATCCCTGCCCATCCCTGTCCATCCCTGTCCATCCCTGTCCATCCCTGTCCATCCCTGTCCAGCACTGTCCATCCCTGTCCAGCACTGTCCATCCCTGTCCATCCCTGCCCATCCCTGTCCATCCCTGTCCATCCCTGTCCAGCACTGTCCATCCCTGTCCAGCCCTGTCCATCCCTGTCCAATCCTGTCCATCCCTGTCCATCCCTGTCCATCCCTGTCCATCCCTGTCCAGCCCTGTCCATCCCTGTCCAGCCCTGTCCATCCCTGTCCATCCCTGTCCAACCCCGTCCATCCCTGTCCATCCCTGCCCAGCCCTGTCCATCCCTGTCCAACCCTGTCCATCCCTGTCCATCCCTGTCCATCCCTGTCCAGCCCAGGCTGGGCACTGCAGGCAGCTCCTGCCTGGAGCCCCTTTCCATCCCCTCAGCTCTGAGGGCAGCAGGGCTGCTGGCACCCTGCCTGCTGCTGGCTGCTGGCACCGGGCAGCCCCTCTGGAGGGGCAGCTCTGGGCGCTGTCACTGCTGTGCCAGGCCCTGCCCAGACAGGCCCTGCAGGGCTGAGGGAGGGCTCAGGGCTGGGGCACAGCCCCACAGCCCAACCTGCCTGTGCTGGGCTGCCCCTGGCACAGACTGTGCCCAGCTCTGCCCTGGCTGTGCCCCCATGGAGCCAAGGAGGGGCTCTGGGCCCCCTCTTCACCTTTGGGACCATCCATTTCTCCCTTATTAATTAATTAATTAATCTATTTATCTATCTATCTATCTATCTATTAATTTATCTATTTATTTCTCTATCTATCTATCTATCTATCTATCTATCTATCTATCTATCTATCTATTTGTCTATTCATTTATCTATTTATTTATCTATCCATCTATCTATCTATCTATCTATCTATCTATCTATCTATTTATTTATCTATTTATCTATTCATTTATATATCTATTTATTTCTCTATCTATTTATCTATTCATTTATCTATTTAGTTATCTATCTATCTATTTATTTATCTATCTATTTATCTATTTATTTATTTATCTATTTATCTATTTATTAATTTATTTGTTTATCTATGTGTTTGTTTATTTATTTATTTATTTATCTATTTATTTATCTATTTATTTATCTATTTATGGATCTATCTATTCATTCATTTATGTATTTATCCAGGTAGAGAGCAGGAGCTCACGAAATCTCCCTGCACTTCAGCAATGAGAGGATGAAGCCCAGAGCCCCCCAGGTGCTGTGGGATCCTCAGGTGCCGAGGGCTGGGTGCAATTCCACCCTCCCCGTGAGCACTTCCACATCTAATGGGAGAAGAATGTTCTGTGCTCCCGGTGCTTTATCAACAAAATGCCCTCCTGTAGCCACTTGGCCTTTGGAGATTATTTTCCCAGGGAAACTGTCATCACGCAGCTGATTAATTACTCTAATAATCATAATTTTTTTTTCTAATAAAACACTCGCTTCCCATTCATTAACTACATTGCAGGTAGGTGACAGTGGTAATTATTCTCTGGGAGTACTTCTGAATTATCTTTTCTAATCCAGCCCGTGCTGACATTTTTGAGAGAAAAAACCATTTTGTCTCTCTTTCAGGAGCGGGGTAACATTTGAATATGCAAACAGTGTCAAAGCGTGCCCTCAGGATGTTTTCCTGAACTATGATTTATGAGCTCTGGCCATTGTATTTGCTATCATAGACCCAGAAAGGTCATTAGACAAAGAGGTTTTCCCTGCAGGGGTCCCTTGCCATCTTTATCTTCTGATATTTTAATTTTTTTCCCCCAAGCTTCACGCGGGAGAAGTGCTGTGAGTTCCCCCATATGCTTCTGCTGTTTATTATTTATTTATTCACGAGGGGGAAAGTCCTGTGCAGTGCTCCAAGCACAGAAATCCCCATTTCCAAACCTCCCAGGACCGATCTGCTCCGGCCCTGCCCACCAGGGCTCCCAGGTGTGCAGCACCCGCTCAGCCCGTGGGGATTTTGTCTCTGGGAATGGGAATTCCCAGCTCTGCTCCCTCCCAGCCCTGAGCTCACAGACCATGGCCTGGGGCAGGGGCTGGCTCGGGGGACAGCAGGGCACTGCTGTGCTCATGGGTGGGGCAGGAATGGGGCAGGAATGCAGATCCACCCCTGGATGGGGCAGGAATGGGGCAGGATTGCAGACACAGATAGAACAGGAATGGGGCAGGATTGCAGATACAAATGGGGCAGGAATGGGACAGGATTGCAGATCCAGATGGGGCAGGAATGGGGCAGGATTGCAGACACAGATAGAACAGGAATGGGGCAGGATTGCAGATCCAGATGGGGCAGGAATGGGGCAGGAATGCAGATCCAGATGGGGCAGGAATGGGGCAGGATTGCAGATCTGGATGGGGCAGGAATGGGGCAGGATTGCAGATCCAGATGGAGCAGGAATGGGGCAGGATTGCAGATCCAGATGGAGCAGGAATGGGACAGGATTGCAGATCCAGATGGGGCAGGAATGGGGCAGGATTGCAGATCCAGATGGGGCAGGAATGGGGCAGGATTGCAGATCTGGATGGGGCAGGAATGGGGAAGGATTGCAGATCTGGATGAGGCAGGAATGGGGCAGGATTGCAGATACAGATAGAGCAGGAATGGGGCAGGATTGCAGACACAGATGGGGCAGGAATGGGGCAGGATTGCAGACACAGATAGAACAGGAATGGGGCAGGATTGCAGATACAGATAGAGCAGGAATGGGGCAGGATTGCAGATCCAGATGGGGCAGGAATGGGGCAGGATTGCAGACACAGATAGAACAGGAATGGGGCAGGATTGCAGATCTGGATGGGGCAGGAATGGGGAAGGATTGCAGTTCTGGATGGAGCAGGAATGGGGCAGGATTGCAGATCCAGATGGGGCAGGAATGGGGCAGGATGGCAGTTCTGGATGGGGCAGGAATGGGGCAGGATTGCAGATCCAGATGGAGCAGGAATGGGGCAGGATTTCTCTGCCTCTCTCAGGCCCTTCCCCAGCCCCTTTCCCTTCCCTGCACACTCTCCAGCCCCTCAATTGTTGTTTGTTTGGTTTTTTTGAGTGGCCCACAGCTGGACAGCTTTCTCAGTAGGGGAAGAACCCATGTTGAATCAATCTTGCCTCACCAATTAAGGAGAAATAATTAGCTTTGTGTACATGTTAGTGTAACTGGAAATGTTTACCCAACGTGTGTGTGCAGGAGATCTCTGTGTGCTCCCCCAGCCTGCACATCTGGCTGAGCATCACCACATCTGCAGGAGCTCCCCTGACACCAACCTGGGCAGCCAAGGCCCAGCACTCCCCGAGAGCCTGTCCCTGGTGATTTACTCAAAAATCCACATTTCAACCCACGAGAGCCGAGGGGAAACACAAACATCAAATTCAAAGGACAGCTGAAAAGAACAGTGGGTGTGAGGGGCTGCAGTGCTTTCAACCCTTCCAG
Organism: Setophaga petechia; assembly: GCA_024362935.1. NCBI lineage: Eukaryota > Metazoa > Chordata > Aves > Passeriformes > Parulidae > Setophaga > Setophaga petechia. Next base: position 898,147 of record JANCRA010000092.1, on the reverse strand, counting down.
GCCCTTTTTTCCAACTCATCTTTCTTCTCCAGTGGATCAGTAACCTCTAACAAAGGATCTGTCCTTTCTAATCATGCCCTGCTCATGCCATCCCCTCTCCACACAAACCCCATCTCCAGCAGCAGCCCCAGGGCTTTGGAAAAGTCTTTTTCAGCAGAATGATTCCATTGCAGCCCAGCCTGTGCTGCCCTGCCCCTTCCACCCCCATCACCCAGCTGCAGCACCCTGCAAATCCAAAGTGACAGCAGAGCTGCAGTGGGTTTGTGTCCACGCAGCAAAAACAAAGAGAGGAAATGAGGATTTCTGTGTGCTCGTTTGTGAAATGATAAAGGAGAATCCCCCTGCTTGCACAGCTGCTGCTGGCACTGATTGCTGTGTCCCTTCAGCCAGGGGGCTCAGAGCAGGGCTGGCACAGGCAGTGACAGGCATTACCTGTGCAGGTGATGTCTGACACGGGCAGGGTCAGTCCCTGCAGGGTGCCCAACTGCAGCTCCATTGTTCACCCTGATGTCTGTGCCACAGGTAATGCCTGTCACTGTCTGTGCCACAGGTAATGCCTGTCACTGTCTGTGCCACGGGTAATGCCTGTCACTGTCTGTGCCACGGGTAATGCCTGTCACTGTCTGTGCCACAGGTAATGCCTGTCACTGTCTGTGCCCAGCTCTGCAGCTCCATTGTTCACCCTGAGCAGCCGGGCAGGTAAAGCTTCCCACAGCTCTGCTCCAACATCTCTGTTCCTTTCTTCTTTCTTCTCCTCTTGAGTTCAGGATACCTCACCCACTTTCATTTCTCTTCTGCTACACACCCCAGCTCCACTGAAGCCAATGAGAACATTCTCTGTGGGAGCAAAAAGCCATTTTTACACTAAATTTAGGCTGAGACCAGATAATCCCTTTTGATAAAAATAAAATATGTACACCACAGATTTGAATTCCAAATCTGACAGACCTTGGACACCCTCTCTGTGATCCAGATGAGCTATAAATCAATATATATGAGATATATACATAGCTTAGATACATCTATATCAATATATAAATTACAAAACAATATATAAATCAATATATATGATACATATACATATATTAGATACATCTATATCAATATATAAATCAATATATATCATATATATATTAGATACACCTATACAAATGTATATAAATCAATATATAAATTATAAATAAATATCTGTGAGATATATATAATAGATACATCTATATCAATATATAAATCAATATATATGATATATATATTAGATACACCTATATCAATATATAAAAATCAATATATAAATTATAAATCAATATATAAATTATAAATCAATATATAGGATGTATATACATATATTAGATACATCTATATCAATATATATTAATCAATATATAAATTTCAAATCAATATATGATATATATATATAATAGATACATCTATATTAATATATATAAATCAATATATGAATTATAAATAAATACATAAATCAATATATATGAGATATATACATATATTAGATACTTCTATATCAATATATATAAATCAATATATAAATTATAAATCAATATATATGAGATATATACATGTATTAGATACATCTATATCGATATCTATAAATCAATATATAAACTATAAATCAATATTATGAGATATATACATATATTAGATACATCTATATCAATATATATTAATCAATATATAATTATAAATCAATATATGTGAGATATATACATGTATTAGATGCATCTAAGCCCACATAACTGTTGAATCATAGGAACTGTCCTGACACCCTGAAAACCATGATTGGGATTTATTTATGCTCCCACCTGGAGCTGGAGCAGCTCAATAATGGAGCAATTAAGTGCAATTTTATATATGCTAGATGATTTAATAAGCATATCACAGTCAGTTATGGAATAAGCAGTAAAGCACTGCTGGGTGTGTAAAACATCAGCTGTAGGATGAGAACTGCCATGGTGTGAGGGCAATAAAAATCCAGATGTTGTTCTGTGCTTCCCCTGCTCCATCCCAAAGTCCCCTGCACCCTGGCAGAGCTCTCCAGGGGTGGCTTTGGATTTTAGAGGAGCAGGAGGAGCCCTGGGCTGGGCTGGGCTGGGCAGGGACAGCCCAGGCTGCTCTGGAGGAGGGCAGGGCTGGGGTGAGCAGGGTGAGTGCCACAGACACATTGCATGAAAAATCCTTTCCTTAGGATCTCTCCTCCTGAGAAGCCGCTGAGGAAAAGAAAAATAACGATTATCTGCTGCTGTGGAATGCAACAGGGGCATCTGGGATTGCTCTCATGGGGTTGTTTTTAATTAATGGCCAATCACAGTGAGCTGGGTTGGACTGTCTGGTCAGTCACAAGATTTTCTTTTCCTTTCCCTTTTTCCTTTCCCTTTCCCTTTTTCCTTTCCCTTTCCCTTTTTCTTTTTCCTTTCCCTTTTTCCTTTTCCTTTCCTTTTTCCTTTCCCCTTTCCTTTCCATGAAATCCTCTCTTCTATTATTTTAATGTAGTTTTAATATACCATTTTCTTTTAATATAATCTATATCATAAAATAATCAATCAGCCTTCTGAACCATGGAGTCAGATCCTCATCTCTCCCCTCATCCTGGGACCCCTGACACCCCCACAGGTGAGCCCTGCCCTGACAGCAGCAGCAGCTCCCACATGTTATTCATTTTAATATAATATTCATGTTAATATTTGCCAGAAGCCAATCATAAACCAGGCATTTTTCATGAATCCACCAAACCAATTCTCCATCCCAGGTGTTCTCTGCTCCATTCCCGGCTGTGGGCAGGGCAGGGGCATGGACTGGGCTCAGCCCTGGTGCCACGCAGAGCTCAGGATGGAACATTTGCTGTGGGAATCCACAAAAACAGAGGGGTTTGGGCAAACCTCCATTATTAAGCTCTGACCTTCCCAATATCTTGCTAGATAAACTTTCTGCAGCTTAGAGAGCTGTTCAGACAGGCGTTAATGCACAGACCATTGTTCTATTTGCTTTTGCTTTTCTCCAGTTTAAATACTTTTTCTGCTGCCCAATCTCATGGCTGCTGCTCACTCTGCTCACAGCTCTGCTGTCTCTGGGCCCTGCATCTTGCAGCTTTCCCAAACCCTCTGATTTTGTGGATTCCCACATTTGCCCCAACACCTCTCACACCTCCAGGATTCCTCACCCACCCTGCCCAGCAGAGACCTGCAGGTGATCTGCTCAAATCTGGGGGAGGAGAGCCCCCAGCCCCCCCTGCTCAATGAGTCCCTCTCACTAATAAAAGGTTATTGTAAGAGCTCGAATGGAAATGTATTTGTGTTTAACAATTAAATGTAATTGGCAAGTGCTAATGGCTCTGTGATCGCAGAACTGGGGGGAAAAGCAAAGAGGAAGAAGGCAGTTTGAAGGGACTTTATCTAATTTCATTTTAATTAGATCCTTTTTCTAACTGAGTTTCTAATTTTTCAATTAGCAATTAGCAGCTGCAACTCATTCTGAGCGTCACGAGGTGCCAGAGACACTAATTACACCACAGGAGTAGGAGGCTGAAAATGAGAAATAAAATTATCCATGAATGTTATTAGAAGAAAGGAATGATTACATTCTGTAATAATATACTGATGTGAGCCTAATTAGATTGAAGGATTGGGGGGAAAATAGGGGATTTAAAAATGGAGCCTGTTTGGGAGCTCCCAGGTCACCTTTTTGGCATTAATAATGCTCAGGTGGGAGCAGGGGCAGCGTGGTGCCCCTGCAGGCACAGCACAGGGCCCAGGGGTGCAGGGAGGGCCTGCTGGGCATCTCCAGGATCACAAAATCACCTCCTGTCACCCCCTGCACCTCTGCTCTGCCACCCATAAATGGGCAGGGACCACTCACCTGGTTTGGAGATCCACAGCTGGAAGGAAATAGGAAAAAAAAAAGGAAATACAAAAAAAAAAAAAAAGGAAATACAATAAACACAAATACAAAAAAGTCCCTTTTTTAATGGTTATGGGGCTACAGCACTGACAGCAAAGCTCTACCCAGGCCCTGAACTTCCCCCAGGACAAAGGAGGGTCTGGGGAAATGATTTATTCCCAGCAAGAGGGGAAGCAGAGCAAACCCAGGGAGAGGCACTTGATAGCAAAGAGGGAGCTCTGCTCTGAGCCCATTCATCTCCCACTTAAACCACACCAATTTTTCTTTATGAATCAATAATCTCTTACAGCTGATTTAATAAAGGGGTGACCCCTCTCCAGCTCCAGTGTGCACAACCTGCAGGCTGGAACCACTTCCAGGGACCCCAGGAATAAAGGATTGCATTCAAATGTGCTTCTGCATGAAATTTATGAGCCCCCATTCATCCCCGTGCCCGATTTGTCTGCACACATCTCCCAGCATTTGCACTAATTATATTCCTCTTCATCACCTGGCTCCCACTTAAGGGCTGCAATTGATGGCTGCTGGAATCACTCCCTCCAAAAGGGACCAGGAGGGTTTGTCCCTTTGTGCCCCATTGCTCCTGTCCCTCTGAGCATCCTCAGCCCCAAAACCCTTCTGAGCCCGTGGAGGATCCAGCAATGGCTCTGTGATAAGAGAAGGGGGAAAAGCAGAGAATTTAACCCAGATTCTTCCCCATCAGTTGATGGAAAGGGTGAGGAGAGTGCCCAGGGGGCAGCACAGCAGCCCCTGCCCTTCCCTGCACCCTCACAGCATTCCCTGGGGGCCCAGAGACCCTCCCCATGTGCCCAGAGACCCTCCCTGAGTGCCCAGAGACCCTCCCCATGCCCAGGGACCCTCCCCATGTGCCCTGGGGGCTCTGCAGGCACAGCCAGAGCTTGGCTCCCATCTCCAGCTGGGGCAGTGTCACGGATAAACCCAGCCTATAAATTAATCGTGCATTTAGAAGCTGGTTAATAGTTCTGGCCCATCATCTCCTGCCAGAAATCTGCTGCATCTGCAGAGCTTGAGGGAGTAAAAAGGAAATAAAAAAGAGGGATGAAGTACTCAGGAGCACTCTGCTCTGCTCTGGAGCTGCACAGGCAATATTTCCAAGAGCTCCACAATAAATTTGAAAGCCTCAGTTTCAAAAAAAGCCCGTCAATCACCCCAGGCACTTCCACTCCACACTCATTTAGGACTTCTTTAAAAAATGCAAGAAGTCCCTGTGTTAGCTGTACAAGACCAGGCAGTTTCTCCCTCTCTGTCCAGATTTTATTTCTCCAGCAGGACAAGGCCAAGCTCTGCTCCAGCCTCCTCCCCCTGTGGCCATCAGAGCCCCTGCCCAGTCCCCCCTGCTTGTCACTGCTCCAACCCTCGTGCCAGCAAACCTTGGGGCTCTGGGTTTATTCTTGGAGCATCACAGGCCCTGCAGAGCCAGGCCACGAGGCTGTGTAAGGAAAATCATCACTTCAGATCCCATTCAAGAGGCCTCCAGAGCTCCAGGAGGCTCCGCTTGTCACCCAGATAAAAGATGTAAATAAACAGATGCTTGCCTGGTGGGCTGTTTGCAAAACAAACAAATGATTTCCAGCAGGGCTCCTGCCAGGGGGGGCTCGCTGTGCACAGGGTCCCCATGAGGGGCACTCTGCACACCCAGCAAGGTCTGGGGATGTTTCTGTGCCTGCTCTGGGGTGCCCTGAGCCCCAGGGAGCTCTGACTGTGACCCCATCCGTGGAGAAAGTTTCCTGAAGTCCAGAATAGACTGGGATCCACAGAAGTGTGAAATAGATTACAGAGAGCAGTGCAGCTGTGAGAAATTGAGGTTTTGGGATTTTTAGTGTGCAAGATGGAGGGCACAGGGTGTCGTCCTGGGTTTCTTCTGCTTCTTCACTGACTGTGACCCTCATTCACAGAGAAAGTTTCCTAAAGTCCAGAATAGACTGGAATCCACAAAAGTGTGAAATAGATTACAGAGAGCAGTGCAGGTGTGTCAGTCGGTGAGAAATTGAATTTTTGGGGTTTTTAGTGTGCAAGATGGAGGGCACAGGGTGTCGTCCTGGGTTTCTTCTTCTTCTTCACTGACTGTGACCCTCATCCATGGAGAAAGTTTCCTAAACTCCAGAATAGACTGGAATCCACAAAAGTGGAATCTGTAATCTATAGATTATAGAGAGCAGTGCAGGTGTGTCAGTCGGTGAGAAATTGAGGTTTTGGGGTTTTTAGTGTGCAAGATGGAGGGCACAGGGTGTCGTCCTGGGTTTCTGCTTCATGCAGCTTCTCCCTTCTTCTCCAGGGGTTTGGGTGGCATTTTGTAATGGGGCAGAAAATCTGCATTGGGATCAGTCATTGGGTTAAAAGGGGAAATAATCCAGGTGTCAGTTCTTAATTGGATGGTTTGGTTGAAAAGACCTTGGAGCAAGAGATTGTTGGGCATTGTGTGCCTTCTAATGAAAAGCCCAAACACAGCCCAGGGACCCCAAACACAGCCCAGGGACCCCAAACACAGCCCGGGGACCCCAAACACAGCCCAGGGACCCCAAACACAGCCCAGGGACCCAAACACAGCCCAGGGACCCCAAACACAGCCCAGGGACCCAAACACAGCCCAGGGACCCCAAACACAGCCCAGGGACCCAAACACAGCCCAGGGACCCCAAACACGGCCTGGGGACCCCAAACACAGCTCCCATCCCCAGGGATCCCAAACACAGCCCAGGGACCCCAAACACAGCCCAGGGACCCCAAACACAGCCCCCATCCCCAGGGACCCCAAACACAGCCCAGGGACCCAAACACAGCCCAGGGACCCAAACACAGCCCAGGGACCCCAAACACAGCTCGGGGACCCCAAACACAGCCCAGGGACCCAAACACAGCCCAGGGACCCCAAACACAGCTCGGGGACCCCAAACACAGCTCGGGGACCCCAAACACAGCTCCCATCCCCAGGGTTTACAGCAGCCAGCCCACCCTGCTCTGTCTCCTCTCTAGACATTCCAAGTCCCCACTCTCTGGTCATCCCAAGGTGGTTCCAGGTGGATCAGCAGGGCAGATGCTCCTCTGGGGCTGCCTGGGCTGGGCTGGCTCTGCTGGGGCCTCTGTCCCACCCAGCTCCCTCCCCTCACCCAGCACTTTATGGACTCCTTTTAACTAACTCCAGCAGCCCAAGGATGTGTCATGGAGTGTTAAACTTTATGGAAATTCTCCTGGAGAATAACATCATTTCACGGTGCATTACTCCACAATGACCTGGTACTTGAACAATTAATTTTTAAGGTGCAGCCTTTCTCTTCCTGTGCTGTGTTTAGTTTTTTCCTAAGCCATCAACAAGGCCAGGATTCCTTTTCTCTCTCTTTATGATCTGAGCAGACAGTTAAAACCTCCCAGCATGTGCTGCACTTCCACAATCCATCATGCAGAATATTCTGTTTGAAAACAGAGTGGGGAAGGGGAACCAAACTGCTCCAGGATTTACCTTAATTATTTCTACCTCATGAATCTGCTGCCATTTCTCAGCCCACCTTATTTTCTGCTGAGAGGCGTCCAGGCTTTCCCAGGATGCTCTGAAGCCAATCTGTTCATCAGGAATGGCAATCTGCTGTGAGCACTCGCTTCAGGCCTGGCAAACAGCACCCAAAACATCCCCACTGTGGGGATGCATCCCTGGGCATCTCCTGGGGGTTCTATTCCATCTTTAGTGGTGCCCTCACACATTTCCAAGGTTTAAAATCTATTCTCCCCTCTCCAACCACAGCAGCCAACTCCCATTGTATTTCCATGGGGCAGGACGTGTGTAACCCACCTTTCCACCCACCAAAATTGCCTTTTGAAATTTTTCTTTGACTTTATGATTTTTCTACAACTGCAATTTTATAGAACTGTGCAAAACAAGGATCAGCAAGTCATTAGAGCACGTCCCTTCCAAGCCATTTGATTTCATGGGGGAATTAATCAGGCTGAGAAATAACTCCCTTAATGCTGGACATGATTCTCTTCTGCTACACAAACCTCGTGCCTCAGCTCTGCCATCTGCATATTAAATTGGGGTGGTTTGGTCTCCTCTCCCTCCAGGGCCCCCTTGCCACCCTTCCCCTGCCATGGATGAGCTCTGGGATGCCTTTCAGAAGATTTGGTCATCACCCACCCCAGCCTGGAGGGCAGGGGGGTGATAAATCTGATTTTGCTGCCATTTCCCCAGGGTAACTCCAAAAAGCAGCTCCAGATTTGCCCTGTGCCAGCTGGAGCAGGGACAGGAGCCACCCTGGCCAGGGCTTGGCAGAGCCAGGGATGTCCCCTGCCCTTGGGCTGTGCTCCTGGGGACAAGGGGACTGTTCCAGGGCAGAAACAGGGATGTCCCCTGGCACTCAGGATGTCCCCTGGCCCTCAGGATGTCTCCTGGCCCTCAGAATGTCCCCTGATCCTCAGGATGTCTCCTGATCTTCAGGATGTCTCCTGATCCTCAGGATGTCCCCTGGCCCTCAGGATGTCCCCTGATCCTCAGGATGTCCCCTGGCCCTCAGGATGTCCCCTGGCCCTCAGGATGTCCCCTGGCTCCCTGGGGAAGGGGATTTTGCCAGGGCAGAGCCAGGGATGTGCCCTGGCCCTCAGGGCTGTGCCCCAGTGAGGAAGGAGTTTTTCCAGAGCTGTTTGGTTTCCAGGCATGAAGAGGGGGCTGGGAGCACCCCAGGGTGTCCCTGTCACTGCAGACACCCGTGCTGGTGGCACTGGCAGTCCCACAGAGGGAATTGAGGATCTGACCCTGCTGCCCATCCCCAGCAGCTCACCCTGGGCTCTGGGGTTTCAGGAGATGGAGTGAGGCTGTGGCTCTGAACCTCACACACTCGGGGCTGGGGCTGCCCTGGCTGCCCCAAACCATCCCCGCCCTGCCTGGGCTGAAGCAGGGAAAGGAGAGGTGGGAAACGTTCCCTCATGGGAAAAGGGAGGCAGGAGTCAGCAGGAACAGTCTCTGAACCAGCTGGCCCGTGCAATGAAGATGTTGTCTGTCACCCAGGGAACGTGTCAGGCTGGTAATTATTGCCAGGCTATTCTGGGGCTCCAGCAGCCAAACGCTCCCATCAAAGCGGAGCACACGGAGCCTGTCAGTCACCAGCGATTCCTCACTCCCAGTGACTTCTGATGAAAAATGCAATTTACAAAAAGGAATCAACATTTCCCTTGCAAGACATCAATAAATGACACCCTCGGAGATGCTCCAGTACCTTACAAGCGCTGCAGAGCTCAGATCCCTTCAGCATTTTCGTGTCTGCTGGGATTTTGGCTGGAGCACAATTCCCTGCTGTCCCCAGAGCAGAGGCACAGGGTGGAGCCCTGTCCAAGGGAATTGCTCCTGTCCAGGGGCGCTTTCAGCTCGAATTAAACTGACTCTGCTTCAGCTCTGGAGCTGCTGAACCTCCCTCCCCTCCTGCACTGAGAGTTGGGTGCTTGGAGCTAAAATCCAGCAAAGCAAATCCCTGGCAATGCCCCCCTGGCTGGGCTGGCTCGGTGGGCTGTGGTTAACTGGATAGGAGTTAATTAAATGTGCTGTGGTTAGCTGGGCAGGAGTTAAATGTGCTGTGTTTAACTGGACAGCACTGAAATGTGCTGTGTTTAACTGGGCAGCAGCTAAAGATGCTGTGGTTAACTGGGCAGGAGTTAAAGGTGCTGTGTTTAATTGGACAGGAGGTAAAGGTGCTGTGGTTAACTGGACAGGAGGTAAACACAGTGCTGTGTTTAACTGGACAGGAGGTAAATGTGCTGTGGTTAACTGGACAGGAGTTAAATGTGCTGTATTTAACTGGACAGGAGGTAAAGGTACTGTGTTTAATTGGACAGGAGGTAAAGGTGCTGTGGTTAACTGGGCAGGAGGTAAAGGTGCTGTGGTAAGTGGGCAGGAGTTAAATGTGCTGTGTTTTACTGGATAGGAGTTATATGTGCTGTATTTAACTGGGCAGCAGGTAAAGGTGCTGTGATTAACAGGACAGGAGTTATATGTGCTGTATTTAACTGGGCAGCAGGTGAAGGTGCTGTGTTTGATTGGACAGGAGTTAAATGTGCTGTGTTTAACAGGACAGGAGGTAAATGTGCTGTGTTTAACTTGAGAGGTGGCACTGTCACCCTCCAATCCACTGTCACTTTCTGAAATCTATAAATGTTGGAGTCAGAAATTAAAAATTCTCTTTTTTACCTGGAAAGGATCAGCGTGTCCTGTGTCATTTGGTGTCCTGCAGTGACACACCAGGACACCAGAGCAGGGCTGGCACTGCAGAGCTCCCAAAGCCCGGGCACAGCTCTGCCTTTGGGGTGAGGGCTGGAACTGAGGGCAGGGCTGGGACTGACCCCAGGGCCGGGCTCTGGACACAGTGCCCAGCACCAAACCTCACCCAGGAGCTCCTGCTGTGATTGTGCCTCTGATTGTGTGTGTGGGAATGGTTTGGGTGGGAATGGTTTGTGCAGGAATGGTTTGTGCAGGAATGGTTTGGGTGGGAATGGTTTGGGTGGGAATGGTTTGGGTGGGAATGGTTTGGGCAGGAATGGTTTGGGTGGGAATGGTTTGTGCAGGAATGGTTTGTGCAGGAATGGTTTGTGCAGGAATGGTTTGGGTGGGAATGGTTTGGGCAGGAATGGTTTGGGTGGGAATGGTTTGGGTGGGAATGGTTTGGGTGGGAATGGTTTGGGCAGGAATGGTTTGGGTGGGAATGGTTTGTGCAGGAATGGTTTGTGCAGGAATGGTTTGTGCAGGAATGGTTTGGGTGGGAATGGTTTGTGCAGGAATGGTTTGTGCAGGAATGGTTTGTGCAGGAATGGTTTGTGCAGGAATGGTTTGGGTGGGAATGGTTTGGGCAGGAATGGTTTGTGCAGGAATGGTTTGTGTGGGAATGGTTTGGGCAGGAATGGTTTGGGTGGGAATGGTTTGTGCAGGAATGGTTTGTGCAGGAATGGTTTGGGTGGGAATGGTTTGGGCAGGAATGGTTTGGGTGGGAATGGTTTGGGTGGGAATGGTTTGGGTGGGAATGGTTTGGGCAGGAATGGTTTGGGTGGGAATGGTTTGTGCAGGAATGGTTTGGGTGGGAATGGTTTGTGCAGGAATGGTTTGTGCAGGAATGGTTTGGGTGGGAATGGTTTGGGCAGGAATGGTTTGGGTGGGAATGGTTTGGGTGGGAATGGTTTGTGCAGGAATGGTTTGGGTGGGAATGGTTTGGGTGGGAATGGTTTGTGCAGGAATGGTTTGGGCGGGAATGGTTTGGGTGGGAAGCGTTTACCCATCGACTCCCACTGCTAATGCAGTTCCACGGAATGCAAAGTATAAATCAAGATTACAGCATCGTTCCAGCTCTGCCTGAGCCGTTGTTTATGTGGCATTTTTCTTCTGCCGTTCCTGCACGGCAGCAGAGACACCATCAAATGATGATGTAGTGCAAACACCCACCAACAGCCTGGCAAAGTGCTGCCAATAAAACCCAGCACGGTTAATTATTTCCTTAGTTATACAAAGCATAAACACTAATGAAGAGAAAAGGCTCTAAGAAAGGGCAGGTACAGCCAATCACCAGATGAGTGATGAAGAAATGAAATCACTTCTAATTAAAAGAAGAAAAACCCCCTCAGAAATGCCTTGGCCTGCATCCCGATGGGCACAGCCTGCCCTCAGACAAACAGGAGGAGCTGAGGCATTGATCAGGATGGGATGTGGCAAGGGACAGGCCTGGGGGTGCTGTTTGTGCAGGGCAGAATTCTATTTAGACCAAAAAAATAATTAAAAAAAAAGAGAAACAACCAAAATTATGGAAAAGAATCCATGCAAAAAGAATCCATGCAGCATTATGGAAAAGAATCCAAGAACAGGCATTTTCCCACTGATGCAGCCTGCACCAGGCACCAGCCAGACCTGGACTGAAACTGCAGACCCTGCTGGGAGGGCAGAGGTGTTCCCTGAGAGAAATGAGGAATGTTTGGAGTAACTCATCCTGCCCAGCCAGGAGCTGGAATCTGGCAAGAGCAAAGGGAAGGGAAGCGACAATGGAAGGCACAAATCAAAGCCCTCTGTAAATCAAACCTCGCTGTTCATTAATCCCAAGTTAGCACATTAAAATAAAGCAGCAGTTGATGGATGTGATGTAACTTAGTTCCACTGGGGCTGAGTGAGAACTCCTTGTTAATGCTTTAATGTTGATTTTGCAGTGCATTAATGAGGAGCAAACCTCCCTGCTCCAGGGGTGCTCCTGGGATTCTGCCCTGCTACCCAGGATGGTGGAGAGGACACTTGAATTTACACATCCCAGCTGAGGATAATGCCACAAATGTGTGTACAGGTGAAAACAGAGGCTGTCAGGAACTTACTTAAAGTAGTAATTTCCCAATAATGGAGCTCAACCTCTCTAGGACACAGCATTAAACTTTATAAAGTTATCCCTCTCTTGAACACACAGAGCATCATCTCTGGGCAGCACCTGGTGCTGAATAACCAGAATTTGTACAGTTTATCCATGTGCTGAATAACCTGAATGTTGTGCAGTTTATCTCTGTGCTGAATAACCAGAATTTGTACAGTTTATCTGTGTGCTGAATAACCTGAATGTTGTGCAGTTTACCTGTGTGCTGAATAACCAGAATTTGTACAGTTTACCCATGGGGAGATACAGATGAAAAGGAAAAGGGAATAACTGAGCAGCACTGGTGGATATTAGAATCCACCAGCATTTTGGTTGTTTTTTTTTTTTTTTTTTAATTATTAATGCACCAGGCTGCACAGAACTGGGATGGTGAATGGCAGAGGAGTGGCCTGAGCCAAACCCCAAAAAGACAATTGTGAGCAATGTGTCATCATTAGTGAGGAGCCTCTGCCTGTGACTCCTGCTATGGATTTCCAGTGCCAGGATCTCTGTGCTGGCACGTGGAACAGCGAGAGTGACAAAACTCAATATGGAAATGAAGATCATTAACGCTTTAACCAAACTGTCGATATCCTCGAGATTAGCACGGGCCTGCCAAGGACCTGGGGCTTCTCTCAATTAGCACGGGAGCCACCTGAGCCCTGCCCACAGGCAGAGCCCCCCGTGTCCCCAGTGCCCACAGCCAGTGTCCCCAGTGTCCCCAGAGCCCCCCGTGTCCCCAGAGCCCCCAGTGTCCCCAGTGTCCCCAGTGTCCACACCCAGTGCCCACAGCCAGTGTCCCAGTGTCCCCAGTGTCCCCAGTGTCCCCAGTGCCCACACCCATGTCCCCAGTGTCCCCAGTGTCCCCAGTGTCCCCAGTGTCCACACCCAGTGCCCACAGCCAGTGTCCCCAGTGTCCCCAGTGTCCCCAGTGTCCCCAGTGTCCACAATCAGTGTGCCCAGTGCCCACAGCCAGTGTCCCCAGTGTCCCCAGTGTCCCCAGTGTCCCCAGAGCCCCCCGTGTCCCCAGTGCCCACACCCAGTGTCCCCAGTGTCCCCAGTGTCCCCAGTGCCCACACCCAGTGTCCCCAGTGTCCCCAGTGTCCCCAGTGTCCCCAGTGCCCCCAGTGTCCACACCCAGTGTCCCCAGTGCCCCCAGTGTCCACACCCAGTGTCCCCAGTGTCCCCAGTGTCCCCCAGTGTCCCCAATACCCACACCAGTGCCCCCAGTGTCCAAACCCGGTGTCCCCAGTGTCCCCAGTGTCCCCAGTGCCCCCAGTGCCCCCAGTGTCCCCAATACCCACACCCAGTGTCCCCAGGCTGAGCTGGCTCAGGGTGGCAAAGCCCAGCTGCATTTCTTTGTTCGGGTTTCAGTTGCTTTGTTTCCTTAGGAAATTCTGCCCCCTGATTATACTGAGTTTGCCACTGCCATTAGGTCACCAGTGGAATCCTGAATTTCAATTTTCCATCCCAGAGTGTCAGAGTAAGAGTGGTTTGAGTTGGAAGGAATCTCCAAGCTCCTCTCATTCCATGGGCAGGGGTTGCACCCAGGGAAGGGTTTTTGTTTCCAAAGGGTTTTATGTTCCATGGATTCACCTCATTGCAATCCTCACACAGATTGTGGCCTGTTTTTTTTTTGTTTTGTTTTTTTGGGGTTTTTTTTGTTTTTTTTTTTTTTTGTTTTTTTTTTTTTTTTGTGGAAAGGGCTTTTCCACAACTTTTTTGGGTGTCAAAGGCTGTTATAATCAGCATTTTCAAGTTAATTCTTCTATTTCTGACTGCTGTAATTTGAAAATCTCTGACTCAGCCGCAGCCATCAAAAGCAGAGCTCCAGTAAATGTGACTGTGTGCAGGAAGCTGACAGTGATCCTAACAAAACATGATCATTAAACATCCCCAATAACAACCCAATCAAACATTTCCTCGTGAGACGTGCACCAGCAAATCTGGAGTCCCTTTGACATTCTAGAGGCAAACAGAGCCTCCCCAGCAGCTGATTTCCCCCTGTTTGTTTGTTTGTTTGTTTGTTTGTGTGTGTGGGGAGGTTTTACACGTGGGGCAATCACTTCTTCATCAGCACAAACATGTGCATGCCGGGCTGTTTTGACTTTTCTGGCTGGGCTCTAAAAGCTCTGAAATGGCTTTTCCTGGGCCCTGCAGGAGGGTGGCACCGCTCTGAGCTCAGGTTCTTCATCTCTGACATTTCCTCAGTGCCACAAGGTCAGGCAGGCGATGAACGGCAGAGCACAGCCATGAGAAATGGATATTAATGAAGTGTGCCGATGAGTAATAACACCATCAGCGAGCTCTGATAACAAACACATTCCCCTAATAACATCTTCAATTACCTTCATTAACGCCTGTCCTGGCAGGATGTGCAGGCAGGGCTCGGGAGCAGAGCCCAGCAGGTTTGGGCACACTGCAGCTGCCTGCCCAGCCCGGCAGGGCAGAGCTCCCTGGGGGATGGCTCACAGGAGGATAACGAGGATTAACCTGCATTTATCAGCATTTCTCAGCTCCATGGGCTCCGTCCTGTCAGCAGGAACCAGCAGGATGGGTGGGATGGGAGAGCAGCAGAGCCTGCCTGGCACACAGGGGCACAGGGGGGCACAAACCTGGGGGTACCAAACCTGGGGGTCCCAAACCTGGGGGTCCCAAACCTGGGGGTCTCCAGCACCAACAGGAGCTCCTGGTCCTGCTGAGCTGCCAGGGGCACAGGGGGTCCCAAACCTGGGGGTCTCAGGGGAATGAGGATCCCACAGCTCTGCAGCAGGGCCTGAGCAAGGCCAGGAGCAGCAGCAGCCCAGCCCAGCCCAGCCCAGCAGATCCAGCCCAGCCCAGCCCAGCAGATCCAGCCCAGCCCAGTGGATCCCAGCAGATCCAGCCTAGCAGATCCAGCCCAGCCCAGCGGATCCAGCCCAGCCCAGCAGATCCAGCCCAGCCCAGCAGATCCAGCCCAGCCCGGCTGTGCCTCCCTGAGGGAGCTCCCAGGAGGTGCCAGCAGCAGCAGCAGCTCTGGGAACTGAAATCCTTTATTCAGGTTTAACCCCGCGTGGCACTGACACCTCCCTCCAACTGGCGCTCAGGAACCGGGGCCGTTCTGGAGAAGGAAATTTCCAAGGAGAGGAGAGGTTATCAGTCAGCAGAGCCTGGCGAGGCTCTGACAAAGGAGGGATAATTAGTGCCTTCTGTGAGAGCATCTTTTGGGATGTGGCCATTATCTCTGTTCCAGGATGAAATTGAGACTGGAATTTGTGATAACACTCGGAGCTATTCACGGGGAGTGAAAGGCCCTGCAGCACCAACAATCCCTCCCTCCTCCACAGCCCCGGGCCATTTACGGCTCCCTCAGGATGAGAGCACAGAACTCATTATTGCTGTGTTTGCCAACATTTCTGTCAGTTCCGGATTTTTTGTTGACTCGAACCTCAGGGTTAGGAACAATCTGAGTGAGGAAATCCCTTCCTGCCTATTTTCAAAGATATTTTTTCATTGCTGCACATTGCAGAAATAATTTTAACGTTTGGAAATGGAAATAAAAATTGTGTAAAAACAAATTCAGGGATGAAGGGAGGGAAACTGTGCAGGCTCTTCTCATGGGCCTCACAGAAATCCTGGGTAAGGGGAGGGAAAAGCTGAGGGAGATTTTCCTGTCACCACCGCAGCCTTGCCTTGATATTTTTACAGTAATTTAAATTTAATCAAGTCATCATCCGTAAATCTGCTCTCCTCTGGTCTGAATTGGAAAAGGCCGAGCGGGAGCCCTGCAGGGCGGTGAGCTCGGCACAGAGGTGTTAATGGGGTGATGTCTCCATCTCCTCCTCCCTGCTGCAAACCGGGCCGGGCTGGGCCCTCAGAGCCTCGGGTGGCACTGCCGGGTCCTGTCCCTGCCGGGGGATGCTGGGGATGGACGGGACACGGACAGGACAGGGCAGGGACAGGGATGGGACAGGGACAGGGACAGGGATGGGACAGGGACAGGGACAGGGGACAGGGACAGGGACAGGGATGGGACAGGGACAGGGACAGGGACAGGGACAGGGACAGGGACAGGGACAGGGCAGGGACAGGGACAGGGACAGGGATGGGACAGGGACAGGGACAGGGACAGGGGACAGGGACAGGGACAGGGATGGGACAGGGACAGGGACAGGGACAGGGGACAGGGACAGGGACAGGGATGGGACAGGGACAGGGACAGGGACAGGGACAGGGACAGGGAGAGGGACAGGGACAGGGCAGGGATGGGACAGGGACAGGGACAGGGACAGGGACAGGGAGAGGGACAGGGACAGGGACAGGGACAGGGATAGAACAGGGACAGGGACAGGGACAGGGACAGGGACACGGACAGGACAGGACAGGACAGGGACAGGGACAGGGACAGGGCAGGGACAGGGCAGGGAAAGGGATAGAACAGGGACAGGGAGAGGGACACGGACAGGGAGAGGGATAGAACCAGGATAGAGCAGGGATAGAACCAGGACAGGGCAGGGAAAAAGGCAGGGACAGAACAGTGATAGAGAAGGGATAGAACCAGGACAGAACTAGGACAGAACCAGGACAGCAGAGGGACAGAGCCAGGACAGAACCAGGATACATCCGGGACAGAACCAGGACAGGGCAGGGACAGAGCAGGGACAGAACCAGGACAGGGCAGGGACAGAGCAGGGACAGAACCAGGACAGGGCAGGGACATCTGGGCTGGATCTTGGGCAAGGCTCTTCCCCAGAGGGTGCTGGCACTGCCCAGGCTCCCCAGGGATGCCCAGGTGGGGTTTTGGGGTGTCTGTGCAGGGCCAGGGCTGGGCTGGAGGATCCCTGGGGGTCCCTCAGCTGAGAATGAACAATTCTGTGAAACCCCAAACCAGCAACAAGGCGGTGAAGGCAGGGGGGAGGCCGGCACACCCAGGGGCTGGTTGAGGGTTTATTGTTAAAATAAACCTTCCTGGCATATTGCTCACCTTCCCTTCCTTTCCCTCCTCTCTCTTACACGGGGCTGGGATGTGTGGGAAGGTTTTTCCTTCTGAGATTTCCCTCCAGCCCTGCACAGCAGCCACGAGGAGGAGGAGGAGGAGCTGTGCTGAGCTGACAGCCCTGGGACTGAAACCTCGTTAGCACAGCCAGGCTAAACGTGCCCAGAGCGGCTCCACAGCGAGCTCACCCTGCCAGGGACACGGAGAGGATGAAAAGCAGCACAGGGGGAAGCAGCACTTCTGTGAGCAGGGAGAGAAAAGGAGCAAGAAGCAATTCCAGGGGCTCTGAGGTGCATTTTCCACGGCCAGCTTTCCAAGCTGAGCACACCAAACCTCGCAGACAGATCTGCCTGTGCAGCAAAGCAAGGGGGGGTGTTTGAGGGGGATGTGACACCCCAGCCCTCCTGTTCCAGCTGCCACCACAGCCAGCAGGAGCCTGGGAACGGCTCCAGGGCAGAGCTCAGCCCCCAGTGCAGGAGCCACCACGGCTGGGAGGACGGGCACAGGGGCTGGGATGGCAGGGACAGCCTGGGACAGCCTGGGATAGCCTGGGATAGCCCAGCTGGATACCAGGGATAGCCTGGGATAGCCTGGGATAGCCCAGCAGGGATACCAGGGATAGCCTGGGACAGCCAGGGGCAGCCTGGGATAGCCTGGGATAGCCCAGCTGGATACCAGAGATAGCCTGGGATAGCCTGGGATAGCCCAGCTGGATACCAGGGACAGCCCGGGACAGCCTGGGATAGCCTGGGATAGCCCAGCTGGGATACCAGAGATAGCCTGGGATAGCCTGGGATAGCCCAGCAGGGATACCAGGGATAGCCTGGGACAGCCTGGAACAGCCCAGCAGGGATACCAGGGATAGCCTGGGACAGCCAGGGGCAGCCTGGGATAGCCTGGGATAGCCCAGCTGGGATACCAGAGATAGCCTGGGATAGCCTGGGATAGTCAGGGATAGCCAGGAATATCCCAGCTGGATCTCAGGGACACCCCGGGATATCCCAGCGGGGTCTCAGGGTTACCCAAGGATGGATATCCCAGCTGGGTCTCAGGGTTACCCCGGGATGTCCCAGCGGGGTCTCAGGGTTACCCTGGGATGTCCCAGCGGGGTCTCAGGGTTACCCTGGGATATCCCAGCGGGGTCTCAGGCACACCCCGGGATATCCCAGCGGGGTCTCAGGGTTACCCCGGGATGTCCCAGCGGGGTCTCAGGGTTACCCCGGGATATCCCAGCGGGGTCTCAGGGTTACCCCGGGATGTCCCAGCTGGATCTCAGGGTTACCCCGGGATGTCCCAGCGGGGTCTCAGGCACACCCCAGTGCCCCGGGTGCTCCCAGCAGGAGCAGGGGGGGCTCCCGGAGCTGCCCCAGCCCTCTCAGCCCCCAGGGATGCCAGGGCAGCTCCAGAGCCCTGGGGAGGGGGCTCAGCTCCGGGGCTCTGCAGCACCCCGGGCTGGGCTGGGACCCCCCTGCAGCTCCAGGGGCTCAGCCCGGCTGCAGGGCTGGGACTGAGCTGGCAGCTCCCCGAGCCAGCTCCGGCTCTCTCAGTGCTTTACAAAGGCATTTCCACGGAATGAGGAACAAAGGGATTAGGGAAAGGTGTGAATAATGCACTTCTACCCCTGTCTGTCCCCGCTTGCTGTAACAGATTGGTAAAATAACTTCATCCACCAGTTTATTAACAGCTTGCCCTCTCTTGTATCTCACCTCCATAATGAGATGGAGCAGATATGATGGATTACATTTTGCCTCCTGCCTCCATCCCGAATGAATTATCATTTCTGCTCTCCCAGCCTCTGCAGCCCATTAAGCACCGCGAGGCAGAGGGGGAAGGGAAACTGCGATGGGGAAGGCAAAGGCCCCTCTGAGGAAGCAGCTTTAATTTCCAGGCTGGAGGAGATGAAATGGAGAGGAGAGGAGAGGAGAGGAGAGGAGAGGAGAGGAGAGGAGAGGAGAGGAGAGGAGAGGAGAGGAGAGGAGAGGAGAGGAGAGGAGATTCTCTCTGTGTGTTTCCCCCAGCACTGCTGACCCCAGGCAGGAGGATGAGGAGCACAGGGCTGGAGGAAGGCTCCAGAGCCAAGCCCCCTCAGGTGCCTCCCTGAGCAAACCCCTCATTCCCAGCCCTGCAAAAGGAGCATTCCCCAGGTCCCTGCTCTGCCAGGGTCCCTGCCCAGCCCCAGTCATTGTCCCAGCAGTCCCGGGGCAGCAGGGGAGTGCCACTCACAGTTCCTGCTTTAAAACCATTTAAGTATTTCAATGTTGTTCAGGGCTCCCATCCAGGGCCAGGCTGGCACTCCAGGCATTTCCCTCTCCCGTGGCTGCTGCTGGTTTGAAGCCCCCCAGGAGCACAGCCAAGGCCTTGCCAGGGGAGGGAAGCTCTGCACAGCCCAGCCCTGAGCAGTCTGTGCTGCTTTTCTGCTGGAATTTGTGGAACTGTACCTGGGGTAAGGACATGACCATTCCCTCTCCGCTTCCAAGTCAGTTTAGCACCACAGAAACTCGTGAAGCAAAAATTCAGAAGCCTCACGCAGCTCCAGCACTGACCTCTGCTTTTTGTTTCTGTTTGCCAAGAATTCCTTCCAGCTCCTGCTGGCTCTTCCCCAGGGCAGAGGGAAGCACCAGGAACTCTGTGCCCAGACCCCTGACCCACCTGCAGCCCCGGACCCTCCCCTGGCACAACATTTCCCATCACAGCTCAGCCCCTGGGAACGGGAGATGCAGTAAAGGATTAAAATGGGTGTCTGAGGGTGATGGCACCTCGATGGCAGCTGTGCTGAAATGGGCAAATGAACTCAAACCCAGCCTGAGCTCCTGAGGAGCTCGAGGAGCTGCTCACTGAAGGCAATTGGGAAAGAGAGGGGAGCTCTCAGCCTGTCAGACACCTCGAATTTCCATCCCCAGGATCTCCTGCTGTGCTGAGAATATGAAACAGATTGATTCTGCTTGTACCTGCAGAGCAGGACAAGATCTCACCTGAGCCTCGGCTTCCCTGTGTGCTGTGCAGGGGGGACAAAGCAAAGGCTGGGGCAGGGGAGCCCTGCAGGGACACCTGGGGACACCTGGGGACACCTGGGGACACCTGGGGACACCTGCAGGGCCTGGGCTGCAGGAGCAGCTGGGAGCACCTGGGATCCAGGGCAGGGATCCTGCATTTCCCACCTGGGTCCAGGGCAGGATCCTGCAGGGAGCACCTGGGATCCAGGGCAGAGAACCAGGGCAGGGATCCGGGACAGGGATCCTGCATTTCCCACCTGGGATCCAGGGCAGGATCCAGGGCAGGATCCAGGGCAGGATCCAGGGCAGGTTCCAGGGCAGGATCCAGGGCAGGATCCAGGGCAGGTTCCAGGGCAGGTTCCAGAGCAGGATCCAGGGCAGGATCCAGGGCAGGATCCAGGGCAGGTTCCAGGGCAGGATCCAGCCCTCCCAGGATCCAGAGCAGGATCCAGGGCAGGATCCAGCCCTTCCCAGGCAGGGATCCAGGTCCCTTCCAGCCCAGGACACTCCATCACTGCTGGCACCTCTCTGGTTCTGTGCCAAGCCCCCCCTCCCTGCCCGTGTCCCCCCCTGTGTGTCCCCAGCATGGCCACCACCCCCAAAGCTGTCAGGAGCCAGCCCAGCTCCTCCCCAGTGCCCTGCTCCCCTCTGCTCCAAACCCAGTGATTCCAGTGTCACAAACCCAGATTCCAGTGTCACAAACCCAGTGATTTCCAGTGTCACACACCCAGTGATTCCAGTGTCACAAACCCAGGTTCCACTGTCACACACCCAGTGACTCCCAGTGCCAAAAACCCAGGTTCCAGTGTCACAAATCCAGCAGTCCCCAGTGTCACACACCCAGTGACCTCCTGCACAGTCCCCAGTGTCACCAGCCCAGCTTTGCAGGCTCTGCCTTACAGGGATTAAAGCCCAAACACTCAGATCCTGTGCTCTGTCTCTCCTAATCCACAGCAATACCCTGAGACTCGGAAGAGAGAGAAAATAAAGGGGAGGGGGATAGAAAAGAAACAGATTTTTGTTGTAAGTTCGTGAAGAGCAGGGGTGGGCTGGGAAATAAAGGGCTGCCCCAAAGTGGCCCCTGTGAGCAGAGATTGGGGTGGAAACCTGGCTGAGACAGGAGCAGAGGAAAGACAAGGAAGCTCCCCTGGCAGATGGATGTAAATGTGCCTTCAGTGCAGGAGAACAGTTGATTCTAAGGCATGAAATCAAATTAGTGCATCTGCAGCTGCCTATGTGTCATCCAGCTTCATATTTTACACACTAAAGACATTTTTTAACCTCATGTTAGCTACACTTCTCTCTTTTTATTTTTTTAAGCTTTACACTCCAGGATTTGCAAAGTGCTATTGGCAGGTATTGAAATGAAAGCTGGAGCAATGGTGCAATCTGTCTCTTCTGCCATTGTAAAGTGACAGAAATCTTCAGGAGATTCATTCACCAGCAGGTAGGAGACCTGGGGGAAAATTAAACCCCAGCCTCAGCTTCATCAGGAAATGCAAAACTCATCCAAGAGTGGGTTGTGGAATTTCATGGGATCACAGGATCATGGTTTGGGCTGAAGAGGACTTTAAAGACCCTCTTGTTCCAAACTCTGCTCCATTTCTGGATCAAACTGAGGATTTTTGGCAGCCAGGGCCTCTCCCAGCTGTCAGTGACTGCTCAGGAGATTTATGACAATCCCACAGACCAGAGTGAGGGGGATCTCTGAATCTCCCCAGCTCAAAGATCTCTGGATCCAGCTCAGGGATCTCTGGATCCAGCTTGGGGATCTCTGGATCCCCCCAGATCAGGGATCTCTGGATCCAGCTCAGGGATCTCTGGATCCACCCCAGCTCAGGGATCTCTGGATCCATCCCAGCTCAGGGATCTCTGGATCCAGCAGAGGGATCTCTGGATCCCCCCCAGCTCAGGGATCTCTGGATCCAGCACAGGGATCTCTGGATCCCCCCCAGCTCAGGGATCTCTGGATCCATCCCAGGGATCTCTGGATCCCCCCCAGCTCAGGGATCTCTGGATCCCCCCCAGCTCAGGGATCTCTGGATCTACCCCAGCTCAGGGATCTCTGGATCCCCCCCAGCTCAGGGATCTCTGGATCCATCCCAGCTTGGGGATCTCTGGATCCCCCCCAGCTCAGGGATCTCTGGATCCATCCCAGGGCTCTCCATGAGCTCTGATACCCAAACCAGCTGCCCTGCAGAGCTCCCTCATTTCCATTCAGTGTGGCTGAGGAGCAGTGCAGGATCACGTGGCTGCACACACAGAAAAAGCGTTTTCCTCGTTAAAGCCCAATTAAAGTTATTAGCTGTCCATAGATAATGTAGCCCTGTTACACCACAGCCATATGGATGTTCAATGATAAATAATTAAAAAATGAGTATTTTAAAATAAGAGTCTTGCTTGCAGTACTGAAAACTTTCCCACTTTTAACTTGCAAGTTAAATTTCCAAAACTGGGAACAGCGCAGGCAGCAAGATGATTCTGAATTTGTTGTCTGATTTGCATCATAAACAATAAAGAATTCCATTTCCACTTTCCATGAGCAGTGATTACACTTCAGAATAGCTGCCTGCAGCCCTCAGAATTGATCCGAATGAAAAGCTGCTCTTGTAGAGCTTTTATATCCAATTCCTGAGGGTTTGGTCAAATTCAGGGCAGGCTGAAATTAAACACAGATTGATTTATGTGGAAGGAACTGTAGTTGCAAGGCTGCTGCAGAGTGTGTACAAGTGGGAAAGGCTCTTGCTGAACACAAACCAGATTAATTGGAACTGAAGGAGGAAGACAAGAGGTACAACTTGTTTCCTGCTTCCTTTCCAGTGTCTGCACGAGGATGAGATCCAAAAGCAGCTCTGCTTGGGCAGATCCTTCTTCTCTGGCTCAGCAATGCCACTGGAGGTAAATCTTGTGGCAAAGCCCTGTCCAGAATCCTGCAGCACTGGGTGATCTCCTGAGCCCATAACATCCCATGATCCCATCCCATAACATCCCATTATCCCATCCCATAACATCCCATGATCCCATCCCATAACATCCCATGGATCCCATCCCATAACATCCCATGATCCCATCCCATAATATCCCATTATCCCATCCCATCCCATCCCATGGATCCCATCCCATAACATCCCATGGATCCCATCCCATCCCATCCCATCCCATTGATCCCATCCCATCCCATGGATCCCATCCCATAACATCCCACCCCACCCCACCCCATCCCATCCCATCCCATCCCATCCCATCCCATCCCATCCCATCCCATCCCATCCCATCCCATCCCATGGATCCCATCCCATCCCATCCCATCCCATCCCATCCCATCCCATCCCATGGATCCCATCCCATCCCATCCCATGGATCCCATCCCATCCCATCCCATCCCATCCCATCCCATCCCATCCCATCCCATCCCATCCCATCCCATCCCATCCCATCCCCAGCACACTCGTGGTTGTTTCTGGCCCCTGTCAGGGAAGAGGAGATTTCAGAGTTGTTCAGGATCTGGCTGCCAGAGCTCTGCTGCCTGAGAAATTCGATAAAATCTTCCCTTCCCCGTGCTCACAGGGCTGCAGCTCGTTTGGGGAGGCTGTGGAGAACTGCAAAGATTCCATCTAATCTCTGTAAACAAGTTTATATCCTTAATTTTCCTGTGCAGATCTGTCAGTCTAGACGCTGAGCTCTGCAGTGCAAAAGGCAGGTTAATCAAACAGGCTTCAAAATGCAAATAAAAGGCTGCAATTAATAATATTGGTGCATAGATTGATCTGGAAGTTATCGAGTGGAAGGGATGGCTTGAGGACCTGGCGCTGTTTCTGTTATCAGATTACAGTTTCATGTTGCTGTGAAGCTGTGAGGGGAGGTGACAGTCAGTGCTCAGCTCCTAAAATCCACTGCAGCTCTGCCATGGACCAAAGCCAGGTTTGGGGTACAACTCACATTGACCAAGTGTGTGTTGGTACTGCCAATCAGGAATGAAAGGTAAATAATGAAATAAATCAATAAGGGGGAAATGTTGTCCTTTCAGGGCAGAGCACCCACGTGCCCCAGAGGTCTGGGCACAGAACCTCCTTCCCTGGCTGAGCAGGGCCTGCCCTGCTGCCCCTGAGCTGCTCCAGCGCTGCCTCCCCATCCCCACGGGGATCTGAACCCCCTCCAGGAGCTGAGTACACATCCCATGGGGTGGGGTGGGATGGGATGGGATGGGATGGGGATGGGGATGGGGATGGGATGGGATGGGATGGGGATGGGGATGGGGATGGGATGGGATGGGATCAATGGGATGGGATGGGATGGGATGGGATGGGATGGGATGGGATGGGATGGGATGGGATGGGATGGGATGGGATGGGGTGGGATGGGGATGGGGATGGGGATGGGATGGGATGGATGGGATGGGATGGGATGGGGTGGGATGGGGATGGGGATGGGATGGGATGGGATGGGATGGGATGGGATGGGATGGGATGGGATGGGATGGGATGGGATGGGGATGGGGTGGGATGGGATGGGATGGGATGGGATGGGATGGGGTGGGATGGGATGGGGTGGGATGGGATGGGATGGGATGGGATGGGATGGGATGGGATGGGGTGGGATGGGATGGGATCCATGGGATGGGATGGGATGGGGTGGGATGGGATGGGATGGGATGGGATGGGGATGGGATCCATGGGATGGGATGGGATGGGGTGGGATGGGATGGGATGGGATGGGATGGGGATGGGATGGGATGGGATGGGATGGGATGGGGATGGGATCCATGGGATGGGATGGGATGGGGTGGGATGGGATGGGATGGGATGGGGATGGGGATGGGGATGGGGATGGGGATGGGGATGGGGATGGGATGGGATGGGATGGGGATGCTGCCCCAACAGCAGGGGAGCCCCATCCCAAGGGCATTCCCAAAGGAGGGGGCTCAGCAGGGGATGGATGGTTCATGGGCTCAGCAATGTCAAACCCAGGGGATCAGCAGTGACCAAACCCAGGGGATCAGCAATGACCAAACCCAGGGGCTCAGCAGTGCCCAGCCCAGCCCAGGCTCCTGCTGCTCCCTGCAGGGCTCTGTGGGTGCCTGCCGTGCTGTGCTGCAGCAGCTGCAGCCGTGCTCGGTGCCTTCAGAGGGCTGTCTAAGCAAGAGCTGGGCTGTGCTCGAGCAGAGCTGATGAGAAACGCTCCCTCTCCAGAAAAGCTCTCGCGCCTCGAGCCCTGCTCAGAGGCTCTCCAGCCCTGCTCCCAGGAGTGCTCTCTGTCACTGTCCCTGTCCCCATCCAGAGCTCACTCACTGTCCTGCTGATTTGTGGGGCTCTCGAGGGGATGGATTCAGCTCTGCAGGTCCTCACTGCTGCTCTCCCTGTGCTCTGGAAGGGAACAAATGAATTAATAAAGAAATAATAAAATAAAAATTAATAATAAATTAATAATAATAACATAATAAAAAATAAAAAAATAAATTAATTAATTAATTTCCTGCTCCTCTGAGCCTCTCAGCCCAGCCTTTTGCTTCTTCCTTGCTCCCATTATGCCCATGAATCACCATGAATTCCCTCCAGGCACTGAGACCCCCCAGGTCTCTGGGACAAACGGCTTGTGCAGCCCCGGCTCTGCCATCTCCTCTTTATTTCCCTCCCTTGCTGTTTTTACAGCGTTTCTTTCCCTTGCTCCGTGTTCTCCCAGCAGCACGAGTGTCACAAAACCACAGCCCCGCGGGGATGAACGTGGAATCACCAAGGCTGGAACGGAGCTCCGAGGTGATGGAGCCCATCCTGTGAGCCTGCTGAGGATCCATCACCGGCTGAGAATCCATCACCTGCTGAGGATCCATCAGCGGCTGCCCCGGGGATGCATTCTCACACCTCTGCCGGAGGTTCGGACGCTCCCAGGGATGGTGGGGGCAGCCCTGCCCTGTGGAGCCTCTCCCAAGGCTGGAACATCCCCCCGGGGATGATTTTACAGCTGATTTTACACATTTTACTCCTCCAGGTGGCAGCGAGGTGGATTTGGGGATTTGTTTGATTTGCCAGAGGGAGCTGAAGAGAAATTCCCCTTCTACCCCCAGACACTTCCCACTCCTGCAGATTCCCAGTCTCTGTCCAAAGATCAGAAGTCAAAAAAAGAGACAGCAAAGGGAGCACACACTGCCAGGATGGTTAAATAAAGTCTTTTTCTTTCTTCTTTCCTTTTTTAACGGCTCTGTAAAGTGCAAATGTGAAGAAAACCACCCACAGCAAGATGGGTTAAGGAACATTTGTCAATAAGAAAGAGAATAAAAGCAGGCACTAAAACAACAGAAATAATGACTCTGCTTCCCAGATTTTGATTCCAAAATGTCTGGTGCCTCGGGCAGTTATTGAAATCCCTTCCCCAGCACAGCACCTCCCTGTTTGCCTCAATCGTTGGAGTTAACAAATATTCCGTGTGAGAGGGAGGGAGGGAGGCTCTGACAGACAGCCCAGAGCTACCGGGGAGCTGGGGCTGCCAGCAGGGAATAGAGACCAGAGCAGCAGAAATATTACAGCAATATATCTTCAGCCTGCACTGAAATATTTCCATTTGCTTCCTCTCTCCTCCCTGTCCAAAGGAGCTGGGCTGCACCTGGAGCAGGGGCTGGAGCTGGGAGCCTTTGGAAATCCTCTCTTCCATGGGAATGGTCTCAGCACACTCAGAAATCAGAAATCTCCACCCCAGCTGCTCATCTCTGCCTGATGGACACCCTGGCATGGTGCCACCACGGGTTCCCCACGAGGGGACATCCCCAGAGCCCAGAGGGTCCCCCCAGGTCCTGCTGGGTCCCCTCTGCTGTCCCTCGGTGCCTTTGGGTGTCCCTCCCTGCCCAGACCCTCCTGTGCTCTGAGCTGTGATGGTTCCACAGCCACAGCAGCAATATCCACCCAGCCCTGCTCCCCAGGCTGCTCCCAGCTCTT
The DNA here is from genome assembly GCA_024362935.1 of Setophaga petechia. Classification (NCBI taxonomy): domain Eukaryota; kingdom Metazoa; phylum Chordata; class Aves; order Passeriformes; family Parulidae; genus Setophaga; species Setophaga petechia. The sequence continues at coordinate 870,972 of JANCRA010000092.1, read as the reverse complement.
CTGGTCCCTTCTTGCCTCTTTCCTCACCAAACCACCCCATGGGTTATGTGAAATATCTCCCCTGCCCTGACACCCTCCCTGCTGCTGAGGGGGAACAATTTCAGCATTTCTGGGTGATCTCTGACAGCAGAGCAGGGCTCCAGAGCTGCCAGGACAGCCCAGATGAGCACCTGGGCTGACCCAGGCCCTCTGCCCATGCTGGGGGCACGAGGGGCACAGGCAGGGCCAGCCCACGGCTCAAGGTGTCACCTCGGAGTGCCCAGAGCCACCAGCACCAGAGGAGCCACCAGCACCAGAGGAGCCACCAGCACCAGAGGAGCCACCAGCCCCTGTCTGGGCCTCAGGAACGTCCATCTCAGCCTGCAGCTGGTCCCCAAATTGTTTTTATTCTGTTTAACATCCTTCATCCCCTACCCAGGGGTAAGGGCCTCAGGAATGTCCATCTCAGCCTGGGTTTGGTTCCCAAATTGTTTTTATTCCCTTTCCCACCCTTCCATCCCCACCCAGGGCTGTGGGAGCACTCGGAGCTGCGTCACCTTCCAGTCCTGCCAATAAATCCCAGATTTGATATGGAAGCTGTGCATAGCATTGTATTCTAATTTGATATTTCAAACAAGCTTTGGCAGACAGCTGACTCCTTTTGATGCATTTCTCTGATTTCCCTCTGCCTTTTCATCCTGAAACATTCACAGGGAATATGTGGTACCACGTTTTGGTTACGCACACTGAATCCATTGAACTTCCAGTTCCTTTTTTTGCTTTCTAGAATTTGGTAAATATATGAGCATATATTAAAAAAAAACTAGAAAGGCAAATGCCAAGACTGCAAATTGGGTAAAATTCCACCACGTGCTGCAGAGAGAGAACTCCCAGGGCTCTGATCTTGGGTATTTGATCTTCATCATCCTCACCCTGTTCCTGCTGCTCTTCCCATTCCAACCCCACATCTCCAGTTCCCTTCCCTCCCCTCCAGGCTCCAATGTGCTGAGGAATGGGTTCGTTTTTACATCACTCAGAGCTTTCTTTGAATTGCCATCCCCGCCCCATCACTCAAAATGAATTTTCTCCAAAGAACACTGAATTTTTGTATATTTTATGAACTCGGTGTGCAGCAGAAGCCACCGTGTGATCCCCAGGAAGATTAAAAGTGTCATTTAAGAGAATGAAGATTACAAACGGTTTCAATTAAAGCCACACAAAGCCCTGGACCCTGTTTGCCACATTTCAATATTTGTCCACCCTGTGCACACAAACAGCCCTCCGAAGAGCCCTGCCCTCAGCAATTTTCCCTTTCCTCACTCCTGCAGTTCCCAGCCTGCTCTCCGGGGGTATTCAGGGATCTCCTAAGGACAATCCACCCTCACACTGATTCCCTCTCCCAGATCCATCAAACTGGCTGCCTCAGGAAGCAGGGGAGCCAAGGAGCAGAGCGCAAGGAGGTTTCATTTCAATTAAATGAAATTAAATTTGTGCTCCCCCCTGCTTGCAGCGAGGGGGAGGCACAGATGGGAGAGGCAGAGGCTGCTGCTGGCTGGGCTGTGCTGCTGAGGGATGCAGAGTCCAGGGCAGGGCAGGTTTGGGTACCACCAGCATCACTGCCACCAACACGTTCTATGGAAAATCCTTCCCTTGGGATTCTCCTCCTGAGAAGCTGAGAGGCCTCAGAAATGACAAGTGAACAATGATTTTCTGCTGCTGTGGGGTGCAACAGGTGATCTTTGACTGCTCCATGGGGTTGTTTTTAATTAATGGCCAATCACAGTGAGCTGGCTCGGACTCTCTGGTCAGTCACAAGATTTTATTTTCTTTTCTTCCCTTTCCTTTGCCAGCACAGGGACCCTCCTGCCACCAGCCCAGCTCAGCCCCAGGCACAACTTGTGGCCAAAACTTTTAATTCCAAATCCTTCAGGTTGACATTTCAGGAGGTAACACAACAATTGCCAGTGCTAAATCAATTACTGATTATCAATATAGCACTTAGCAATGTATAATTAGTATGTAAGAGATATATTTAGCTGTAGATTACACCAATAATAAGGGCTACATGAGCAATGGCTGTATAATTACATTTTATGAATACAGGAAACCTGTGAGAAATGCTCCCAGATTTAATTGACATTTAACAAGATAACTACAGCAAGTTAATTAGAAATTATATGCTAAAAATATGAATTAACTTTTAAATAATATTTAAGCTTGCTGCACTCTAACTGTAGTAGCTGGGTTTATGCCACCAAAACACCTAAACGAAATAGTCCTTTCAAATACCATCTCTAATTCATTTCCCACAAACCAAAGCCTGTATTATCAGCTACTCACTCTGAATCCTTTTTGCTATACAGAGCCCGAGTTGATCAGCTTAGTGAAAGGCTTATTTTTATGGTCCTTTCATACTTTTTCAAAATGAGATTTCTCTTACGTTTCTTTCAGCAAGCCAGAGAAAAGATTCCAGTTCAGCTGTGCTTCAGCTTTGAACCCAGAACAAAAATGCAAAGTAAGGCACTGACAAGCTTTTAGACTCCCTGCAAGGTGATACATCAGGGATTCTGACAGCGCTAATACACCAGAAATTTGGAGAATAAAGCAGCCCTGAGCTGGCTCTGCTGTGCCTGGGTGCAATCACAAAGGAAATGGAGCAGCAGGCCCTCAGCACAGCTCTGTTATTTGTTATTTTTAGATCCAGGTAGGGCAGCGTGGAGATGGAGCCCAAATTCCAGATTGCTGGGGGGGCTGTGGGGCCAAAGCAGAGCCCCAGGGCCCCCCTGAGCCTCCCCAGGGCTGGAGCCCCCGGCAGCCCTGGAGCAGAGTCACATCTTCTGTGGAAAATCCTTTCCTTGGGAGTTTTCATCCTGAGAAGCTGAGAGGCCTCAGGAACAAAATGCAAACAATGATTATCTGCTGCTGTGGAATGCAACAGGTGCAGCTGGAATTGGCTCATGTGGTTGTTCTAATTAATGGCCAATCACAGTCAGCTGGCTCGGACTCTCTGTCCGAGACACAAACCCTTTTTATCATTCTTTCTTTTTCTATTCTTAGCCAGCCTTCTGACGAAACCTTTTCTTCTATTCTTTTAGTATCATTTTAATGTAATATATATAATAAAATAATCAATCAGCCTTCTGAACCATGGAGTCAGATCCTCGTCCCTTCCCTCACCCTGGGACCCTGTGAGCTCGGTCACAGAGCAGATCCTGGCAGACCCTGGGAGCCCCCAGCCCCTGTCCCACAGGTCTGAAGGAGCAGGGAGCCCCCAGCAGCCCTGGAGCAGACCCTGGGAGCCCCCCAAACCCTCTCCCACAGGTCTGAAGGAGCAGGGAGCCCCCAGCAGGACTGAAGGAGAGCCCTGGGAGCCCCCAGCCCCTGTCCAGCAGGTCTGAAGGAGCAGGGAGCCCCCAGCAGCCCTGGAGCAGAGCCCTGGGAGCCCCCAGCCCCTCTAACACAGCACTGAAGGCTCTGCAGCTCAGCCACTGAGGGCTCCATCACTCTGAGCAGGTCCTCACATCCCCACAGCACTCCCAGGGTTCATTTACTGCTGCCCAAGGCTGACCCACATCTGATCAGAACTTTGGAAAACTTGTAAAAATCAAAGGCAAAGTCTGTTATTGTCCCAGAGCTCCCCTGTCCATCCAAAGAGAGCAGAGTGCCCAGAGCTCCACTGTCCTGGTGACCCTCCCTGCCCAAACCAAAGCCACTGGAGGAGAGAAACAGGAAGAAAACTGAGGGAAAAAGGGGATTTCTGGGAGCCAGGGGCCTGGGCAGGGCTGCCTTTGCCCTGGTGCCCACTGTGCCTCCTTTCCACAGCGAGGGATTCTGCTGAAGGAGTTTTCCCTGCCGTGAGTGCCAGGCATTTAAAACAGATAAATAACAAGGAAATAACAAATAAATTATAAGAAATAAATAAATAATAAAGAAATGAAGTGATGATCCCAGCCCCCAGCAGCTGCCGTGCCCCTGGCTCCCCCTGAGCCCTCCTGGGCCATTCCTGCTGTTGTGATTTTGGCAATTCCTGTGCCAGGAGGGCAGAGCTGGGAGCTGGAATTCCCTCACCAGCCCAGGGATCCTCACTGCTCCTCCCCAGCCTCCCTCAGGAGCCCTGATGGGCTCTCTCAGGACAATGGGCTTCTCTCCTAAGAGCCATGAGGAAGCTTTGGATGTTTTGCTGAGCTTCTCTGTAAAACATCTCTTAAAGAAGATAAAGTAGGTGTTTATGTGAGTTCCTCTTCTGTAGAAAAAATATTTAAAGAAGATAAAGTGTATGATTATATGGGTTCCCCTTTTCACTTTTACTTGGTCAGTAGATTAGTCAAGATTGATTTTTCTGCATGAGAGGGAGAGGCCTAAGGTTAAAAGATAAAAGGGTAGATTCCTTTTAAAATGTAATTTAGATTTTTCTGGTATTAGCTCCAGTGTCATCACAGAATCACTTCAATTTTCCAGGAGCACCTGAGCCCCAGTGTGCAGCTGCAGGGAAGCAGGAGAGGTCTCCTCTGGCAGCTGGAACTGCTGAGGGCCTGCAGGACCTGCCCTGGGAGGGGTCCCTGCCTGGGCCCCCCAACCTCAGCCACACCAGGGACAAAAGTTCTGCTGGGTTTGTTCCTTTTGCTGCCCTCAGGGCAGGTTTAGGATTGAAGTTTTCAGAGCTCCTGGCTGAAATGTCACCCTGGGGGTGAAGCCTGGGCTCTGGGGCTGGATACCACCCATGGCTCCAAGCCCTGCCCCTGAACCTGACCATGAACTTCAGCCTCTCTGACCAATTTTCAAGCCCATCCTTCCTGGGAATCCCACTAATCCTCATCTCAATAACACTCCCAGCTCTGTTACTGCCATCCCTGGATAATCCATGAATTCCTAACTGACTCTCAACCCTCCAGCTATGGTCTATCAACCTGGTCACAAAACAACCAATAATACCCCTAGGCAAAAAAGGACACAAATGAGCCCTAATTTTAACGTCCCTCATGAAAGGAAAGGTTCTTCCCCAGAGGGTGCTGGCACTGCCCAGGCTTCCCAGGGAATGGGCACAGCCCCAGGGCTGCCAGAGCTGCAGGGATGCCCTGCCCAGGTGGGGTTTTGGGGTGTCTGCAGGACCAGGGGCTGGACTCTGATCTCTGAGGGTCCTTCCCAGCTCAGGACATCCCATAATTTCAGGATCAGGACTCTCCCCAGTCCCTGTTTTTATAAACTGTGCAGAGCTCAGAGTTCAGAGATCAGGCTGGAAGAGCCTGGGGGTGTGGAGCTGTCACCAAGTGCAGGGGCAGGGCTCAGGACATCCCATAACTCCATTATCAGGACTCTCCCCAGTCCCTGTTTTTATAAACTGTGCAGAGCTCAGAATTCCAGAGAAGAGCCTGGGGATGTGCAGCTCCCACCCCGTGCAGGGATAACCCTCAGGACATCCCATAACTCCATTATCAGGACTCTCTCCAGGCTGGGAGAGCCTGGGGATGTGCAGCTCCCACCCCGTGCAGGGACAGGGCTCAGGCTCAGCCTGAACTCAGCTCCAGGACTCTGAGCAGCCTCTCCTCATGGCTGCTGTGCTGGGGAGCAGGAGATCAGAGCACACAGGGCTGGTGTACCTGGAGCCCTCCTTTTGTTGGGAGAGCATCTCTGTGTGACATGGCACGGTGGGCTGGCTGAGGGACTGGATTATTCACCAAGAATAATTGAGCTGATACGTTTCAGCATTTTTCTTTGAATAAATTATTTGCAAATAAACATTTTCATTATTCGACCATCTCTGATGTTCCATTAGCATTCAGTGAATTATTTATTCAGCAGCTTTTCCCATCAATCACTGAATAAATTATTCGCAAATAAATTATTCTCCAGCTTTTGCTTTAAAGATGTCCCTTTGAGAACAATAGCTTCCCAGAATAGCAAACAGGCACAGGGAGCAATTTAAAAGGCCTGATCCTCATCTCGGTGTCTTGGTGCAAATCTGGAGAATTATCATGGAAATTCCTGGCCTCGTTCCACGTTTTCCTGTCTGTGAGTCAGATTGTGGTGCCACAGTGCTGCTCCCTGCCAAGGCCAGCACAGAGAGGCTCCGAGCCCTCAAAGCTCCTGGAGAGCTCAGAAACAGAGCTGGGGCTGATCTGCACTCACAGCCAGCTCGGGTCCCAGGGGATCCTGAGGGAGGGGAGCTGGCCCTGCCCCAGCCCTGCTCCTCCCCACACCTTGGCTGCAGAATAAACCCCAATCTCCCCCTGCACCGAGCCCAGGAGCTGTTTGTGCCTGGGCCAAGGAGGATGAAAGCCTGTTAGAACGAAGTGCAGGCTCCATTTATGCCGATTTCAAGGCATAATTGAGGCTCAGCACAGGGGATTCGCTGAACTCCTCTGTCCCTCTGACGAGGAGGAGCTGCCTTTGTTCCATGGCACAGAAAGTGCCCCTCGTTAAAGAGGCACCTTTATCAGAGCACAGCAGGATTTACAGCTCCCCAGGGAGGGCAGGGAGGAGCTGGGCTGCAGGGCACAGGGCTTGGTACCCAGCTCCTGGTCCCCAGGGGGATCAGCCCTGCCAGAGCTCTGATAAAGAGGCACCTTTATCACAGGGCAGGGAGGAGCTGGGCTGCAGGGCTCGGTACCCAGCTCCTGGTCCCCAGGGGGATCAGCCCTGCCAGAGCTCCCGTGGCACCAGCCCTACCTGCTGCTATCACTGCAATAAATAATTGCTAATTTGCACCAAATGAGCAAGTGAGACACAAGGTAATTGTATGAGGGGGGACAAGCCAACAATAACATTAAGATCTGTAATTGACTTAATACCAGACGCTCTTCCCCCGGTGAAGCTCTCCTCATCCTCACAGTAATTGTGTAATGACATTTATGGGGAATAGACTTGTGACATTATAAATGACACTTATGTCAGGATTGTCAGGCTGTGACAGGCTCAGAGACAGCTCCAGTGAGAAATTAATCACTTCTGAGGCTTGAAAGTTGCTCATTTATCGCTGCCAAATAACATCTTGCAAAAACAAGCTCTGCAATGAGATGCGAGCTCCCACCTCACCCTCCAAGATGTGTTTTCTGCCTGTGGGAAACCCTCCTGGAGGGCCTGCAGGGATGGGCCCTCCCTGGGCATGGTCAGCCTGCTCCAGGAGCACAGCCATTGTCATCTTCTCCATCTCCCCTCAACACCTCAGCCCCTTCCAGCAGCTCTTTGTGGAGCACAGCTCTGCAAACTGCACAGATCTCCAGCTCTGTGCCCCACATTGCTGGGGCTGCAGGTCGTGAAAGGGTTAAATTATTTACTGGGGAGAAAAGGACGTTTTGAAATGCACTGTACATAATGAATATCACAAAAAACAGAACAGCAAACCTTCTCCAGATCAGTGTAGGGGCTATTATTAGACTATCAAACTGTCATTTTTCAAAGCATTTCAATTGTCACCATTTTTTCTAATGGCTTCTAAAGCATTATCTAATGCCTGGGCCAAAAAAACTGCCGAGGATCAAAGCATGTTGAAAAGCAGCAGTCAGGCTGCATGACAAATAAGTGTTTGCAGGCTAAACTCTTCCCATCCATTTGCCTTCCAAAATATTTGTGAACTTCAAACCAAGATGACTTCATTTGTGTTCTGGGTTTTTTTTCAAAAGATTCAGGTGTCCTCAGGATTTTGCTTTCTCTTTTTTCCTGGTATGGGAACATTTAAGGGGAGGGATGACCCAGCTGAGGGTTGGTGGAGCTGCCGTGACCTGGCAGGTCCTGGGCAGGCTGGGAGAGGTGGAGGCTCCCAAAGCAAACCTGGGGTGGGGCTGAGGATGGAGCAAAAAGCAGAAGGTGTGGGAGGTTCCTGCAGAGCTCTGCACACCCAGAACCTTCCTGCTCCTGTGTCAGAAATGTCCAGGTGTGCCTGAAACCCTGGGATGGCTGAGCTGCTGCAGCCTGGCCCTGCTCTGCCCTCTGGTCACCTCTGAGGACACAGGAGGGACATCTGTGACCGTGTCACGGGGTCTGAGGGTGAGGGAAGAGATGAGGATCTGACTCCATGGTTCAGAGGGCTGATTTATTATTTTATGAGATATATTACATTAAAACTATACTAAAGGAATAGAAGAAAGGATTTCATCACAAGGCTAGCTAAGATACTAATAGAATCAGCAAGAATGATCACAAAGGTTTGTGGCTCGGGCTCTGTGTCCAGGCCAGCTGACTGTGATTGGCCATTAATTACAAACATCTACATGAGACCAATCCCAGCTGCACCTGTTGCATTCCACAGCAGCAGATAATCAATGTTTACATTTTGTTCCTGAGGCCTCTCAGCTTCTCAGGAGGAAAAATCCCAAGGAAAGGATTTTCCATAGAAGATGTCTGTGACAGACATTGCTGGGATCTCCCTCCACCGTGCTGCCCCCTTGTTCTGGATTCCACAGGAGCTCATCAGCAATTCCTGCCCTGGCTCTGGGGTCTGTGTCCCCTCCCTGGGCTGTGCTCCCTCTCTGTCCCCGGTGTCCCCCCAGGTCCCAGAGCCCCCAGGTGAGGCTCTCCTGGATCATTTGCTCTCTCCAGCCCCAGTGACAATGGAATTACCAAGTGCTGCAGTTTAACCGAGTGTGACGGCAGCAGCCCCGTTCCACTGCCTAATTAAATTAAATTACATTATTTCCTAGGTGGAGGTTTATGAGCAGAGGTGAAGAGCAATGACACGAGCAAGGCACGGACTTGTTAGAGCCAGGACTTCTGTCCAGATGGCAAAATGAGTTATCCTGTTTCCATCTTTGTGAATGTCACAGTGCTTGCCTGTGTTTGATCTGGGGCTCGTTTGTGCACAGACAAGAGCAAACTCTGAGGGAAAACAACAGCCCTGGCTGCAGAAAGGAGGGAAAATCTGGATTTTCTCAAACCCACCGCTTGCCATGGACAAAGATTTACACCCAGCACTATTGCTGCTGGATGGCTCAGGGAGGTATTGAGCTAAAGAATTGATGGGAAGAGGATTCCCAAGGCTGCTCCCTCTGCCTGGATCCATGAGCTGCCTCTGATGGGAACAGAGCCCAAATCCTCTGCCTGCCACCCCCTCCCCAAAGCCACTCTGCAAACTCAAACAGTGTTTGCTGAAGTTTTCCTCAGTGAGCAAGTGCTTGGAACCCAGCTGTGCACTTCGGGTGTTCACAGGCAAAAAAAGAAAAAAATAAAAAATAAATATATAGATTGCAGGCTTAGAGATTTTTCTGAACTCATAAACAAAAAGGGGAGAAATGCAAGAAGTGGATGTATAAGTTTATGGCCTGTGAAATTGAATTGCCTTTTACAGGTCCTTGCCTTTGGATGGACAGGGAGAGGGTTTGATGTGATGTGGGAGGGGGGATGAAGGCTCCCAGCACAGGGGAAGGGGCTGTCCCTGGGGCCTGTGGGCTCTGCAGCTCTGCAGTCCATAAATTGATCTGGGGGACGCTCTGGGAGTGAGGCAGAACCTTCACTGCATCGTCTGGAGACCAAACTCCAGAAGATATCACTGAATCTGGGGAAATCTGCAACCTCATGGAGACAATCAATGGTTTCACTTGTCAAATTGAGCATGCTGAGGGGAGCTGAGGAGGGGAGCAGGGTAAACCAAGGGACATTCACCCCTGAGGGGTCTGGAGGGTAACTGGAACAGAATTCCTGAGCAGGGTAAACCAAGGGAGGTTCACCCCTGAGGGGTCTGGAGGGTAACGGGAACAGAATTCCTGAGCAGGGGCAGGTGGGGAAGGGATTGTATTTAAAACGGGATCTAAACCAGAGCATAACAATGGCCAGAGCATCCCATAAATGCAGCTGGAGTATAAAAAGCATTTTTAATGTAAAAAAGCAGTTTTCATGTAAAAAAGCATTTTTCATGCAAAAAAGCATCTTTTAATGTAGGAAAGCCCACATTGCCTGTGACTGCAGAGGGCCGTGACAAAGGCAGCAAGGGGAGGATGCAGACGGGCACGGGGGAGGACAAAGGCAGCCCAGCAGAGCAGCCCCGATTCTCATGCAAAGCCCCTGCACTTCCCAGCCCTTGAAAATTCAATACTTTACAGATGCTGGCTGGAGCTGTTGAGTGCTGAGAAAGGCAAAGGAGCAATCAGGGTGAGTGGGATTTCAGCAGGGGAGGGGAGGGATGGGCGGCAGGGATGGGGGTGCTGGGGGCCTGGAGCCCCCTGTTCCCCCCAGATTTTACCCAAACATTCACTGAGGAGAACACCCAGAGGGAAACGAGCTCTGTGCCTCGGTGCCTGTGCTGGGGCAGGATGCTCATTCCTGCTCAGATTTGCAGCTGGAATTTTCAGATGTGTGAGAGCTGCCAGCACCCAAAGCGTAGCAGGAACTGAGTTAATTCATTTATGTGTTTTAAAACTTGTAGCAATAATAATCATTATCATTACAGAGCACTGTAAGTGCTAACAATAATCAGAATAATAACTATTACTGCCAGCAGTTACCATCATTATTACTATTATTACTTCCTACAGTATTAGGGATCAATTCAGCTGGGAGACAAATGAGCACCAGGCTGGGGAGGGAAGGGGGAAGGCTGAAGACAAAAAGGGAATGCTGGAATAAACAATCCTGTTCCCTTCCTTTTTGGCAACACATGACAGGAGATATCCAGCTGTCCTAGCTCCGAGGAGGGGCATTAATGGATCACCTACCACACTTGAAAAGCTTACAAAAATCTGCTTATATTTTTTAATCACCCTGCGTTTTAGACCTTTAAAATACAAATATGGATTTCAAACATATCAGGGGAACAAATTAACTCAGAAAAATGGCCGTACTTTCCAAGGTTGCACCTGCCATGAAATTGCTCCAAGTTTGCATTTTCCCTGAGTCTCTGGTGTGTCATTAGAGCAGATTGATCGCCCTCCTCTCCCGGCAACTCCCCCATTAGAGGGTTATTGTATGGAAATTAATGGCAGGCCTGAAACATTTCTTTTGCAGCTGCAGTAGTGGAAGTCAGTTTTGATTAAGCACTGGAAGCGGGGCAGACTGGGGTGATCTCTTTGCTTTAGTTCCCTCTTTTATTATCACCGGTGTCAAGTTTTGTTACTTTAGCCATTCCCCTGGTACTCCCACTGCCTCCTTGGGTAATAATAGGGGTAATTTTTTTTATGTGCACATCTATTTATTTTAAATATGTACAGGCTGATCCTCAGTGGTGTACAAGCCCCAGGAATGATTGCTGCTGATTGCAGGGGCTGCGAGGGGCAGGGCAGCAGGGCTGGGATGGAAATCAGGAGTGGCTGTGGCTGCTCAGGGTGGCACTGCCAGGGCAGGGCACTGGCACTGGTGTGGGGGCATGGGGCAAACTGGGCTGGGATCCACACTGGGGGCTGCTCTCTCCCTGCAAGGACAGATTCTAGACTGGGGGGCAGATTCCAGCCTGGGGTGATGTCCCCTCCCTGCAGGGACAGATATTCCAGACTGGGGTGACATCTCCTCCCTATAGGGACAGATATTCCAGACTAGGGGCTGTCCCCTCCCTTATAGGGACAGATATTCCAGATTGGGGTGATGTCCCCTCCCTATAGGGACAGATATTCCACAGTGGGGTGATGTCCCCTCCCTATAGGGACAGATATTCCACACTGGGGGCTGTCCCCTCCCTGCAGGGACAGATATCCCAGCCTGGGGTGATGTCCCCTCCCTGCAGGGACAGGTATCCCAGCCTGGGGTGACATCCCCTCCCTATAGGGACAGATATTCCAGATTGGGGTGATGTCCCCTCCCTGCAGGGACAGATATCCCAGCCTGGGGTGATGTCCCCTCCCTGCAGGGACAGGTATCCCAGCCTGGGGTGACATCCCCTCCCTATAGGGACAGATATTCCACAGTGGGGTGATGTCCCCTCCCTGCAGGGACAGATATCCCAGCCTGGGGGCTGTTCTCTCCCTGCAGGGACAGATACCCCACACTGGGGTGATGTCCCCTCCCTGCAGGGACAGCAGTGCCAGGGTGACTCCAGCAGCTCTGGGGGCAGGAGCAGAAGGGAGGAGAGGATCCCCAGCAGGAGGGGTTTGGGTTTTTGGTGGCTGTTTCCTCTGCATTCTCAGCTCACCCCTCTCTGCTCAGGCTCTCAGTGGTGTTTGTAAATCCAGGATTTCACCAAAGCACAGCAGCAGACCCAGCTCCCCTCCTTACCCTGGGCTAATTCAGGAAATGCAGAGAGCTCTTCTCCCTTCTGAACCTCAGCTCCAGCACTGCACCTCCCATTTTGGGATGTGCCCATGGTGTGGCTCACCCCAGGCACGGCTTCCCAGCCCTCCTGATAAAACTTCAGCATTTAATGACAAAGCACTGTGCTGCAACTCCCCATTTATCTTATTAAATGGTCCCAGAACAGCTCTGAAAAATGTATTTAGCACAAAGATATCTATTAATTAATAAGCACATTAGTCAGCAATCAATACTGGGTTGATGATATTGTTTAAATTATGCACGGATAATAAGGATCAGGTTCTGCCTCCCTCATCTGTTTTAAGGCATATATTGAAAATGAGTAGTGCAGAACGGCTTTGCATTTTAAAAAGTTTGATTAAAATTATTTTTAAATAGACTAATCCTATGAACATATTATACTGCATAAAATTAGCCCAGAGCACAGTGGGTTTATCAGCTCAGTCTCTCCACAGCCCGTTGATCCAGCAGCACTGGCAGCAGCCCCTTCCTCTCTGGCTTTTGTTCCATGTGGGCATTGCTGTGGTGAAGGGCTGAGCAGGGCTCTCCTGGCAGCTCTTTGCTCCCAAGGGTGCAGCAGATCCTGAGGCTCATCCCCAGTGCCACTGAATTTCCTGGGGGCACAGAAGTGACAACAAACCCCCCCAGGATGTCCTGCCAGCCCCACAGCACACACCCGGCTCTTCCTCTGCTGGTCCAAATTTGCCTCTAAGCAGGGTTGTCAGAAATGGGAATAACTTAATAAAAGTGAAGAAAATCAATGGAATTATCCTGGCATTTGCTTTGCTGCCACTGCTGTGGTTTAATAGAGCTGAAATTCTCAGCCTGGACACTCTCAAAGTGGATTAAAAAGTATTTGCTTTACGTTCAGCGGCTGTCTGTGTAGGGATAAAGTTAATATATTATAATATTTAATGTACTAATATTTATATTCATATGTTTAAGTGATATTACATTAATTTCAGTCATTTACACAGGCATTTTACCTGGATAGTTTTAAGTAAATTGGCTGAAGCTCATTTACCTGAGTGTACACAAGCCCCAGTGCCAACAGCTTTGCTGTTCAATCATCCCTGTGAGCATCCCCTGTGCTCCCCTCCTGAAGGAGCCTGTCCAGCTCCAGGTGCTGTGCACACCCACAAATCCACGCCTGGCCAGGCTCCCTGCAGCTCCTGGGGTGGGTTTGGCTCTGCCTGACCCCAGAATGCAAAGCCAACCCCAGCCTGTGGCACAGGAGTCCCACAGAGCCACAGGAATTAAGGAATAAATGGATTTTCCCAGCCTCACTGCGTGTCTGGGCTGCTGAGAAACCCAGGTGGGAATTTTGTCTCAGAGATTTAACCACTGGTTTGGAGTGGCTGGAGAGGAAGCCCAGCTGGGACTGCCCAGGATCATGGATCTGATCCAAGGAGCAGCCTGGACACCCCTGGACATGAGCATGGACACAGCCAGGAGCCCCAGCACACTGAGCTGGGAGCTGGGAGATGGGAGATGGGAGATGGGAGATGGGAGATGGGAGCTGGGAGATGGGAGATGGGAGATGGGAGCTGGGAGATGGGAGCTGGGAGATGGGAGATGGGAGCTGGGAGATGGGAGCTGGGAGATGGGAGATGGGAGCTGGGAGATGGGAGCTGGGAGATGGGAGATGGGAGATGGGAGATGGGAGCTGGGAGATGGGAGATGGGAGATGGGAGATGGGAGCTGGGAGATGGGAGATGGGAGCTGGGAGATGGGAGATGGGAGCTGTGAGATAGATGGGAGCTGGGAGATGGGAGATGGGAGCTGGGAGATGGGAGCTGGGAGCTGGGAGATGGGAGATGGGAGCTGGGAGATGGGAGATGGGAGATGGGAGCTGGGAGATGGGAGCTGGGCACAGCCTGGATTTACCTCAGCAGCTCTGACACCTCCCAGACAAAACCTTTCTGGAGGGCCCAGACCACAGAGGATGCTCCAACACCTGCAATGCAAACAAAACTCTGAGAGCTGGATCCCAAATTAGCTGTAGGGTCTCTATGCATTGCTTCCTTAATGATGTGACACATAATAGCCTTGCTGTAATAAAGATGAATTACTTTTCAATAAAATAATAAACTCTGGTAAACACTCAAGCTTTATCACTTAATTTGTCCCCAGTGCTCAGACAGGAGGAAATCTTCTGTGCTCCCTGATTTTCAATACTGTCAGTGCTGAGGTTCCAGTGAGCCCTGGCAGCAGGGCTGCCTCATTCCCTGCACAGGGCAGGCCACAGCCTCCCCTCCAGCAGAGCTCTGCTCTGCAATCCAGAACTTCTGTCAAATGAAAGATCTGCCCAGGGACCTGCAGCAGGCCCATGGCAGCACTTTGGCAGAGAGCTGGATAATGAAGTTTTCATTATTACATAAAGATATTTTAGGATTGTCATCGCCTATAAATCCATTCTTCTACAGCACACCAGCACAATATTCTGTTTATTCCTCATCCACTGATCCCACCCTGCCTGCAGCTCCCCATTCCCTGGTTTTTGGCAGCACTTTGGAGTTGCCATAGAGATAAATTCCAGTCCCTCTCCCTGGGGTGGGATGGGGAGGACAGGGCTCACATCCTGAAGGAAACGCTGGTGTGGCTCATCAGGAATCCTGGAAAAGGGGGATTGTCAGGAGGAAGTGAAGCCCAGCTGATTGGTGCCATGCTGGCTCTTAGGCAAAGCACCAAGGGAGAGCCAAGGCAGGTCTGCAAAAGGTTCCCTGCACCTAAGGCTCAATGAGGTGCATCAATAGGTGTTTATCTATAGATGATCTCATATCTCTATAGATAAATCAATATGTGTATATCTATAGATGATCTCCATATCTCTATAGATAAATCAATAGGTGTATATCTATAGATGATCTCCATATCTCTATAGATAAATCAATAGATGTATGTCTATAGATCATCTCTGCATCTCTATAGATAAATCAATAGATGTATCTCTATAGATGATCTCTTTATAGATAAATCAATAGATGTATATCTATAGATCATCTCTATATCTCTATAAATAAATCAATAGATGTATCTCCAAGGGAACTTGGAGCCTCCTAAAAACACCAGAAAGGAAATGATGACTTGAGCAAAGACAGGCTTGCTCACCTGTCAGAAAATTCTGTTTATTCTCAGACTTTGACAGCAAACTGCAAACCCTATCAGCACTGGAATTGATTGAAAAGAATTTTCCCTTTGCAGTGTTAAGCAAACAGGAAAGTTCCGTGTGGCAGCACGAATGGTGTCTGTAATGGCTTGCTAAGATCCTGCTAATTAAAAAAAATAATCTCGTTTGAAGATAGTTAATGGATTCAGCATTTCTATAAAGTATTAGGAAGGCAACATTATCTGAACTTGGGCCCTGGGTGATTATTGTGCAATTAGTTGTGATTCAATTCACTGAAGAAAAATGCACCAAGGAATAACCAGTGGCAACAAAATAAATGCCCTGCAATTGTGCTACCAACTGCTTTGATTTTGTCTTAAGTTCAGGATTTTGATGCCATCATGATGCTTTAATTGCAGCCCTGATTGCACATCACTGGGCCTGATTTATCCCACTCATGCTTTTCTCCCTTTCCCTGAGACAACCTCGGTGAATCCCTCCAGATCCAGGAGCTCTCCCTGCTCAGAGCAGATGGCAGCTCAGGAAACCTCCCACAGCACGGGGGTGAAGGTATCTGGGATTCTGCACGGCGAGGAGGGAGCACCCTTTGCCAGATTCAGTTGTTGCCTTCAGCGCCATCAACAGAGGATTCTGGATTCTGGGCTCTGAGGGCAAACTCTGCTGTGCCAAGGACAGCCCGGGTGGGTCTGGGTGGCAGAGGTGGCACAGTTTCATTTGGCAGCTTGGAGGAGCCAGGGAGGCTCTGCTGGCTGCCAAAATCCCACCCTCACTCTGGGGCTTTGGAGCTGCTGGTGAGAAAATCAGATTTTTCCACTTAGAGAACTCCTGGTGTCCATTTGTGGGGACAGAACCAGGGACAACCAAACCGAACAAGAACTTTCCCTGTTTCCTCCTGCCGGACAATTCCTGGAGAGCCCTCCCTCTGGAATCATCCCACAGTTCTGCTGCCTCCCATTTCTCTCTTTCTGAGCCATTTTTAACCTCCCTTCCTCAGCACAGACAAAGCTGTGAGTTTGCACGACTGGATTTCAGCGGCAGCGCTGAGCTCCACCAGGTTTCCAGAGAGGGAATCTGCATTCCTATGAAAATCTCCCCGAATTTCAGCGCAGGGTTCCCACGATAAAGCTCCAGAACCGCTCGGGGCGAGTCAGGACCAAAGGAAAGCAGCGGCAGATAAGGATCAGCGCTCCGATCCGGCTTTCCCTCCCTTCAAACAAACCCAGCCGTGGATGTGAGCGGCAGCAGCGGGGCTGGGGAGCTCCCGGCGCTCCGCTAGGGGTCTGTCTCCGCTCAGCATCCCCGAGCCGGGCACGGGAAGCCTCCGGGGCCGGGTCTGGGAGATCAGAGCTCCGTCCCCGCTGCTCCGCGGCCCCGGCAGGCTCCGGGATGCGGCTCCTTATCGGCAGCATCGCCGGGGAAAGTTCAAGCCCCGCTCGGCTCCCAGATGTACCGGGTGGGTTCTGGGGCACCTCGGGGTGGGTGGCCGGGCTGGGCCCGGGGCTGCTCTTGGAAGTTCTTCTATTTATGGAAATCATCGCCTTTCATTTCGCTTAATTAAAGCGCCCCGAGCCATCGGGCTCCCGGTTCCAGGAGATGAAAGGGATTCGGGAAGGCACACGGGGGCCAGAGCCGGAAGCCTCAACCTGAACCGGTATTGAGTGGGAAGAGACGACGGGAGATTCAAACCCAGGCAGAGACTCAGCACCATCCCGGCTAAATCCAGAACTCTGGTTCCCACTGAGGAGTTTAACCTGCACAGAATAACACAGCCCGGAATGATTTGTTTCCACTACTGGCCCAAACCATAATGATTCATTTAAAAAACCCAAATCTAAATGACAGTGCAAAGTATGCTCCACTCTCCTGATTTATCCAGTTCTAAACTAATTCAAATATTCGCCTGAAATGCACGTTTTTCATTCCATAGAAAAATTGTGAGATAAAATTCTCCTGGCATCACGGAAGTGCTCCTCAGAGCAGTGAAAACATACAAAGATTGAGCAGAGCAATCCCACTGGTGTGCTGCTCAATGGGCTCACAGGAGATCCACCTGTGGAAGGGATATTTGGGGTTTGGGGGCGAGCCCATCCATAGAACCTGGGTACAGTCAGACTCCATCCCGTGCCACGATCTGTTCTGGCACCAGGAATATTCTGATCTCATCCTCAGCGTGGCAAACCCAGACCCAGCATCAGCAGGCACTGGATTTGTGCCAGGGGAGTGGGGTGAGCTCAGCTCCCAGCCCTGGGCCACTCTGCCTCCCCAGTGCCCACCTGAGGCAAAGCCACTGAAAAATGGCCAAGAGCAGCTCTGGAGACGATTCCTGATTTGAGTTTTCCAGGTGGCACCAGAAATGCCCAACTCTGATCTCTGGGCAGGGCAGGTGAAGAGCTCTCTGCTGTTCAATTCCCTTTGTGGCCCCACAGGGTGCTCCCCAATCACCCCTTCAGCAGCAGGAGCTGCTTTTTATCCCACCAAGTTGCACAAAGCCTCCCATTTGTCACTGGGACATTGCCAGTGTGTCTCTGCTCACACTGATGTCACTCCAGGTCTGTTACACCACCAGCAATGGATTGGATGTAAAATAAAATCCACATAAACCTACAGGAGTTGACTCAGCCCTGTAAATTCCAACTGCATTTCAGAAGGAGCCAGCTGCTCTTGGCAGAAGCAGCAGAAGTCACCCCCTGTGAGGGGCTCATCAGCACAGACAGCACCAGGAGGTTTTTACACTCTCTGTTTCTTATCAGCCACTGGCTGACTTTCCCCAGGGTCCCCTGGAAAGCACCACACCAAAATACCCCGTGCTTCCAGCTGGCCAGCGAGGTACTGGAGCAGGGAAATGAATCTGCTGAGCTAATGAAGCTTAGGCCAGGACTGGGCAAACACTGCAGGAAA
Organism: Setophaga petechia; assembly: GCA_024362935.1. Classification (NCBI taxonomy): domain Eukaryota; kingdom Metazoa; phylum Chordata; class Aves; order Passeriformes; family Parulidae; genus Setophaga; species Setophaga petechia. The sequence continues at coordinate 852,797 of JANCRA010000092.1, read as the reverse complement.
GGATCTGCAAACATTTGCTCAAGTGAAGGCCTGGAATGGGCTCCAGTGTCCCCACGAGTCCCAGCGGCTCCCGGAGCTCTCCTGGAGCCCTTGCACAAACGGGCTCGTGTTGCAAAGAGTATCAGACAAAGCCCCACAAAAACACAGGCAAATACATGCTCAGAGCTGAGCAGTTGCACAAATATTTCCCCTGATGAGTAATGGCACCGTGGCTCTGGTGCTGTTTGTGAACTGGGAGTCACCTGCCTGCCAGGCCACAATGCACCAAAGAGCACGGAATGGGAAAAGCACTGGGCTGTGACAGGGGTGTTCTGGCAGGATTTGTTAAGATTTCCACTAACATTCAACCCAACACCTTTCACCTGGTTAGAAATCCGCTGAAATGTCTTTGGGAGCTGTTCCTGGTATCACCCATTTACCCAAAAGCCCCTGAAGCCCTCTCAGCAGGGATCTGAGCAAGCACCTGTCAGTAACTCCCTGCTCATCCCAGCTCCAGCCAGGAGCTCCTCCAGGAGCTGAACCTGAGCACGGGGTGGCCCCAGCTGCAGTGACACCAAAGAGGGGCAGCTGCTCCTGTCCGGGCCCGGGGCTCTGCGGGCAGGGCAGGTGAGAGGTGAGGTGAGGTGAGGTGAGGTGAGGTGAGGTGAGGTGAGGGTGTCACCAGGGCTGTCCCTCCTGAGGAGGCAGCAGGGCTGAGGTCGGAAGGAGATGCTCTCCTCACTGGGGAAGGGCTCTGCAGGGCTCTGGCAATTGCCCACCCCAAATCAAGCTCCTACTGGCTCAGCCCAGCTCAGGAAAGCTGACTCTGAGCCAGGAGCCTCTGACAAGCTGGATCTTGAAAGCTCAGAAAACAACGCCCTGACAACTTTTGTATTTGCATAAACATTATTTAATCAGTTCTGTGCCATCTCATTTCTGCAGGAGGCTGTGCCCAGACAATTTCCAAAAATGAGTTTAAATGCATGTAATTCTGGTGGGAATGGCTTTCCCTGTGCCCCTTCCTGGAGGCGAAGGGTGCTGGAGGAGAGGCCAGGCAGGGACAAGGAGCACAAATGTCCCTGTGCTGGCCCAGACCCCTGCACTGGGCTCAGAGTTCAGCAAAGCCTCTGGTGCTGGTGGATGCTCTCCCAGCAGCTGCCACTCCAGCATCTTGAGACTAAGAACTCCTTTCTAAGCCATTGAAATGATGTGCTGTGGGTTGTACTGATCACAGCTCTGAGAAAGAAAATAACCCCTGTGCTTTCTCCAGGGCTCCTGCTGAATGTGTTTCCAGAACATTCCTGCACATTCGATCTGTGACACGTCTTTCCTTGAAAGAACAGACCTTCCTGGATTCCTTTGACTTGGTCTTTGGAATGGGAAAGCTCACTCAGAGGAACTCCAAGCCTTTGAAGATAATTCATACATTGGTCAACAACTGTAATAATGCAGCTAAAATTACAGTGTGCTCCAAGCACTGAACATTAAAGACTCTGCATTTTATAAAAGTAATAAATCAAGCACGGTAAGGGCTCAGCTCCTGGCTGAGTGCAGATAATGGAGAGCTCCACATCCCCGAGTGGCAGCACTTGGGGTTGTGCACTCGGAGTCCCTGAGCCTCCCAAGGCACGGGCTCAGCAGAGGATGTGGCAATGCCTGCTCGGGCTGTTCCAGGTTCAGAGACTCTCACGGAGCTGTTTATCATCTGAGGACGACCCAGAGTGGCCTCTTCTCCCTTTCTGTCTCTCTCCCTCTCGTTTCTGCCTCTGAACTGTTTTGCTGTTACTGACAGGAGCCATTTCTTCTGAAGCCGTGCATTGCTGGTGATACGTTCTGATAAACAAACCCTGTCTTGAAAACAAACCACTTTTTGTGCTCAAACACAAAATCAGAGGGCTTTCTCTGACTTCAGCTGAGTTAGCAAATAGTTCTGCAAGCACTCTCACCAGCTGGAGGTAACAGCCAGGCTTCTAAGGAGAGCAAGTTGATGTTCACATTTTCCTGGTGCTCTGTTCTCATGAGAATGCAGGAGCTGCCTCCTCCCACCAGGCTGGAAAGCCCTGGAAGAGCAGCACAAGCTGGGGCCAGTTCTCAGCTTTTCCCTCTGCAGTAGTCTAATACTGTACCTGTAAGATTTAGGGTTTTTGCTTGAACAGAGGACACAAGCCCTTTGTCCCAGGTCAGTGCAGCTGATTTGGGTCCTACAGAACAAGAGAGCTGCTCTGGTTTCTGTTTCTGGCAGGACTCAGCAGCACGTTTGTGACTTCCCCACACTTCTAACATGGAGAAAAGAGTGAAAAATAAAATTACACAACTTCTTAGGTTGTTCTCTTGGACATTTTTTCCACTGTCTTGAAGTGGAATCTCTCACATTCCATTTTGCCATCACAGGTAACGGCTGGTCTGTGCAGTTGAGTTCAGCTGTTTGGAGTAGCCCCAGTTCTCAGCTCAACATCCCAGAAAAATGCCAGGGAAGGTGACAAACAGCACCAGGACAGTCCCTGCAGCTCTGCCCTGGCTTCGTCCCCATCCTGTGCATCCTCCTGGGGTTTGGATCCCCTTAACTGACAGCCCAAGCTGGCAACAAAGGGAACGGGGAATGGAAATTTACTTCCATTTAGCTGCGACTGGGTTTTATGTGGAAAGTGCACCCCACCCTCCCTATCTGAGGATCAGCAGCAGCAAACTCCCAGCGCTGTTGCTCAAGGGGAGATCTCCACTGTCAGGTTGATTTGCGATGCGTTTGAGTTGACAGAGCGCCTGGGGCAGGGGAGGAGGTGGGTTTGCAAAGGAAGGAAGGAAGGAGATTAAACCTCCATCAAAATGTGTGGTTACCTGTGTTAGGGAAGGGGAGAGGCAGTGGGGGAGGGTGGAAAGGCAGCAAACCTGGGAAAAGTGCATTGCCAAATAGGGAAATGGGAAAAGAGTGGTTTTACACAAGATCCCGGGCTTTCCATGAGCTCCTCGAACAAAGCCCCATCTGGGTTCTTTCCTCCAAATCAGTCAAGCACCGGAAGGGAAGCTTTCCCAAGAGTCAGGAGGCACCAGAGATCCCGAATTTAAACTGCAGTGAGCACCCCAGGCTGGAAAAGGAGTGTGTCCCAATGTTGGGATACTCTAACAATGGGCAGCTCCATCAGAAGCTCTGGAAACTTGGATTGTTCAGTACCCCGACAGTGAGATTGCAGGTGATCCCAGTGCTGTCCTCACATTTGGAAATAGGTGACACTCTGTGCACGTTGGAGAGACTCAGATATTCCCTGCTCTGGGGAAAAACAGGGAGTTACCACCCAGGGAATTCTGTGTGGCTCTTTCTGGTTGAAGGAGCATCTAAAAATAAAACCTTGAATGACACTGAAATGGTAAATAATAAAAAAACCCCAACCAAACAGAAAAAAACCCCAGTACTCTTTTTAGTGCTGTGCCTGCAGAAAAGTGCAGGAGATGATCTCAGGGCAGAAAAATTACAGCTCCTCCTTCATGGCCACACACCTGAGTATCCCTGAATTTGGCTTATCAGACTCGATCAGTGACTGAACCAAATCAAAAACAGCTTAAGTGTTTCCATCAGGTGTTTGAAATGCAAACTCCACAGAGCTCTGCTTTCCCTCTTTTCATTCAAGCTTTTTTCCAGCCCTGGCGTCCATCACCCCCTCAGGCAGTGGCAGAGGATCCCAAAAAGGATTGTGCACTGCTGGTTCCTCTTGCCTCCTCTCAGATCATGGCTGGGTGCTCGGTGGGATTTGATTTTCAGTCTTTTCAACTGAAACCATCTCTCCTGGGAGCACATTTCTGCTCCCTGTCTGGCTCACCCCTCGGGTGGCACCTCCCCACATGGCCAGGAGCATATGCAGGGCACAGATTGTCAGGAATACGGGCTGCAGCCTTCCCAACCACGCAGCCAAACAACAAATACCTATCACATGGCTGGGAGAAATCTGGGAACCTTATGGATCCACCTCACACCTCCTCCCAAAGCAGCTGCCAGGGAACTCACACTAAGGCATCAGCAGGGACAATAAATATCCAGAAAGGAACAGGCCTCCCTTAAGCAATGAAGGCAATAAATTTGAGTCAGAGTTTCAAAATATGAGCGTTCCAAAACCTCCCTCCCTCCTCCCAACTTCACAAACCGGGGGAGAGGATTCAGATCTACGGTTTCCATTCTGGCTGCATCCTGAGGATGTGTCCAAATGTGAAAATGATTCCTCAGGGAGCCTGGATTACAGGCACCACTTACAAGGACTGACTGATGGGAACACGGGGATGTTGTGCTGGTGACAGCAGCTCTTTGGGAGGAGATTTTGGGGCTGCCAGGTCAAGGCTGACCCTCAGTTTGCTCCTCCCCGCCCCAGTGGCAGCGGTGGCTCAGCAGAGAAGGGCTGGTAACGATCCCATGCTGAGGAATTGCCTCCTAAACCCACCGGGATCAATAGGAAAATCTTCCTGCTAAAAGTCCAATTGATACCTCAGGACCCCGAGCTCACCAGGGCATTGTTCTCTGTCTCAACACCCGACATTCTTCTTTTTAATTGCCCATTGAATTAAAACTTTTGAAACTCCTTAATGACTGGATTTATACTTCATGAAAGGATCGTTTGTAATTACAGGCAGTTCGGGGAAGGGGGTTTCTCTTTTCATTCTAATTGCAAATAATTGACTGCAGAATATTTCTGAGCATTGCATTTTGAACAAAGATATCTCCTTTGAAGTCAAAATTCAGTTTATGCCTTTCTGCAAAGGGGATGCATACGAAAACACGTCTTGCTTCTGGTAATGGGAATTTATTGTTATGGCAGCCAGCGCAGCACTCGATCAGAGCTGGACTTTCTGTGCAAAACACTCCACTAAAAAAAATGGATGGTCCCTGCTTGGAGAGATCAGGAGGCATTTCCAGGGTGATTCAGTTACAGGGAGCCAGCAAAGAGATAACCAAGGAGGAAATGGGAAGGGCTGCATCAATCCCGACCTGTTCCCAAACCCACATTTTCCATACTCTCCTTTTCTGCCTCCTTTCCCCATTTTCAAATGACTCCACCATGCATTAATTTAGGAAGGGATGTGGAAGGGGACATCCACACTGTGGATTTTAATTCCCAGGGGAATTAAAACACACTGAGGCTGATATGCTGGGAAAATGAGGCTTTCCCTGTCATGGTGTACCTCCAGCATTATATCACAGAGGGAGGACAGTTCTGGGGTAAGAATCTCCCTCTTGAGCACGAGCATTTCAAAGGACAGGAGGATCTGAAGAAGCCGTTTGGGGCTTGGGAACCATCAACACCCTTGGAGATATTGAATAAAGCACAGATGGTTTAAAAGTGCCTGTGATCTGGTAATCCCTGAGATTCCTGCTCCGAGGAAGGCAGGAGGAGCTCTGGAGGCTGCACACAGAGGAGAATTCTGTACTTATTTAGGAAAAAGAGGACATCTAAGGAAGGGACATATTAAAAGGAACACGGTTGCCTGTGCTGCATCAGGGAAAAGTAAAGCAAGGGTTTGTTCCAGGAGAGAATTTATTTATCTTCATTTTCTACCAGCAAAGCATGAAGCAATTTAAAGACAGTGGATCATTCTATTCAGTAAAATAATAGAATTATTCAAGATGACTCGAGAGATTTGGGCCCAGGCTTGCAGGTTTTCATTATTTTCTCCATGGCCTTGAGGGTGTGATTCATCTGTGTAAACGTCTGGATCTGAACTAGGCACCTTAGGCTCCTCTGAGAGATAAGAGAGAGGAATCAGCACTTGCAAGGTGTGATTCATCTCCTCCTGAGGCAGACACCCAAGCTGGTCCCACAAAGCCCTGTGGAGCAGCCCTGTGTCAGCGAGGAGGAGCAGAGCTGCCCCAGCCCTGCCTGCTGAAGGGTTGTAACCCCAGCTGCTGGAGGAGTCACACTTCTGGCTGGCTTTAGGAGAGGAAATGTGGATGTGCCTCTGATACTAACACACAACCTAAAAACCAGCCCCAGACCTGTCCATTTACGTAGGAAAAAGAAAATCAGTCTTCCTTCATCTCCCTTGTCTGTGCTCCTTGAAATCTCTGGGACATGAAATTTTATTCCAGCTATTGAATAAAATATCTTCCCTGTTCTTGGTTGCTTAAATTTCAGTAGCCTGTCATCATCCTTGTGCTTTATGAGCTCCCCCATAAGAAAGGCAGGTGAGGATTTCTGGATCTGCTTCCCTGCTATATTCCAGATGAATGTATCCTAGATTGAGTTTGACAGAAGCAGTATGAATTCGATTGTTCCTGGAATATCTCATCTGTAAAAGAAGAGGAGAAATCAATTCCACAGGATACCTGGGGGAAGAGAACAGGAGGAAACAACTCCCTTGGAAAAGGAGGATTTGCCATGATGAGAGAGCGAGGAAAACACAACTCTGGGGTTGTTTTGCCGATGCGCTCTTGCCTGTCCCAGGGAGCCTGGCAGAGACCAGGCTGGAAAAAAGCAGCAGGGAAAAAAAAAAAACCAGCAGGGAGGAAAGAAAGCCAGCAAGAAATAACAATAATGAGAAAAATGTCACATAAACTGTGAGCGCAGCAGAGGCAGCTGCCTGTCCCTGGAGGGGCTCAGTGCGTGCCGCGGCCTGCGCGGATTCCTGCGGCCTGCGCGGCTCCTGCGGCGGGCAGGCCCCGGCAGCCCGGAACATTCCAGGGCAGCCCCGGCCTGCCAGCCTGCTGTTAACTGTGAGGGGACACTCATGGAGAGTGCCATGGCCTGCCAGCCTGCTGTTAACTGTGAGGGACACTCATGGAGAGTGCCATGGCCTGCCAGCCTGCTGTTAACTGTGAGGGACACTCATGGAGAGTGCCATGGCCCTGCCAGCCTCCTGCTCCCTGTGAGGGACACTCATGGAGAGTGCCATGGCCTGCCAGCCCGCTGTTAACTGTGAGGGACACTCATGGAGAGTGCCATGGCCTGCCAGCCTGCTGTTAACTGTGAGGGACACTCATGGAGAGTGCCATGGCCCTGCCAGACTGCTGTTAACTCTGAGGGGACACTCACGGAGAGTGCCATGGCCTGCCAGCCTGCTGTTAACTGTGAGGGACACTCACAGAGAGTGCCATGGCCTGCCAGCCTGCCGTTAACTGTGAGGGACACTCACAGAGAGTGCCATGGCCCTGCCAGCCTGCTGTTAACTGTGAGGGGACACTCATGGAGAGTGCCATGGCCCTGCCAGCCCGCTGTTAACTGTGAGGGACACTCACAGAGAGTGCCATGGCCTGCCAGCCTGCTGTTAACTGTGAGGGACACTCATGGAGAGTGCCATGGCCTGCCAGCCTGCTGCTCCCTGTGAGGGACACTCACAGGGCATCCATGGCCTGCCAGCCTTCTGCTTTCTGTGAGGGGACCAGCTATGGCCTGCCAGCCTGCATAGCATGGGGAGACGGGGATGCTCGAACACCCCAGAGCTCCTCACACACCCCAGATCTCCTCAGAATCCCGGATCTCCTCAGAACCCCAGAGCAGCTCCATGGCACGTGCAGATGCTCAGGCAAGGGGCAGCAGGGCAGGTTGTGGCAGGACAAGTGGGGACATGGCTGTTGATACCAAAGGGGTCTAAGCCCACACCAGCCAGTCTGGTAAATCTCAGTCTTCCCCAGCTCCATCTGCCTGGACCCAGAGCACCAAGCAGAGCGCTGCCTCCTCGGCTGCTGCAGCCTGGAGAGCTCTGGAGTGACATGTCCCAGGCTGACCTGGAGCAGAGTTAACTGGGTGAATTTATCTCCCTGTGTTCTGTAGGATCCCCAGCCTGCTCTAAAAAAAAAGCTGGAAGGAGTGGATGGATAGAAACAGAAAGCACATAAAGGCTCAGCTCAGCAGATCTGTCTTTGTGCTGTCTCCTTCCAGTTCTCATCTGCTGCCTGCTGAGCTGACAAGAGGTGCACTCCAGCTCGGTTTTTTTTCTCCTTTTGCCTCCTGTTGTCTTCACAGAATTTTAGAATATGCTGCCAGATGCTCATTCATGCCAGAGCAGGATGAGTAATAGTTTCTACATTCCGAAATGAGCCCCTCTGATTCATGGTATGTGCAAGTCATTTTCTGCAAACACCAAGGGAATCAAAGTTCCTCCTGGGCCCCCTGTAGAAAGATGAACATGCCAGCAAAACCCTGATTGGGAATGTGGGCAAATAATGCTGGTTTGTGTGTTTGCTTTTTGCCTGCAGTTCTTCCTCTCCGAGCAAAGCCCATCAGCATTTCCATGGATATTACATCCATTATCATAATGAGGAGGAGGTAAATCTTGCTCACCATCTCCTTGCTAATTCTGCCCCGACTGTGCTGCTGTAATCTCCTCCAGATTGCATCTTCTGCAGAGATGCAAGGGCTGGAGCTATGAGATCATGGCCAAAGAAGCCCCAGGTTTGTAGCCATGGCTTTATATGGTTTTTCTGAGGAAAACACACAGAGGAAACTCATGAAATGTCTGCTCTTTCTTGTCTTGCTTCAGAACTAAGAGACTTGTAAATCACTGCTGAATGGGATGCTATATGCTTTTCTACCTCTATTATGTATTATGGGGAAATTAATAAGTAATGGGATTTGCAAGATGAAAAGCAAGGAAACCCACAGGGTAGGTGATGGAGAGGCATAATTTAAAAAGTCAATGAAAGGTTCCGTTAAATCACGGCTAAATTATGCTGATATTCACCAAAGTCCTATGGTAAAATGCTTTTTTCATAAAATATTGAGACTCCTTTCTGCAGTGACAAATGAAGGTTCCCACAGTCCTGGAGGACAGCAGGAGCTGGAGATGAGCCCTGTTTCCCAAGGTGTGAGGTGCTGCACCCCCAGAGCACTGGCTCACCTTCCCCAGAGCTCTTTTGGGGGTTCTGCCCCTCAGGACAGGCTCAGGGCATGGGCTTCATGTGGAGGGAAGAGCAGAGGCAAAGCACTTCAGGGATGAGTACTGCTTGTCTGTCCTTTTTAATGGCAAAAGAAAGGGGTTTTTCCCCTCATTTGGACAAACAGGAGCTGGGCCCTTCAGACAGGAGCATCCGTCCCTATCTTACTTTCTAAAAATAGGTGCCTTTCCAAAGGAAACCACTCCCCTAAAAAATCTCAGATTCAGATAAAGCTCCCATCTTGCAGAGTTATGTTCCCATTTGCATCCAAACTCAGTGTCTGACACTTTATTTTTACAGTGCAACAGAGAGAAAATTTGCTTAGAAATAGCCTGACAAGAGAGGCTGGGATTGAGGAGCTTTACAGCCCATTTTTACTGGGTGATTCCACTTTTATCACGCTGGCACTTTCCTGAGATGCCGTTACAATTGCCCGTTGTTCTCTCTTCGGTTTTCACTGGGGCAAATCCCGGTGACCTCACAACTTTCCATCCCCACTCTGCACAGCCCCAAGAGGGACATTTCCAGTGCCAAAAAAACTCAAAAAAAGGACACAAAGGCCTCGTTCTTGTCTCCCTTGGGGCTCTGAACCCTTGAGCATAAAGGCAATGGAGGGGGAAGAATATTTCCAGTGAGTGAGCACATGGAGACCCTTCCTGCTGCTCTCCCCGTGCTCCAAGCTCCTCAGTCCCAGCTGGACCCCGGGAATCTCCCAGCCCTGCCAGGATCAGTGCTCCCAGAACTGCCCCATGGGCAGCGTTAAAGCCTTGCCCTGCCTGATTCCTCCTGCAGGGAACCTCTCCTGTCCAGGCAGAGGTGCTCGATTGTTTGCCATTTCCCTTTCTGAGGAAGACAAGGATCACTGAAGGGGTTGGGGCATTTTCCAGCAGCTTCTCCGGGTGCTGCTCTGTTTGGGTTGGCGCTGGATTTATCCCCAGTGCAGGCACCGACTTGATCCGAGGGGCTGGGGGTGGCTGTGTGCTCCAAGGGGGCTTTGGGCCGGAGCTGTAAGAAACCCTGGGAGGGACAGAGCTTTCCTTGGGGCTGGCTGCTCCTCCGTGCACACCTGACGGTGGGAGGAGGAGCTGCCTGTTGTTTTAAGTCTCCTTTTTCTTCTGTGCTGTGTCTGGGCAGGACCCACATGTCTGGAATGCACCTTAAAACAGCCTTATCTGCAGAACCCATCATTATATGGCAGGTGCTGGAGCCTGCTTGATTTTCTCATTTCTCTTCTGTTTCTTCTCCTCCTTCTTCCCTCCCCCTCCACCCCAGGGTAGGAATTTCTGAACCCCAACCAGGGAGCCTCACACACCTGGACTCCACTCACGGCTCCAGCGCAGGAAAGCAGTGGGAGGAAGAGCATGAAAAGCCACAACAGAGAGCCCATGGGCTAATCCAGAAGACAAATGCCCATAAAATCTTTAACTTGCATAGAAATGTAATGTTAACTTCTCTTCCCATTTGCTTGCCCTAGTCCATGATAAAGACACCTTGTTTCCCCAGCAGGGACTCTCCAGAGGTGGTGACACTCGGCTGGAAGGATGATCTGGCAAAATTCTGTGTCCAAAAGTGCTAAAATGAGCATTTAGTGCCAGCTCTGCCATCACTTCAGTTCAGGGAGAGCTGCTGAGTCTGCTCCAGCCCAGTCAGCCAGTCCTGGGGGCTTAAACAGGACAACAGAGCTTGACCTGGACAAGAGGAGCCATGGAATGACCCTGGCCCTGCTCAGGGTGCAAAGCTGACACTGTCATCCTCTGAAAACACCAACATGTCTTTGTTCAGAGCTTTCTAACTGCAAGGGTTGGTTTACAATCATTTCCACACCCTGTAAGTGGTGAGTTTAGGCCATGTAGGAGTCTTTTCCATCTTTTGTGCTGCATTTTTGTCCCATCAGAGCCTGGTGCTCAGCTTCTGCATTTATTAAAGCACCATTTGTGTGCCTGCAGCAAAGGAGGAGTGAGTGCTGCAAAGCCAGGGCTGCTCTGACTTGGAAGAACTTCTCAGATGTAAGATTTGGGTGCAGGACGGGCATTTAGAGGCAAAACCCTCCAAAGTGCCACAGATCAGCACTGACTGCACCAGATCTGTTTGAGTTAACTGCAAATATTATTGCCAGGATCAGTCCCACAGAACTTGCAGACTCACCAGAGGAGGCTGAGCAGCAAAAGAAAATCGGTTGAAGTCACTGATGGTTATTTTTGGTTATGTTCTGCTTTGAACTTGCCTTGCTGCACACCTGGGCTCTGAGATTTCTGTGAGGATGTTCCACAGCAGTGGGGAGGCAGTGGCTGCAGAGCCCCAGAGTCCCCAGAGCCCCAGCCCAGCCCGGCAGCTCCGGGGTGGATTTGGGAGAGCAGAGCCTGGTGCTGTTCTGACTTGTGCAGCAACCACCCGGCCCAGGAAAGCCTCAGGATCAGAAATATGCAAAACTCCTGCAACTGTGCTGCCTTTGCTCTGCCAGCCCTGAAAACACAGCCCCCAGTTATGCTTTCCATGCTGGAAAACCCCAAAACCGCAGCGCACGCGGAGCCGCTGGGACCAATTAAAGGAGCTTTTATCCCTCAGACCTCTGGGGCTGGGGGAGCAGGGGGGCACCGAGCCCCATCTGGGAAGGGTTCAAGCACCTCACAACGTTTGCTGAGCACCCCACACCATCCCAGCCCACGGGGCTCTGGGAGTGTCCCCAACCACCCGGAATTGTCACCCCCCAGAAATCCAAATGACACCCATCGTGGGGCAGGAGAGAAACCTGCTGCTTCCAGAGCCTCCTGAGTTCCTCAGCTTTAATTATCTTACTTGTTCACTTCTGGGAGAAAAAAAAAATCTGGCTCATAAAGTTACTTCAGGTCTGTGTTTGAAACAATCCCAGGAATAAATGAATCAATATAAGAAGCTAAACATGGAGAGGCATTTTGGGTTTGTTTGATTGTTCAAGCTTGGAACAATTCAGGAAATCTGCATAAATTATTTGGATAAAATTACCACTCAGCAAATTCCTGGAGTTTCACCTTTGTCTTTTTTACTCTGCCTCTCTTCTTTCCTGTACTGGACATTCAGGAATAAAATCTGTTCTTACACCAGAGTGTGCAATGGCCACACATCCACTGGGTACCAGTCTCACCCCAGAGGTGGGAGGCAGCGAAACTCTGCTTGTGCTGCCTGTGCAGAGGCTTTGGGGAGCTGGATTTAGCTTTATTTTTACAGCTGAAATGCAGAAAGAGAAATTCAAATCAGGGAAATGCAATAACATCTGAGCCTGCTGCTCATCAGCGCATCACCCCTTAAAGAGCAGAGCCCTTTATTAAAAAGGACACGTCTGATTAAAAAGATATGAAACAAAAGTGATTTTTAATTTTATTGGGGAGACAGAGTCATTGCCAGAGACAGCCCATGGCTACGTGTGATGATGGAGACGAGGGAGGGCAGCGAAGCACCAACACAAATATGGAGTTAATAACTTTTTTACTCTTAGGGAAAGTGCTGTTCAATTCCTGCTGCTCCAGGCGGGTGCAGCTTGAGTGGAAATTTAGAGAAATTACATCCACCTGCTTCCATCTCTTCCATCCAGGGCCAGATCTTCAGCCAGCGTAAATCAGTTTATCTGCATGCAGCCAGGCAGATTTATGCCAGCTGAAGACGTAGCCCCTGGTCTTGCACTTCACAGTAAGAAGCTTTAAAATACAAATGAGCATGAACCCCTTAAAATATTCCCCACTCCTGGAACTCAGGAGGAAAACCAGACTTCCCAGACTGCCTCCAATCATCCCCCAGCCTGTGCTGCCCTTGGGGTGATCGATGGCAGGATCCAAAGGTTCAGCCCCAGGCAGAGGCTGGCTATGAAAATCCCTGCAGAGCTCCAGGCTGATTTTCTACTTCCTCCTTCTGGAAGAGATCTGGGATAATTCCCTCAAAATGGACTCAGATAAAGGAGCTCAGGCAGGGCAGGGAGGTGTCAATGGAGGTCTGAGGCCTCCCTGGCACACACACACACACCAGGAGGGGACCTGTGCCCATCCTGTCCCAGCCACAGCCACAGGATGGAGGTGCAGGATGGTTTGGGCTGGAAAGACCCCAAGCAGCTCCTGGTCTGAGCCCCCTGCCAGTCCCAGCACCGAGATTATGTCTGAACCCTGCTTTCCAAGAAGTGCCTTGAGGACAGACACCCTTAAAGGCAGGACAGGGCCAGGCTCGCTCAGCCCTGGGTCTGGTTCGGCTTTCAGTGGCACAGGAGGAGTTCTGGGTTTTGTTCTGCTCACAGGGGAGTGAGTCTTGGTTGGTTTTTTTCTGGGAACACCGAGAGATGTCTGCAAAATCACTTTCTGCCCATCCACGTCAAGATAAATCACTCGTCTCTAGAGCAGTTTGTGCAGACTTTTCCACTGTTCATGAACTGAAGTCAACAAAAAAAAGATTACTTTCTAACTGTGAAACAGCTTTCACTCTTGGCTGAATGAGACACGTTCCCTAAAGTAGCACCTATGTTTATATTTAACACTGATTTCTTACACATCCAAAAATGCCCTCTCAGAACATGAAAATACAAGATAACATCAGGGAAGGCAACCAAACACCTCCTCACTCAATCATTAACAGAACAATGCCAGACTGGGATTCTGCAGAAAGCCCCACTACATCAGCTCTGCAAAAAGCCAGAATGTAAAACAAGGTCTCCTGTGGCAGGGATTTTGCTGAGAGTTAGAAATCTTCAATTTTTAAAAAGGCAGAGGGATCCAAATCAAAATTGAGCTGCCTCTCCTCCTCCTCCATCTCATTATAGTTGTCATCATCAAAAATCCGAGCCGAGATGGTACCTCAGCCAGGAGAGGCTGGGAATGATGTGCACAGTAAATAATGCAGGAGAACATGAGAGGAGAGGAGAGGAGAGGAGAGGAGAGGAGAGGAGAGGAGAGGAGAGGAGAGGAGAGGAGAGGAGAGGAGAGGAGAGGAGAGGAGAGGAGAGGAGAGGAGAGGAGAGGAGAGGAGAGGAGAGGAGAGTCCCCTCTGTGCATCCCCCATCTGCACAGAGCCCAGAGCTGCAGCCATGGTGCAGAAGGACTGAAATGATCCCTCTGTGCTTTGAACGAACTGCTCTGCACGGAGCTGCTCCTGTTCCCCCTGCAGGAAGGGCACAGGAGCTGTGGGGGCTCCCTGTGGCACCCCAAGCTCCCCCTGAGCTGCACATCCCCGACCCTGCAGAGCAGCCCCCGGCTGGGCTTCACCTCCTGCGTGCTCTCCAGGTGGGGTGTCCCAGGTGGGATGCAGCACATGGGGCCTCTCTTTGACTGCAGCTTCAAAGGCCCCCCAGAGAAGGGGATTTTGCCTTTGGAGGTGTCACTTACAGACACAGAAACAGAAATTATGGGTTGTTCCCTTCAAAGCTTCGGATTCCAGACTGTGTCGAGCAGCTGCCCCGTGCACGTCCCTGAACTCAGCCAGTGCTCACTTGGCCAGAGGAATGGAGCCTCAAATTACAAATTATTTCTCTAAAACCCCATTTAAAAGGCCGTGGGTGTTATTTTAACACACCCCACCAAAACCAAGGTGCGTGCACACAAATATCTGACACGCAGGGCAGAGGCTGGATGGCCCCAGCTTTGCAGGAACCCCAAAGAGGTACCAGCCGACCCCGGCCGGGCTCCAGTCGCAGCTGAAGCTGCTTTCTCTGGATGTGAGCGGGCACTGCCGGCCAGGAGAGCTCACGGAGGCTCTGCCAGCCCCGAGAGCATCCCCGACAAGTCGAGGCAGCCCCGAGCGGCAGCAGCCGGGGCAGGGAGCGCTCCCAAAGGCGCGGCCCGGGCCCGGCTGGAATTGCGGCTCAGATAAGCCGGCGTGTTCCTGCTTGCCGGGCAGGGAAGGGCTCGGGCTGCTCCCAGCGCTCCGAGCCCAGCACAAAGGCCAGGAATGAGGTGACAGAGCCCGCGGAGCCCGGGGCGTGCTGGAACAGCTCCGCAGCTCGCGGGGAGGGCGCTGAGCCCCGGCACGGCTCCGAGCATCCCCGGGGCTGGGCACCGCGGGCAGGGGTCAGGGACGGGCTGGGCTGCACCAGAACCCGGGTTATGGAATCACAGACGGGTTTGGGTTGGAAGAACCTTACATCTCATCCCATCCCAGCCCCTTACCTGACACTGTCGGGGTTATGGAATCACAGACGGGTTTGGGTTGGAAGAACCTTAAATCTCCTCTCATCCCAGCCCCTTACCTTGCACTGTCCCAGGTCTCTGGGCAGTAAAACACAAAAAGAGCCCCAAAACAGAAAACAAACTTAGTATTTTGATCTTCACTCATCACAAAATAAATCACATCATGAAAAAAACAAATCCCCCCTGCTTAGCATTATCAGGAAGTGGATTCAAGAAAGGCCAGAAAGGCATGAAAAACCTCCAGAAGCCAAGGATACGTATCCAAATTAAGCCCAAGTTTTGCACTACTACATTTTGAAACTCAGCTTTGTCAGCACTTGCAGTGTTATGAGGAGGGAGCCAGGAGCTCTCTGGTGTTTTTGGGATCACACACACACTCAGGAGCAGCGATTGCACAACCCCAGGGCAGCCACTCTCAACATTTCACAAGAAACCCGAAGTTCCCCCAAATGCCTGGGCTGGCACGAGCACAGAACCACCCTGCTCTTTCCAGTGCTGCTTTCCTAAAAGCTGAGGGAGGAACATTCTCCAGCCAGGGAATCTGTCACTAAAGGAATCTGTCACTAAACCCCCCAGTGCAGGGGGCAGAGCAAAGCTTGCCCTCTGCCACGTCTGTGCTCCACCAAGGAAGCAAAGCCAAGGCTGGGGTCCACAGATTCCTTGGAAAACAAGTTATCCCCTATCCCCCCAGCTGCAGAGTTACCAGGCTCTTTAAAAGCCTGCAATTGCAGAATGTAAATTTTTACCATTGTTTTAAACTCCAGAGCAGAAGGAGGAACGTTACCCCCACATTCTTCAGGAAAGAGTTTCTGTGTAATTTCATTTCCCCATGCAGTTCTGCAGTATAAATAACAGAGATCTCTGCAGACATTTATCTGTGCCTGTGACTCACTTACATCAGCTGCCTTATGCATTCCCTCCTCAGCCCTGAACTTCTGCCATCAGGTTTTTCCTTTGCATGGGAGGCAAAATTCCAGCCCAGGACGAGGCAAACAGGGCTCCTAAAGCCCAGCTGTGCACAGAGGCACAGACCTCCAGAGACCTGCACACTAAAGCAATGCAAAATGTTTCTTTCAGGGCATTAAAATTCACTGAGGAATCAGAAATTTCATCTCCTTTGCTTAAAAGTTCATTCCCTGTGAGGGCAGATGCTGAGACTTTTTTCTTGTCTTTTTTTTTCTTTTGCAAACATTAAACTGAAAAATACACACTCCTTAGCAATGCTCTGGTGGCTACAGACCACATACATCAGCTTAAAAGGTTTATTTTTAAATGACTGTTGCATTAGTTTTGTCAGCAGGCTGATTCATTCTGCCTCCTCACCATCACAGCCAGCTCCCAGCGCCCAGGGTGGCACAGCAGGGGTTAATCCTGCACTGACTGGGACTGTGAGCTGAGGGTGCCTGGTGGCTGCAGCAGGTGGGTCTGGAAGATGCATCTCTGCACAAATATCTTTGTTAATCAGGTTTAGATAGAGTTTACAGGTAAAACTCCCTGACAGCAACGAGCTGCCCAGCCAAGCACTCTGTTAGGGCTGTTGGTCTGATCAGTGACCCTGTGGTGGGGGAAATCATCTTCTAAAGTTCCATCCCACTGCAGAAATCCAGGAATTGCTATAAATCTCAGTTCTTGACCTCTTGCAGACACAGAAAGCACAGGTAACCCTCCAGTAATTAAAACACAGCCACTCTGTCTGATCTTCAAAGGCAGAGCAGGCCTGGCTCCCTCCAGAGCCTTGGGATACTGCTGTACAATTAAGGTATAAATCAATCTCTAATTATTTCCTTTGAAGGTTGTTTAAGGCCTTTCCCTGTGCCAGCCCCTTTGGAAAGGCTGAGCAGAGATGGGGCAGCAGCTGCTGAGTCTCCTCCTCCCGAGGAGCCCGTCCAGGGCCAGGGGCCCTGCCCAGCCCTGCTGCTGGGGCAGGAATCCACCATCCTCCGAGGGAGGAGCAGTTGGCACAGGGGCTCCTCATTGTCTTCTCAAGGAGCTTCATCTCCAGATTTGCTCACTTGAGCAGCACAACTGCATCCTGCCACCTGCACCAGCCCCGGGCTTGGCACTGCCTGAACGCTCCAATTTATTCACTTTTTCAGTTGTTCCATGAAAAAAAAATAAACATTTTATCTCCACCACAAACCTGCATCGCACCAGCACTGCTTGGGGGCTGTTGTTTTTGCAGTGACTGAAAGAGCAGAAGAGCCCATTTTAGCTACACTTAAAGGCTGTGCTGCCTTCTCTTCCCTGCTTTATCACCTCAGGATTTGGCCAGTGGATCACAGAGTGAATCATGGAATCCTTCAGGTCGAAAAAGACCATTAAGAGCCACAGGTCCAACATCAGCCCAGCACCAGCACCAGAGATGTCCTTGAGAGCCACATCCACACCTGTAGAACAATTCCAGAGATGGGGACTGCACCACTTGGACAAAAAGATTCCAAAGCCTCCAAGGCTGAATTTTGCTGCACGTGTTTGTTGCTGTTCCCAGGAGGAGCCGGGTGAGAGCAGAGAGAGGAGCAGCTGAGGGGAGGTTCTGGCTGGGCAGAGCTCGGCTCCCACAGCCGCCCTGGCCAGGCTGCAGTGCCAGCCCAGCCCAGCCCAGCCCAGCCCTGCTGGAGCAGGGCAGGAGGCCGGGGCTGCTCCACGATCAAACGGCAGCTCTGGCTCCACTTCAGAGCTGCCCCGAGGGGCTGCTCTGCCTTTCGTGCCTGTGGGAGAGGGGGCAGGAAGGGCTGAGCACGGCCAGGGAAAGCAGGGGAATCAAACCGGGGCCAGCAGGGCTCCTGGTGCCCCTCTCGGCATGGGCACAGCAGCATGGGCACAGCAGCATGGGCACAGCAGCAATGCACACTCTGGGGCTCTGTCCACCCTCACTCCCATGCAGCAGCTGCTTTATAAACGCATTTTTCACAGCCATAAACTTTTGAGGCAAACGGTGAAAAAACCCCAAGTGATTCTTCTCCAGCTGCTTGTGGACTGGATTTACAGTGGGCAGTTGCAGGGGATGTGGCCCTGAGCTTCCCTGGGCCGTGTTTGATGTCTCAGACCTGCAGACCCAGTAAATTGATCCCATTTATGGGACAAATTCAGAGGTCAGAGCTGACAAAGCTTCAAGACCACCCAGGTTTGCTCCTCGGGAGCCGAGGGTGGAATGTGCCTGCAGAGCCTGCAGGGCAGAGCCTCCATCCCCTGACACGTTTCCATCAGCAGGGCTGGGCTTTGCAGCAGCACTTTTATGATGTGCTGGCAGCTTTTCCCACCTAACGGGGACGTGTTGAAAGTTTAAAGGAAGGGGTAGTTGACATAATTGGGTATTATGGAACAACAGGACATTCCTGCAGCTCCCCGTGCCCCAGCCAGTCCCTCCCTGTCTGTCCTTGACAGTAGCAGCTGTAAACTTTAAAGGTATTTGTTATTTTCCAGTAGGAGATAAAACAAATAAAAGGACAGATTTGTATCTGAAAGAACAACAATCCCGGCTTCAAACTGTGCAGAGTGAAAATTGTGGCAGGTTTGGCTCATGGTTTCACAGAGCCCTGAGAAAATAAAAGCAGGCAATGAACACTGATAACCTTCAGTTCTTATTTGTCACATGAAAAACACTGACTTCCTTTTCTCTGAAGGTACTGCAGGAGCCACATTTATAGAGTGATGTGCTCACCTCTGTGCTTGAAACACGTGGGCAAAAATCAGAGATTTTAATTCCTGACTGTGGGCACTTGTGCTGGAAACTGCTGCTCCGGGCAAGTCAGTACAGCCCAAATTAAAGCAGCAAACCTTGTGACCTGTGTCACTGCTAAAGCAGCCTGGCTTTGGAAACTCCAATTTACACAATAAACAAAAGAAAAATCAGGACTTGTGTGCAGTGGAAAACAGCGTGGAAGAATGGGAGTATGCTGTGAGCACTACGGAAAGAAAACAAAAAGAGCAGCGAGGTTTAATTTTTTTGTTATTTAGTTCTTTACACCCTCCTCCACTGGAAAGGCAAACCTGCTGGAATATTTCCCTTTGTGCAGATGAGCAGACCTAGAGGATCCAGGAGAACTCTGCCTGTCAGGATGTTTTGGCAAAATGCAAAGCATGGGCACCTCGAGCCTGGAAGGAAACCCTGCTGTGCCCACCCTGCAGGGCAGCCCCAGTGCCAGCCAGGGATGGGCACCCCCTGCCAAAGCAGGGCAGAGATAAAGGGACAAGGAAAGGAAGAGGCTCCAGAGATTCACAGAACACACAGAGTGAGTCCCACTATAAAAGGGATTCCTTTAGAATGGAAATGAAAACCAGGGCATGGAGGCCCTTGGACAGAGCATCCCTGCACTGCCCAGAGTTCTCCTCTCCGAATTCTTTCCAGTTTATACCCCAAAGGCAGGTTCTGCCGCCTGAATGATGAGTTTGCAGGGGTTACATCACACCCCTATCTCACCACTCATGGGGCACGCAAGACAATTCCCATTTGTCTTTGGCATCCCATTGTGTTCCCATTTGGCAACACAATTCCCATTTCTTTAACAGCTTTGGAAAAGTAAAATGAAATATTTCTTGTATGGAGAGGTGAGTTTAAAAAAGGCAATTGACAGGGCAGGAGTTAAAGTGGACACGTTGAAAACGTTCTCCTGCACTTTGGATGAACGCTGGGTTTGTAAGCGAGCCCCGGGAGCGCAGGATGAGGAGCAGCCGGGCAGGCCGGGGGGTTTTGGGGCCGTTTGGGAGGTTTGGGAGCGCGGGGCGGGCCGGGCCGGGCAGGGAGGAGCCGGGAGCTCCATTGGCTGCGGCCGCAGGTGAGCGCGGGGATAAAGCCGCACCTGCGGCCCCGGGAGGGGCCGGGATGGGACCGCGCTGTGCCGGGCCCCCGCCCCCGGGGTCTGCTCCAAGCACGGCCCGAGCCCTCAGCCCCAATTCAGTCCCTCCTGTCCCCAACCTGTTTTTGTTGTTTTGGCTGGAGTTCAGCGCGGCGGCCGCGGGATGGGATTGGGACGTGCCCAGCAGAGCCAGGTGAGTGCGCGACCCTCCAGCCACGTGTCCGGAGGGCTCGGGGACACCTGGGGCAGGGGCGTGCCCGGAGCCACCTGGGCAGGGATGGGGGAGACAGGCGCAGGATGCTCTAACGAGCTGTCCTGATTAACCCTGCTCCTGTGGCAGGAGCACAGCCACAAACACCCAGGAGCTGCCCTTGGCCGTGGGGCAGCAGAGCCCAGGATGTGGTTTCTGAAAGGAAAAATGAGAACTTCTTAAGCAGTTCCTGGGATATTTTAAGTCGTAGTACAGATATTGAAAGCAGCAGTTGATGGTACATGGGAGATGTTCCCCAAAGCAGCAAGAACGTGGAGGCTGGTGCTGTTTGAGAACACTCAGGGTCCATCACAGCCTGTGCAGCTGCTCTGGACTTGCACTGCTGCAACAAATACCAGACCTGAGCTGCTGTCCAGGCCACCATTTGTAAGGATTTAACTTATTTTCAATCGGTTGACTCTTCTCTTGATTTTCTATGTGAATCACTTAAAATCGTTCCCTATCCAGTGGTATCCTAATAAGTGAAATATTTGGAAAACGGTCACACTTGGTAATCTGCCTTACGGAGATGATTTTATTCTGCTTTAGTTTGAGTTTGCCAAGGTCATTGATGTCCCAGTTCATTGTGATGTGGTGCTATGGGATGCTGAAGCTTACTTTGGGTGAGCTCCCTCGTGGTCTCTGGGATCAGGGGGCTCAGGCTGCCCCTGCCCCTTTCTGTGGATCTCCTGTTTGTGTTGGCTGTTGGGGTTCCAGCAAAAGTGTCCAAAGGCTTCTCTCACTTTCCCAAGAGAGAATCAGGAGCTTTGACCTCGGTGCTGCTGGACAATCAGGCTCCTCTCCACATGCAATGCACAGGGCTAAAGCCAATTTCAAATGTAACTGATCCTTATGGGGTAAAACTTCCTCTAAAACCAGGAGAAATTTCCCTTTTGAAAGAAATAGCAGCCAATTGCAAGGAAAACATTTGGGGAAGTGTGAAGGTAATCCTGAGAAAGGCAGGAAAAAAACAGAAGCCCTGGAGGAGCAGGAGCAGCCCAAAGGCTCCTGTTGGGCACACCTGGATGGGGCTGGGGCTGAAGCGCTGCCTCTGGAATTCAGGGAATGAGAGCTGAGCCCCTGCACAGGGACAGGAATTATTTTGTGTTTTCTCTCCAGGATGGGGAGCTCCTGGCGCCTCTCAGAGCAGGCAGGGCATGGCACTGAGTCTCCAGAGTTTGCCAGCCCTGGGGTGAAGGTGCCATCCCTGCCCTTTCAGCGCAGCCAGTGCTCAGAGCATCAGCCTTGGGTCCCTCACAGACAAAGGAGCAGAGCAATGTTTGCTTTGCTTAAAGTTCAGGGAAGTCCAGCACAATTTTAGCTGACCTTTAGTTGAAGGTTTGCCCGTTCTGAGGATGCACCAGACCTTTGCTGCTGTTCAGGTGAAGCTGCAGCCTGACCCCCAACACTTCTCCCCAGCAAAAAGCAAAAATCAAAGGGTATCTCATTAAAATTTTAAAAACCCAACTCCCCACACTTTAAATTGGCTGTTCAGGAGTGAGGGGAGCCGTTGCAGGTGGAGCTGGTATTTCAGGTTTTTATTAGCATTGATTTCATGTGCGATCTCGCTGATGAGCGCCTTGATTTAATGACGGGAGCTGCTCCCAGGAGGCTGCAGCCGCTCCCTGGGCTCCCAGGGGTTAATGCCCCGCGGCTGGGCAGAGGCGCTGAGGGCCGAGCCCGTCCCGACTTGCCCGATAAAAGGCGTTTGGAACCGGGCAGGATCGCACCGAGGAATTTCGGTGGATGGGTCCCTGCCCGGGCCCTTTCTCAGGGCTTACCCAGAGCTCCCGACAAGTCCCGGCACAGCCGGGGAGAGGCCCCGAGCAGCGCAGCTCCGGCTTCGACAGCGGCAGAGAAACGCCCCGAGCCATTTGTTCTGCTAAATCGTCCGTCAGCACCTCCGCACGGCGTTTGTGGGCTGGGATTTTGGTCGGTTTTGGTTTTTTTCTTAATTCAAGCGCAGGCAAAGGTTTCAGTTCGCCTTCAAGGCAAGTTTTGCGCCCTAACCTCTCTTTTCCCAAGCTGTGAAGCGCAAGCAAATTAAAATTGGAAATCTGAAGTTATCCAAGTGCGTGGGAGACTCGCCAAAAGTCAGAGCTGGACCCTCCCGAGAGCCCCGGGTTTCCCAGGACTGAGGAGGAAGGAGCTGGGACCTGCGTTTGGCAAAGCCACCCAAACTGGAAACACCATTTGCAATTCCCTGCTGGGATGTGGAGAATTTCCATTTCATTCATGGGATTTGTGTGTTTTGATGTAGATTTGTTTTGGTGATTGTGGTTCTTTAGAGGAGAAACAAAATGCAATGCTAAAGATATGCATTATATTCTGATTTATTAATTTTATAGATAAAACCAGGACATATCTAGAAGATAAAATATTTAAACCCATAATCGGATTCCTTTGCAGGAGTCTCAGAAATATCTTTACTGCACAGATGAAGACATGGGTTGGACTTTGATGGAGGAATATTCCTAATAGTCTTAATTTTCATTATTTTTGTCTCTTTCACAGGTGGGAAGCTCTCAGGAAGAGGCCGCACACCTCTTAGAGGGTTTTTAACTATTCCAAAGGTGATGGTGCCCCAGGGCAATCCCATGAAATCCAGGATCCGTCTCCCAGAAGAGACAGGGGCAGCCGGGCTGGGACAGGGGCTGAGCTCCCTGCCCTGTTTGGGCTTCACAAGGGGAGCAAACCCCAATTCCCACACCCTGTGGGGCCGGCATTAATGGGGTTATCTGTCCCCTATCTGGGCTAAAGGGAAGCAGTACCCTAACACACTCCCGGGATGGCCACAGGTCTTTAAAAAGCTCCAGCACTTGAGGAAAATCGCCTCCAGGCATTCCTTGGGTTTGTAAATTCAGGGTTTAAGGCCAGAAGGGACCTTGGCCATTATCTGGCCGCACCTCCCTTGTAAAACCATAAAAGACAACAAAAGCGCCCCGAGCAGTTCATCTGCAGAAGCTCCTGGTGGCTGGAGGGCCTTCAGCAGATGGAGAGCTGCCACATCCCGCAGGGATCGGCACAAAGCGTTCAGAGCCTGCTGTGTTCCAGCTAAACCCAGAGGTGAGCACCAGGGATGTGTGGGGAAGGAAAATGAGGATTTCAGCCCGGAGAACCCCTCCGAGCGCTGAGTTCACACCTCCACACACACCTGACCCGCCGGGCTTCCCTGAGAGCCCCGAGCTCCCACACCCTGTCCCTGCTCCTCGGCAGTGAGGAAGGACTTCCATGGGTTCTGTTGTCCTTCATTCCACCGGAGTCTGTCTCGTAGCTAACCAGATTTCAGTGGAGTGAAGCACAAGAGGCATGGAGCTGAGCCAGCCCCGAGGAGCTGCGGCCCTGCAGGGGACACCGCTGGAATGGGGGTGCTGAGCAGAGACCCCGCTGCCCACGGAGAGGAGAGGAGCAGCACGAGGAGCTCTGCAGAGACCCCAGCACCTCCTGAAAATCCCCAGCAAGCCCCCGCTGCCAGCGTGCGCTTCCTTTCTGCAGAATGTGTAAAGATTAAAAACGCTACAAAGACCACAAGCTGCTTTCTGGAAGGTTTAAGTACTTTATTAGCAGGAAATTAAACCCTAAAGTGGATAAATGAGCTGTGTAGCCTCATCCCTTTCAGTCATCTTCCCTCCAGGATGGGACAGCCAGGGAAGAAAGCAGAAACTAACCTTGCCTCAGTGCACTCGCACCAGTGCATGCCCTCAAAAACCCCTCCCTACAGAATCCCCAGCTGTGCCTGCTTCCCTCCAAATCCCCTGCCACAGCACCTTCAGAACCTGTAAAAACTCCATTAATATTTTAGACCCATTTATTTTGTAATAAAATTAATGTAAATAAGATGGAAGTTGAGGGAGAACTCCGATTTTTCAGGCTGAGCACAGGATAGATCTTTCAAGGTGTCAGTGTAAATTCCTTGAAGGTTAATGCAGTTAAACATATTTGATGCATAAATGTGTCACATCTAACGCTAATCATTCACCAGTTGTAATTTCCTTTTCAAAGTCCTCACCTCCCTGAGACAAATGCAAAAAAAAATGAGATCTGGCAAATTTAAAACAAAAAAACAAATAATGTCTCGCTGCCATCAGGATGTATTATTCGCCTTGATAGATTTAGTAGCAGATTTCAGGAATTTATTGTCCTGTATTATTTCTCAGCTGCCTGCCCATTCTCTCTGGTTGGAAGAGCGTTCAGGAACCTCTTGCTGATGGTTTTTCCTGCAAGCACAGAGCACAGGAGGCTTTGCTCCCTGCACGGCCCCTGGTGCTGAGCTCTCCCTGCCAGCAGTGCCAGTCTCTGGTGCTATTCCCAGAGCCACTCCTGGCTGAGTTCTCACACTCCAGGCTTCCCTGCTCAGTGCTGAGCTCGCCCTCGAGTTCAAACCAAACCATTGCAGCTGCAGCCCAGAGCTCAGGAGGTTTGCAGATGGGACTCTGCCCTGCTGCAGCTTTCTGTGCTTTCTTGTCCATCTAACCCTTCATCTCTTGAAATTCAT
This sequence comes from Setophaga petechia, assembly GCA_024362935.1. Lineage (NCBI taxonomy): Eukaryota > Metazoa > Chordata > Aves > Passeriformes > Parulidae > Setophaga > Setophaga petechia. The sequence continues at coordinate 828,286 of JANCRA010000092.1, read as the reverse complement.
CACCACCAAAAGCAGTCCTGGGAGCTTTTCATAGAATGGTTTGGTTTGGTTTGGTTTGGAAGGGATCTTCAAGGTTGTCCCATTCCAACTCCTTCCACCACCCCAGGCTGCTCAGAGAATCCAGCCCAGCCCTTAACATCTCCTTTTCCTGGAGGGCTTTGCCTCAGAACCCCTGAGAGCTCGGCAAGGCACTCTTTGCAGCTCTGGTGCTGGGTGACAAGGGCACTGGGAAGAATTTGGAGTTTTTTCCTTTGTTATCCTTCCAGCAAAACAAGGAGTCCAAGTGCACCAGGGTAAGTCTCACATGTCAAGCACAAGTGGATGAAAACCACAGAGCTTTGTGTATTTACCAACTAAAATCAATCAAACAAGGGCTCCTGCCTTGCCCCAGGTATTCTGTGCTTCTGCTGAAGATCCATTGGAACACAATTTGCCTTCCCTCCCTTCCTTCCTCCCCTGAGCTCCCCAGCCTCCCTCTGCAGGGCAGGAGAGGCCAGGGGACGAAGCCACAAATAAATCTGGGTATTAAAGACACGCTGGGGACATTTACAGCACACGAGGCACATGTTGCTCATCCATTTGCTCTTCTCCCCGGATGAAGGACACTCTGGGTAATGCAAGGCACACAGAGAGCCCGCAGCCAGGCTGGCAGAGCTGTGCAGAGCCTGGACCAGGCTCTGTCAGCTCGGGCTGAGTTAGCAGAGCTCCCTTCAGCTGACAGGTGCTGTGTAAATGCAAGCTCGTTATCAAAGCAACCACGGCTTGCTGCTCACACTGATGTGGCACCAGAGACAAGAAAAACCCTCCAGTCACTGCTCGGAGCAGTGTCTGCAGTCTGGAGACCGAGAGTTCCCAGGCCCTGGGGAGCAGCTGTGGGACAGACCTGGCACTTCAGACAGGGCAGGGCTCCTCCCAGGGGACAGCGGTGACAGCAGTGACAGCAGGGCCCAGCAGGCAGCGAGGACCAGGGTCTGCTCCAGCACCGGGGAGCTCCTGGGGCACCTCACCCCAGTGCCACCTCCTGGGGCACCTCACCCCTGTGCCCTCTGCTGGGGCACCTCACCCCAGTGCCATCTCCCGGGGCACCTCACCCCTGTGCCCTCTCCTGGGGCACCTCACCCCAGTGCCCTCTGCTGGGGCACCTCACCCCAGTGCCATCTCCTGGGGCACCTCACCCCAGTGCCACCTCCTGGGGCACCTCACCCCAGTGCCCTCTGCTGGGGCACCTCACCCCAGTGCCATCTCCCGGGGCACCTCACCCCAGTGCCACCTCCTGGAGCACCTCATCTTCAGTGCCCTGTCCTGGGGCACCTCACCCCAGTGCCCTGTCCTGGGGCACCTCACCCCAGTGCCATCTCCTGGAGCACCTCACCCCAGTGCCATCTCCTGGAGCACCTCACCCCTCCTGCCATCTCCTGGGGCACCTCACCCCAGTGCCATCTCTGCTGGGGCACCTCATCCCCAGTGCCCTCTCCTGCCTCAGTACACTCGCACCAGTGCATGCCCTCAAAAATCCCTCCCTACAGAATCCCCAGCTGTGCCTGCTTCCCTCCTAATCCCCTGCCACAGCACCTTCAGAACCTGTAAAAACTCCATTAATATTTTAGACCCATTTATTTTGTAACAAAATTAATGTAAATGAGATGGAAGTTGAGGGAGAACTCAGATTTTTCAGGCTGAGCACAGGATAGACCCCCCTCACCCCCAGTGCCCTCTCCTGCTGCTCCCTGGGGACACCAAACCCTGAAGGGTTTCTGCCCCTGCAGCTCGGGGAGGGAGGGCTGGAGCACCCCAGACAGGGCTGGATTTGGGGCACCTTCCCTCGGGAGGGCGTGGGCAGGTCCTTGGCTGAACTCAGGTGTGTGAAAGCCTTCAGGTACAGGTACCCCTGCTCTGCTGGAGGAAAAGAATCACACAAATAATAGCACAAATAATAACACAAATAATAACAGAAATAATAAACAATAACACAAATAATAACATAAATAGTAACACAAATAGTGATAGAAATAATAACACAAATAATAAACAATAACACAAATAATAACATAAATAGTAACACAAATAGTGATAGAAATAATAACACAAAATATAACACAAATAATGGCACAAATAACAAAAATAATAACACAATAAATAATAACATAAATAATAACACAATAAATAATAACATAAATAATCACACAAATAAAAACACAAACAATAACCCAAATAACCCCGAGCAGGGCAGTTCCCACCCCAGGTTCACTGACTGGGCACAGCAGCACAACAGCAGTGAGGGCTCACCCACTGCAGCCCCCTGGGAGAATCTGAACTGTCAGGGGCTGAAGGATGCCTGAGACAGCACAAAGGCAGGCTGGCTGATCCCAGCAGGACATCTGTCCTTCCTGAGCATTCCCCAAAGGAAACGAGGTGAGGAATTCCACTGCTGAGCCCAGGGAGGCGCAGTGCTGGAAAAGCCACGAGTTTTCAGCTTTTCTAAGGGTTCCATTTCCGTGCTGTGCCTCAATGCCTCGCTTAAAGGCAGTTTTGATTGAGGACACAGCCAGGCCTCGAACAGCATTTCACTCTAAACCTTGCAGCCCTCGAGCTGCTCCACACAAACGCTGCCTTGTCTGGTGCTAACTTAGCCCGGCTCAGAAGCAGAGGGGAGGTTTGGATGAGAGGCCCTTTAGAAACCCTTTACAAATGTGGATTTGATTGACTGACTGATTGAACTTAATTGCAGACATTCTCTTAATTGTACACTTAATTACTGACACTGTGTCAAAAGATTTCTGATGCAGCACCTGGAGGACAACCTTGCGAGTGCCAGTGGGAGCCAGCTGCACCAGGCACGGGGAGGTGCCGCAGCTTGGAAGGGGGGGAGAAAAAAATCAAAATATTTTAATAATATACAATTAGGGTTGCACCCTCCCTCCAACAGGCTGTGCACATGCACACAATCCCAGGCCGTGCCTGGGAGCAGAACAGGAACAAAGGCTGGGTAATGACAGCCTGGTGACAGTGCCACCCTCTGCGAGCATCCCCGGCACGGACAGAGGGGGGCACGGTGCCAGCGGGGTGGCAGCGCTGCCACAGCTGCAGGGCACCCCAAATGTGGAGCTCTGGGTGGGGATGGGAGCACCCCAAATGTGGATGGGGATAGGGAACACCCCAAATGTGGAGCTCTGGGTGGGGATGGGAGCACCCCAAATGTGGAGCTCTGGGTAGGGATGGGGAACACCCCAAATGTGGAGCTCTGGGATGGGATGGGAGCACCCCAAATGTGGAGCTTTGGATGGGAACACCGCAAATGTGGAGCTCTGGATGGGGATGGGAGCACCCCAAATGTGGAGCTCTGGATGGGGATGGGAACACCCCAAATGTGGAGCCCTGGATGGGGATGGGAACACCGCAAATGTGGAGCTCTGGATGGGGATGGGAGCACCCCAAATGTGGATGGGGATGGGAACACCCCAAATGTGGAGCTCTGGATGGGGATAGGAGCACCCCAAATGTGGAGCTCTGGATGGGGATGGGAACACCCCAAATGTGGATGGGGATAGGGAGCACCCCAAATGTGGAGCTCTGGGATGGGGATAGGGGCACCCCAAATGTGGAGCTCTGGGATGGGATGGGAACAACCCAAATGTGGATGGGGATGGCAGCACCCCAAATGTGGAGCTTTGGATGGGGATAGGGGCACCCCAAATGTGGAGCTGTGGGATGGGATGGCAGCAGAGCAAGAACAAACACCCACGGGGTTCAGTTTGGGGTTCAAAGCCTCAGATCTCAGTGGCACTTTGGGGTCACTGCAGGGGTCCCTGTGAGGGAGAGGGGACAATGGGGATCCCTGGCTGCCATCAGAAGTGGCTGCAGGAGCTCTGAGTGTTCTCCTGCACTTTTCAACAGCAAAAGGAGCCTTTTAGTGAATGCCAAACCCCAAATCAGAGCACACCACAGCTCCACAGACAAGCAGCAGAGAAGCCTGGAAGTGTTTCACACCACAGAAGTGCAATTTGCTGGAAACACCTGGAGCCTCGTTAATTTACCTGTGACATGTTGCCATACTTAATTGCCTTTGACAATTAGTAACATTTCAACACCTCCTTTAATGGCCCAATTATGAGAACACTTGTCTTCCATGCAGCAGATAGAGGAAAATAGATGGGGGAATCTCCAGTGCAAAGCTCCTCTGCAGGTATTTTAATGAAGAACTCAGAAAACAAACCCCAGGAGGCCTCTGGGCCTTGGTTTGGTGGCACAGGAGCTGTGTGTGCCCAGCTCTGGCCCTCGGGGCTGGCACCGCCCCCTCACCATCATCATCATCGCTGCAGCGTTAATTACAGAGAGCACACTCGGGGTTCGAGTCCCTCTCTCTGCTAACAGAGAGCATCCTCTGGTACCAAACGGGACATGCACAGCCCCCTCACCATCATCACTGCAGGGTTATTTACAGAGAGCATCCTCTGGTACCAAACCCTGCCTCCAGACCGGGACAGGCACGGGGGGCACAGAGCCTCTCCTGGCCTCCCAAGGCGCTGCCGGCCTGAGAAATCTGTCAGAACAAAGAATGGAATGGAATGGAATGGAGTAGAATAGAATAGAATAGAATAGAATAGAATAGAATAGAATAATAGAATTAGAATAGAAAATAAGGATAGAATAAAATTAGAATAGAATGGAATGGAATAGAATAGAATAGAATAGAATAGAATGGAATAGAATGGAATAGAATGGAATAGAATAGAATGGAATAGAATAGAATAGAATTAGAATTAGAATAGAATAGAATAGAATAGAATGGAATAGAATAGAATAGAATAGAATAGAATAGAATTAGAATTAGAATAGAATAGAATAGAATAGAATAGAATAGAATTAGAATAGAATGGAATAGAATAGAATAGAATAGAATAGAATAGAATAGAATAGAATAGAATAGAATGGAATAGAATGGAATAGAATAGAATAGAATAGAATAGAATGCCTGGCTCGGGCACTGCGGGCTGCCCTGCCCAGTGGGACACAGGGAGCTCCTCGCAGCTCTGCAGGCTGGGCACAAACTGATCCAGCAGCTCCTCTGGGCAGCAGGGACTGGGGGGACCTTGCTGCTGCTGCTGCTGCTGTAATCGGAGCAGTCCCTGCTGTACTCACACAGAGCTCACAGCAATTCCTCCTCTGCCTTCCCTCTGTAACAGCAGCTCCTCAATTACCTGGATCGGGTGGAATCGTGTGCCGACCACTTTGTTCTCTCCCTGGAGCCTGCGGAGCTGGAGCAGCTCTGCAGAAATCTCCCCAGCCTCAAAGCTGCTCCAAAGCGGCTCCTCCAGAGGAGCAGGTGGAGCCTCACCCCTGGATGGAGTTTATGAATAAAACAATGGTTTATTAAACTGCTGTTAGGTTTTGATTGAACGGCGTTTGGACTACGGAGGAGCAGACATATTCCTGAAAGTAATTGGTTTTCCACATCTGCTTTCCTTTCTAATTGGACTAATTACTTCAGTGTAGGATCATGTTCACTACTCTCCAGAAAGCAAGAAACCTTGATTTACAGTGAGAAGAGCAGCAATTAGAGAGAATTAATTCATACGGCAACATCTAAATAAATCATATTATGAGAAGACAGCAATGTAATTATTGTGACTGGTGACTCCCTTGTGGAGAGACATCATCCTTAAGCTGAAATCGAGCAGCTCAGTCCTCCGAGGGATCCCCCGCGCTCCCCGGGTTTCACAGAGCGTGTAGTGCTGATGTTCAGCCCTAATTGAGGCGCACTGTCACAAGCAATAGGTTCGAACACTCCTCAGGCACCGAGCAGCAGCAGCCGCATCCCTGACAGGTCCGTGTTTGTCCCGGGATGCGGGGATGCTCATGGACAGCAGGTGCCAGCAGAGCAGAGGGTTGAGTCGGCTTTTCCTCCTCTCCCCAGGCCAAGCCCACCCCGGGCTGGTTCATTGAAGGGTTCAGTCAGGAGAAAAGCCGAGACAGGGCTCAGGAGCGGAGCCTGCTGCACCCAGGGGTGAATTCATCCCTGAGCAGCCTGGGCTGCCCTCGGGATGGGGATGAACTGTTCATGTTCCTGCTCCTGCTCCTGCCCCTGCCCCTGCTCCTGCCCCTGCTCCTGCCCCTGCCCTGCCCCTGCCCCTGCCCTGCCCTGCTCCTGCCCTGCCCTGCTCTGCTCCTGCTCCTCTCCTGCTCCTGTCCCTGCCCCTGCTCCTGCTCCTGCCCCTGCCCCTGCCCCTGCTCCTCTCCTGCTCCTGTCCCTGCCCCTGCTCCTGCCCCTGCCCCTGCTCCTCTCCTTCCCCTGCCCCTGCCCCTGCCCCTGTTCCTGCCCCTGCCCCTGCCCCTGCCCCTGCCCCTGCCCCTGTCCCTGCCCCTGCTCCTGCCCCTGCCCCTGCCCCTGCCCCTGCCCCTGCCCCTGCTCCTGCCCCTGCCCCTGCTCCTCTCCTTCCCCTGCCCCTGCCCCTGCCCCTGTTCCTGCTCCTCTCCTGCCCCTGTCCCTGCCCCTGCTCCTGCTCCTCTCCTGCTGCTTTGGGAGCGCTGAGAGTGCTCGGAGAGCTCCCTCCACCTGCGTGCCGTTAACTCTGTCCTCAATTAATGCCCCTCTCCAGTTATTAGTGCCGCTAATGACTCATTAATGACGCGGCTCTGTCCTCAGTGGCATTCTCAACAACGTCGGGAAGCCTCTGCTCTCTCCTGCTCTTGTGCTTCCAGAAGGAAACCCACGATGCCTTTTTTAGGGGAGGAAAGGAACAATTCCCACCCCTAAACCAGACAGCGCTGAAAATCCTGTGCCATAATTCCATGGTTTACATGGAGCAGCTCCAGGTTTCTTTAGCACAGCGAGAGGGAATCACCGAGTGTGGCTGAATTCTCTCAGTGGGGCTGAATTCCCTCAGTGTGCCTGTTCTGCTCTCAGGTGTCTCTGTACCAGGACCCGGGGCTGGCACTCCCTGCTTGTTCTGGTGTTGTTGGGGTCCCCAGGACGAGGTGAGAGATGATAATTGACTCCAAGTTCTCAGAAGGCTGATCTATTCTACTCTATTCCATTCTATTCCATTCCATTCCATTCCATTCCATTCCATTCCATTCCATTCCATTCCATCCTATTCTATTCTATTCTATTCTATTTTATTCTATTCTATTCTATCCTGTTCTATTCTGTTCTATTCTATAAGAGAAAGGAGACATCAGAGGGCTGGACAAGAATGAATAATAACCCGTGACTGACCAGAGAGTCCGACACAGCTGGACTGGGATTGGTCTTTAATTAACAACAATTCACATGGACCCAGTCGAAGATGCCCCTGTTGGTGAGCAGCCTCCAGAGCACGTTCCAAGCAATCAGCTCATTATTGTCTGCATTGCTTTTCTGAGGCTCCTCAGGAGAAAACTCCTGGCCAAGGGATTTCATGAAATCTCCCGGTGACACCTGCTCAGAGCCAGCAGCCCCTGAGGGTCCCACGCTGTCCCCAGCTCAGGAATCAGCAGAACGAGATGTGGGGCTGGGCTGGCACCTCAGCAATCCCCCAGTGCTCAGCCCTTCCCATCCAAACCCACTCCTGGTCCCACAGCAATCAGGGAGATAAAGAAATTGTCCCTTCGGGCAGGGGCAGGCAGATCCATCCCCACAGCACAGACACAGCCACCGCTGCAGGGAAAGGTGTTAAACACCCTCAGCACCCACCCTGGGGCACCAAAACCTGGGAATTGGGGGCTTAAAGCAGATTTAGGAGCCTCAGCTCTCCCTCTTATTATTTACTGCAATTCAAATCTCTCCTTCTCCTCCTGAGAGGTTTTCATAGCTGCCTTTAAATCTCAAAACGCGTCCAAAAAAAAAAAAAAGAAAAAAGAAAAGAAAAAAGAAATGAAATAAAAATGAAGAATTCCCTCTGCATTGAGAGTTTTTCCAGACTCAGACATTTGCATACATGAGGTGAGGATCCCTGGGGATGGATTCCCTTCATCCCATACCTGAGGCCAACTGTGTGCAGGAAACACAGAATGGAGGGGGTGAAATGGGGCACAGAGGGGTGAAATGGGGCACAAAGGGGTGAAATGGGGCACAGAGGGGTGAAATGGGGCACAGAGGGGGTGAAATGCTGCACAATGGGGGTGAAAGGGGGCACAGAGGGGTGAAATGCACCACAAAGGGGTGAAATGGGGCACAATGGGGTGAAATGTGGCACAAAGGGGGTGAAATGGGGCACAGAGGGGTGAAATGGGGCACAGAGGGGTGAAATGGGGCACAGAGGGGTGAAATGGGGCACAGAGGGGGTGAAATGGGGCACAGAGGGGTGAAATGCTGCACAGAAGGGGTGAAATGGGGCACAATGGGGGTGAAATGGGGCACAAAGGGGTGAAATGGGGCACAAAGGGGGTGAAATGGGGCACAGAGGGGGTGAAATGGGGCACAAAGGGGGTGAAATGGGGCACAGAGGGGCTGAAATGCACCACAAAGGGGTGAAATGCACCACAAAGGGGTGAAATGGGGCACAATGGGGGTGAACCATTTTCCCCAGTCCAGCTGCTCCCTGTGCTCACTGTGTGACAGCCACAGCTGGCAGAAATCTGCATTTCAGTGCCACCAGGAACCTCTCAGCTCAGGACCGAGCCCACCTGTGTGCACACACCTCCAGCAGAGCAATAAGAACTCTCCAATTTCGCTGCCTTGCTCCATTTTTATCTTAATGTTTGTTACCTTAACCAGGCAGGCCTGGAAACAGAGTAATGGGGAAATGATCTAATTACTCTGGAAGCATGGAAGGGACTTTTAATTGATTTTAGCCCTGGATATCCCTAACAAAAATACAAATGCAGAATGAGCAGAGGTCCAAAAAGAAAATGAAGGCCACAGGAAGCACAAGCTCATTACGAAAGGAAAAAGAAGCACAGTAATAAATATAGCCAAGTATCACAACAGTGTAAGAACTATTTTGAAGGGAAGTGGAACAGCTAATAATTCACAGCCATTATTCTTTTATCATTGTTCAGCTGAAGGTTGAGATGATTTTAAAACCGCAATTATGAACAATAGATTTGCATTGAAATCAGCTCCTCTGCTGCCTTTATCCCTCCTCTCCCTCCTCCTCCTCCTAAATAAAGAGGTGGAAGCAACAAAGAAAGCAACATCTTAAATACGAGAGAGAAAAGGGGTTTGAAGGAGCATCCAGACAATCAGATGCTCCAAATAAAGGGAGAGCAGTGAGCCTGGCTCCGTGGGCAGCTCGGAACCCAAAGCAGCTCAGCTGGGTTCCTGTGAGCTGGGCTGGTGGGGAAAGGCCCTGCTGGGGATGGATCTTTGCACCTTTAGGGCCTCAGTGCCCCCTTTGCATCCTTTACAGTCTCAGTGCCCCCTTTCCATCGTTCACAGCCTCAGTGCCCCCTTTCCACCCTTCACAGCCTCAGTGCCCCCTTTCCATCCTTTAGAGCCTCAGTGCCCTCTTTGCATCCTTTAGAGCCACCCTGGGGTCTCAGTGCCCCCTTTCCACCCTTTAGAGCCTCAGTGCCCCCTTTCCACCCTTTCGAGCCAGCCTGGGCTCTCAGTGCCCCCTTTAGGACCAGCCTGGGCTCTCAGTGCCCCCTGGCCCTGCTCAGCTCGGGGTGGGGATCCCCAAGGAAAGGCTCAGCTCAGGGTTGGGGGGATCCCCAGGTTTAGGCTCAGCTCGGGGTTGGATCCCCAAGGAAAGGCTCAGCTCAGGGTTGGGGGATCCCCAGGTTTAGGCTCAGCTCGGGGTGGGGTTGGATCCCCAGGTTTAGGCTCAGCTCAGGGTTGGGGCGATCCCAGGTTTAGGCTCAGCTCAGGGTTGGGGTGATCCCAGGTTTAGGCTCAGCTCGGGGTTGGATCCCCAGGTTTAGGCTCAGCTCGGGGTGGAGATCCCCAGGTTTAGGCTCAGCTCAGCTCAGGCAGAGCCTTTCCCTGGGCAGAGGAGCCGCCCCCCGCCCCTCCCAGCCCCGGCTCTCCGGACCCTTTGCCCCCTCAGCAGCCTGAGAAATTCAGAATTTCTGGAGGGGCAGTGCCGGCTTTGGATCAGTCTCCAGTTCTGGTGCCTCCCTCCCCGGGTCTCCTAATGACCGGGGATTAATGAACAATTACAAGGCTCCATTCTGCTGCCGTGTAATTCCAAGAAAGGAAGAGCATCTTTCTGGAACATTGTGCTTGAAAAACAAAGGAGAGCTTTGACTGTCAAGTCACTGATGTTCCCTCTTCACTTAAAAGCTTTCCAATTTACTTACAAATTATAGTGTTTTTAATGCAAATTAAGCACTAGAGAACATTCTTTCCTTCCCCCAGATTAGCAAGAACCAAATTGACCAAGAAAGCCAAACATGGAATCTGGACTCGATGAATATTTAAAATAATGAGGCTGTTTAATTATTCTGATTGGTGAAGGATGATGCTGTTCAAGTCCTCGGAGCTGACGGCAGGGCTGGGGCACGAGGCTTTGCTGTGTGAGCAGGGGAAGCGTTTGTGATGCCCTGTGCTCAGAGAACACCCTGTGTTCTGCTGTTTGCTGTCCAGGGAACCTGGGAAAATATAATAGAATAAATATAATAGAATAAATATAATAGAATAAATATAATAGAATAAATTAATATAATATAATATAATATAATATAATAAATATAACATAATGTAATATATATAATATAATGTAATGTAATGTAATATAATATAATGTAATATAATACAATGTAATGTAATATAATATATAATATAATATTATGTAATATAATATAATGTAATGTAATGTAATGTAATGTAATATATAATATAATATAATATAATATAATATAATATAATATAATATAATATAATATAAGTGATATATTAAAACTATACTAAAGAGAGAAAAAGGAGACATCAGAAGGCCAGCAAGCAATTAATAATAAAAACCTGTGACTGACCAGAGAGTCCGACACGGCTGGCCTGGGATTGGTCATTAATTAAGAACATGCTTCATTAAAGAGCTGCTCAGAGCCCTGGGCAATCCCAGGAGCAGAGGGCAGCAGGGGAGCTGCAGGAGAGGAGGGATGAGCAGACCCTGCCCAGCACCGAGGGAAAACCAAAAATCAGAGTTCACTCAGCTCTGCCACAACATCCCTGAGGCTCAGGCACTCCAGGTTTGTGTTCTCCTCCCAAAGTCACCCTCAGAGGAAATGAGGAGGGAATTCCTCATCAGGAGCTGCAGGGACAGGGGTTCAAACTGAAATAGGCACCATCAGGTTGGATATTGGCAGGAAATCCTTCCCTGGCAGGGTGGGCAGCCCTGGCACAGGGTGCCCAGAGCAGCTGGGGCTGCCCCTGGATCCCTGGCAGTGCCCAAGGCCAGGCTGGGCATGGAGGAGCGGCCTGGGGCAGGGGAAGGTGTCCCTGGGGCATTGGGAGGTGCCCCTGGGCATTGGGAGGTGCCCCTGGGCATTGGGAGGTGTCCCTGGACAGTGAAGGTGTCTCTGGGACAGTGAAGGTGTCTCTGGGGCACTGGGAGGTGTCCCTGGGGCATTGGGAGGTGTCCCTGGACAGTGAAGGTGTCCCTGGGGCAGTGAAGGTGTCCCTGGACATTGAGGGGAGCAGAGCCGAGCCCGGGCTCGGGAGGAAGAGACTGGACACAGCTGTAAATCCTGGAGCAATCTGCTCCAAGTGGGGTCTTTTGGCTTGTTTTCTAAATATTTACCATTCATTTCTATTTCAACCTGCTCTACAGAGCCCCGGTGCCCACGGGTGGGATGCCAGCTGTGTCTGAGCCCTGTTCCATGGGGATCCTGCTCCCTGGATGTATCTGAGCCCTGTTCCATGGGGATCCTGCTCCCTGGCTGTGTCTGAGCCCTGTTCCATGGGGATCCTGCTCCCTGGCTGTGTCTGAGCCCTGTTCCATGGGGATCCTGCTCCCTGGCTGTGTCTGAGCCCTGTTCCATGGGGATCCTGCTCCCTGGCTGTGTCTGAGCCCTGTTCCTGCAGGATCCTGCTCCCTGGCTGTGTCTGAGCCCCGTTCCTGCTCCCTGGATGAGTCTGAGCCCTGTTCCATGGGGTTCCTGCTCCCTGGCTGTGTCTGAGCCCCGTTCCTGCTCCCTGGCTGTGTCTGAGCCCCGTTCCTGCTCCCTGCCTGTGTCTGAGCCCGTTCCTGCTCCCTGGATGAGTCTGAGCCCTGTTCCTGCTCCCTGGATGTGTCTGAGCCCTGTTCCATGGGGTTCCTGCTCCCTGGATGTGTCTGAGCCCCGTTCCTGCTCCCTGGCTGTGTCTGAGCCCTGCTCCATGGGGTTCCTGCTCCCTGGCTGTGTCTGAGCCCTGCTCCATGGGGTTCCTGCTCCCTGGATGTGTCTGAGCCCTGCTCCATGGGGATCCTGCTCCCTGGCTGTGTCTGGGCACAGAGCTGCCCCCAGTGCCCCCCAGAAGGGGCAGCCCTGCTGCTGCCATGGGCACTGCCCCAGGGCACTGTGCTGCACCCACAGGGCCGTGTGCCAGCCTGGAGCCCCTCCTGCAGCCCCCACCGAGCTTCCCCTGCTCCAGGGGCTGCCAAACTCCCCCTCAGCACAAGGGAAAATAATTCAAGCTCCTACCTACACGAGCTACCGAAGGAAAAGACACAAAACCCACAAAAGCCAACTAAGCAAACAAAAAGGAGATAAAAGCAGTTTGCTTTAAGGCAGCAGCTTTTCTGAAAGCCTGCAGTAAATCTTTAAGATTATCAATAATGAACACATTCAATGTCTTTTTTCGTCTTCTTTTAAATCACTTCTTGCAGTGGAGAGAAATCAGTCCGGGGGGTAGCTCCTATGTGAGCTGCATTTATGATCAGGGGATTGAGAGTGCTGGAGATGGAGAGAGGGAGATGAGCCTGGCCAGGGCTGGGGAGGAAGAGCAGCTCCCGTGCCCAGCCCTTCCTCCCTCTCAGCCCTAACGAGCCCCGCATCCTTCTCGGCCCTAATGACGCCGCTGCTCCTCCCAAACTCAGCCAGGTGACAACACCGAGTCTCGAATGTGCAAAGGAGGCCTTGGTGTGCCCCCCCAGGACTTGGGGTCTTGTCAAGCCCCGCAGGAATTCCGGGGGAAACGAATTGCACCGATCACAGGAGGGGAGGGGAGTGGGGATGCTCGGGGCAGCCAGGGAACCCCCAGGAACCCACAGACCTCCCCAGGAACCCACAGACCCCCCCCCCCCCAGGAACCCACGGACCCCCCCAGGAACCCACAGAGACCCCCAGGAACCCACAGACCCCCCCAGGAACCCACAGACACCCCCAGGAACCCCTGGGAACCCCTCAGTGCCACCCCCAGTGTGCCAGGGGCCACTGGGCCACTGCCCCAAAGCAGCCCCAAATCAGCAATCCCTGCCCCAAAACACCCCCAAATCAGCAATCCCTGCCCAAAGCAGCCCCAAATCAGCAATCCCTGCCCAAAACAGCCCCAAATCAGCAATCCCTGCCCAAAGCAGCCCCAAATCAGCAATCCCTGCCCCAAAGCAGCCCTGCCCAGCTCCTCCTGCCCCAAACACCAGCCCAGACAGCTGGGCGTGGGCCTCACAGTGATGGAATGGGCTTTGCAGTCACAGAATTTAAACCCCCATATATTTAGAGGTTTGGTAGTGCTTGCTTTGGTTGCTTTTTTGTAGTTTTTTTTTCTTTTTTTATTTTTCCTTTCAGGCTATTTTTGGATGAAATGGGGAGGAAAACAAAGCAACACTCCCCTCCTAGCCCAAACCATTATGTTAGAAAATGCTTCTGGCCAAAGGCATGAAATGAAAAAGAATGTGTCATTTTCTCCTGATAATTTTTAATTGATCACATCCACCACGGAGGTGGAGCTTGGCTGGAAAGGGTCTGCACCAAACAGCTCCTATTTGTCTGTGATTTCCCTGGGGCATCTTTTAAACCATTAAAATTTACAAACAACTTCATTTCTTATTAACACAGTTCCTTAATTGCTTCCATGGGAAAAGAGTCAAGTTATTTGCATCTTCTTTTCTTGGGGCTCCAGGGCTTTAGAGCAAACGTTTAAGGCTGAGCTTTGAAATGGAGCTGTGCTCCAGAGCCAGGCCAGGCTCCTCTCCAGGCTGCCCCAGACCCCTGCAGAGCCCAGCAGGGCGTCCCAGACCCCCTGCACAAACCCAGGGGTGGTGTGGGGCGGGTTTGGGGACAACCTGACATTGGCAGCTCACAGCGAGCCACCCCCCTTGTCCCCAAAGGTTACAGGGAGGGCAGAACCAGCACTGCAGGGCTGAGCACCTGGGACAGCAGCGCTTGGGAGTGGAGAGAGCATCCCCAGCTCCTGCCCTTTGAGAGCAGAGAGAGCATCCCCATCTCCTGTCCTGTGGGACCAGAGAGAGCATCCCCAGCTCCTGACCTGTGAGAGCAGAGAGAGACAGAGAGAGCATCCCCATCTCCTGCCCTCTGAGAACACAGAGAGACAGAGACAGCACCTTCTGCCCTGTGAGAACAGAGACAACATCTCCTGCCCTGTGGGCACAGAGACAGAGAGAGCATCTCCATCTCCTGCCCTGTGAGAACACAGAGAGAGCATCCCCATCTCCTGCCCTGTGGGAGCAGAGAGCGCGTCTCCATCTCCTGCCCTGTGGGAAGGTTCCAACCTCGGTGCTGACACAGATCCTGCATCTTCCCAGCACGGAGAGCTCCCAGCCAAGGAGGTTCTCATCCCTTTAGTGCCCTGCTCCATGGAGATCCTGCTCCCTGGATGTGTCTGAGCCCTGTTCCTGCTCCCTGGATGTGTCTGAGCCCCGTTCCTGCTCCCTGGATGTGTCTGTGTCCTGCTCCTGCTCTCTGGGATCTGTTTGAGCCCCGTTCCTGCTCTCTGGATGTGTCTGAGCCCTGTTCCTGCTCCATGGGATGTATCTGAGCCCTGTTCCATAGGGATCCTGCTCCCTGGATGTGTCTGAGCCCTGCTCCTGCTCCCTGGATGTGTCTGTGTCCTGCTCCTGCTCTTTGGGATGTATCTGAGCCCTGTTCCTGCTCCCCGGATGTGTCTGAGCCCTGTTCCTGCTCCATGGATGTGCCTGAGCCCTGTTCCTGCTCTCTGGATGTGTCTGACCCCTGTTCCATGGGATCCTGCTCCCTGGATGTGTCTGAGCCCTGTTCCTGCTCCATGGGATGTGTCTGAGCCCTGCTCCTGCTCTTTGGGATGTGTCTGAGCCCTGCCCCATGGGCATCCCGGCTATTGGAGCTCATTCCCAGGATCCCCCACATCTGCCATGGAATTCCCCAGCTCCTCCCACGGGCCCAGGCTGTGCCTGAGCTCCGGGTGCACCCCAGGAATCATTTCCAGCACACGGCACCGGGTTTGCCATAAGCTGACACAAATTGCACAAACTCGGTTTCCATCTAAAACTGAAATGTAAATCCCAGAGCTATATTGGAGCTGGAGCTCGCCCAAAGCCAGGAGTCTGCTGCTTGGCTTTAAATATCACTGGGAAATAGAAAGGGATCCTTTTAGTTAATACTAATTATTATTCAGTCTATCATTAACAGCAACTGCACTTTGATAGACGGGTTGAGAAGCAGCTTTGGTTTGCACTGATGAGGCTGTGACGAGTTGCCAAACTTTTCTTATTGCTGATAATTAGCTCCTGTTCCTTCATCAGCTGCTCCTGCTCCAGCACTGAGGCTGCTCCTGCCAGGGGGGCTGGTTCTGAGACTGCAGGGATGGATCTGAGCAGGCTTCCCAAAATTCTGAGTGGGCAGGGTCAGCTGCCTGCACCAGGACGGGGGGGGAAGAAAAATAATATTTCATAAATAGTATTTAATGATAATATAATATCATTTAATAATAATATAATATTTAATAATATTTATTAAAACAATAGAATAAATTATCAGAAAGAATTTTTATAAAATGAGCTTTGCAAAGCTCGAGCTGCTGCTCCTCTCCCCAGCATTTCTAACAGCACAAACACAATGATGGTGATGGCAACTTTCAGGTTTCCTGCTGGAACCAAGGAATGGCTTCGGGTGTGTTTTAGAACTTCTGACGCATCCATCAGGGTATGACAAAGAGAGCTGGGGCACAGAGAACCCATTAGAGGAGCTTTGCTCAAAATTCCTGGCAGTTGAGTCATACTTTTGTAAAATAAAGCCTCTGTTGATGTCTCCTCGGGGCATAAGAAGTGTTTATAAAATACCCATCACACACAGGGATTATGAGCAATTTGGAGATTTATTTTCATACGTGAAACTGATAAAAATCTCCGCAGATTTCAAACATTGATTTCGCCCACCGTCACTTGGCAGCTCCTTTGTTCGGGGGACAATGGTACCCAAGGCTCCAGTGACCTCCAGTGGGGAGCGGCGAGAATACAGCGACCCTGGGCTGGACAGATCCTCCTGCAGGACGGACAGACGGACCAGGGCTGCGAGAAATCCTCCCTCGAGTTTCATTCAAACAGCTCAAAGTCGCCCCCATCCCTCTGGTGCAGGAACTCGGGTGAAAATCCTCCCTGTCTGGGCCTTGGCCAGAGCTGCCTGAGCCCGACCTGCCCAAACCCTGCAGGTCCCTCCCCTGCTCACCCTCAGCACCAGGCAGGGCTCAGTCCCATCCCTGGGCATCTCCTGATGGCTTCTGAGCACCAAGAACCGAAGACTTTTAGTCCAAGTTCAGTCCCCCATTTCTGTGGTGAGAAAAGGAGGATGGCAGTTTGGAAACCACGAGTCCCAGTCACCATCCGGCCCTGGTGGATATGGGCAGAACCGTGGGTAATAAATGCAGATTTTATTATTTCCACAGCAGAACAGAGAGCAGGGGGAGCTCTCAGGCACAGCCAGCAAGGCCCTGCTGAACCCACAGCGACCACCTTGAAATGGGAGAAGAACCCAAGGAGAACCCAAATCCTGGAATGGTGCCCTGGATCCGAGTCAGGGGGACACCAGCACTAAACCAAGACTAAAAATCTCTCCTGGCCCCAAATTCCCAGCCCCAGAGCTGCAGGGATGTTTATCCACACGAGGCTGGCCCCAGGCACTGCTGCTTCTGGAGCTCCTGCAGGAACCCATGGAGCTCCTGAGATTTGGTGTTCCTGGGGAGACCCCAGCCCCAGGGACCCCAACAGGGACCCCGACAGTCCCACAGCCATCCCAGGGACACCTGAGCAGCTCCTGGGCCATCCCAAAGCCCAGCAGCCCTCACAGGGAGCCCCACATCCCCAGAGCATTCCCCTCACGTTGTTTCTGATAGCACAAGAAATACAATGGTGGGTTCTGCCTCTTTCTTCTCATAATTAAAGAACAAACATTTCCCTGAGAAGTTGCTGAAGGTCCCAGATCCCCATCCCTGCCTGCACAGAATGGCACAGGAGGGTAATTCCTCATCCTGAGGGAGCACCAGGACCATGCAGGGTCTCTGTCTGCCACTGTCTGCACAATATTAATGTAGAAAATAAAATATTTGCTCCAATCAATACTTCCCTGGCTCCTCCATCCATCAACCCCCCTCCAGTTGATAAAAGTCCTTCCATGTCACGTTTGCCCAGCCTGATGAGATCACAGCACCTCTTCCCAGCATGAGTAATGGTGTGGGGATGTGTAATTGTCCAATAAATCACCCCCCAGATCAAAGAGCTGAGATCCTCTGGGTGCCAGGGAGGCACAGCCAACATCAGAAATACAATAAGTTAATTAATTGCTGCAAGATTTTTACCACCTTGGGACAGGTCGAGTGTAACTTGTCACACACAGATGCCCCAGAAGATCCAGCACCCGAATTCCTGGGGCTCCAGACCCTCCTGGCTGCTCCCATCCCTGTCCCAGGCACAGCCCAGCACCAAGGAGCTCCCTCAGCCACGAAAGGGAAGCCACAAGCCCTGAATGTGAGCTCAGGGAAAATCCCCCAGCACCCAGAACCCTGTGCTTTCCAGACACCTGACTGCAGCCCCTTTAATCCTTCCTGTCAGCCCTGCACGATCAGGCATCAGCATCCCTGTAACCTCTTGTTCTAATTAAGACAGCAGAGCTCTGCTGCTCACCTCCCCAGCAGCTTCAAAGCAGCTCAGGCAGGCTCTGAAGTGTTTGTGCCGCGGGTGAGTGGCCCTTGTAAAACACAGATGGTAACGAACACACGGCGGGAGCTTTCCTGCGAGTGTGCGGCCACCAGCGAGGGGGTTTGGGCTGGGATAGCCCGGGGTCAGCTCCGGGGGGCTCCCAGGGCCGTAACCCACACCCTGCGGGCCCTCAGGGAGTCTGGGAGCCCCTGCCCTGCCCCAGAGCCCCCAGAACCGCGGGGTGCCCAGGGGGGCCGGGGGGCACTGCCAGGGGGGCCTGGGGGGCACTGCCAGGGGAGCCTGGGCACACAAACGGGGCCAGGAAAGGACAGGGGCAGGGATGCTGCCCAGCGATGCTGCCCAGGTATGATGCCCAGGGATGGTGCCCAGGGATGGTGCCAGGGATGGTGCCCAGCGATGGTGCCCAGCGATGCTGCCCAAGGATTCTGCCCAGGGATGCTGCCCAGGGATGCTGCCCAGGGGTGGTGCCCAGGTGTGGTGCCCAGGGATGGTGCCCAGGGATGGTACCCAAGGATGCTGCCCAAGGATTCTGCCCAGGGATGCTGCCCAGGGGTGGTGCCCAGGGATGCTGCCCAGGGATGGTGCCCAGGGATGCTGCCCAGGGGTGGTGCCCAGGGATGCTGCCCAGGGATGGTGCCCAGGGATGCTGCCCAGGGGTGGTGCCCAGGGATGGTGCCCAGGGATGCTGCCCAGGGATGCTGCCCAGGGGTGGTGCCCAGGGATGCTGCCCAGGTATGATGCCCAGGGATGGTGCCCAGGGATGGTGCCCAGGGATGTTGCCCAAAGATGGTGCCCAGTGATGATGCCCAGGGATGATGCCCAGGGGTGGTGCCCAGGGATGGTGCCCAGGGATGGTGCCCAGGGATGTTGCCCAAAGATGGTGCCCAGTGATGATGCCCAGGGATGATGCCCAGGGGTGGTGCCCAGGGATGATGCCCAGGGATGGTGCCCAGGGATGCTGCCCAGGGATGCTGCCCAGGGATGCTGCCCAGGGATGGTGCCCAAGGATGGTGCCCAGGGATGGTGCCCAAGGATGGTGCCCTCCTGGAGCTGAAAGGAGGATTGGTTTGGGAGCTTTCCCATGGACACTGACCCCATGGTTTGGTATTCACTATTTAGTATCCAGTATTTAGCATCTTGTATCCAGTTATTTGGTGTCTGGTATTTAGTATCTGTCATCTAGTCTTTAATATCTAGTATTAAGTCTTTAATATCTAATATATAGTATTGAATATTTAGTATCCAGTATTTAGCATTTAGTATTTAGTATCTGTTATCTAGTATATAGTATTTAGTATCTATGCATTCAGTATTTAGTATCGATTATCTAGTAGACAGTATTTAGTATCTAGTATTCAGTATTTAGTATCCAGTATTTAGCATATAGTATCTAGTATTTATTGTCTGTTATCTAGTATATTGTATTCAGTACCTAGTATTCCATATTTAGTATCCAGAATCCAGTATCTAATATTTAGTATATAGTATTTAGTATCTAATATCCAGTATTTGATATCTAGTATTTCGTATTTAGAGGTTTGCTGCAGGGAATTCCTGATCTGAGCACAATTCACCTTTCCCTCATCTCAGAGCATATTTCAATAAAATCCTGGGGCCACAGAGCTTCAGCTCCTTGTCCCTGCTCTGCCCTTGACCAACAGGGAGAGTTAAAAAAGAAAAACCAAACCCTAAATACACAAATCCAAAAACAAACTCAGAAAACAGTCTTGGTGGGGGAATCATTTCATTGGAAATCCCAGTACTTTTCCAAACATCTCTGCTGGAGTTCAGTCCACGCTGGTCTCTCCCAGCTCAAGAACAGCCCTGGCCAAGTTAACCTTTGCAAAGGTTCTTTTATTGATCTGTGCTCCACAGACATTTACATTTCTTGGAGGGAGGGAGAGGCAGGGAAGAAAATTAAATTACTTTGCTCAGTGATCTTAATTATCTGAAATAATTATCTCCAGTCAATTCTCAAAAAAGAACTCTCTGGAGAACAGTGTATTTTAGTTTGGATAAAGCAAAAGGAACTGGGTCCAAAGGAACACATTTTGTGACTTATTTAGGAATACTCAGTTAACCCTCTGAGTGAGGAATCCAATCAGAGCTTCTCCATTACACTTAACTATTAAAAGCCATTCGTGGGGAGGCAAAGGGAGGGGTGTAAAGCAGCTCCCTGAAATTTGGTGATTTTACAGAGAGCCGAGTCCTGTGCAGGGATGTGCTCTCAGGGCTGGCTGTGCCTGGTTTGGGGCTGTCTGGGGCATTTCTGTGGCACTGGTGGAGAAGCTGGGCTGAGAACCCTCCTGCAGCCTCCCCGAGGGCCCTCCAGTGGAATGAAATGAACATTTCAGAGCAGGATCTGAGCAGCCCAGGATGGAGCAAACACCCCAAACTGGGCTGGTGCCACCCCAGCACTCCCGTGCTGAGCTCCCCCCTTGCCAGCCCCGAGGGGCTCCGGGGCCTTTAAAGCAGGGTGGTGCTGGAGGGTTCGACCACAGCAAACGCACTGCTCAAAATAAATTGGAATCCCATCTGTTGCCAGGCAGGGAATGCAGCCCCAGCAGCCAGGAGGGGATGAAAGGCTGCAATAAACACCTTGAAATGATATCTGAGAAATCCTGCGGCCTCGGGAAAACGGTCTGGGTTTCTCTTCCTCCTCTTTTAATTGGTTTTTCCTGAGGGGAAGAGTGAGGGTGGGTTTGTGCAGCACGAGCAGAGGAGCAAACAAACGCTGAGCCTCTGAGATTGTTCGTGTTCCAATGAACCAGGGCTGGCAAACAGGATCTCATGGGCAGGGTGTGCTGCAGGGGGTGAGCCCAGAGCCAGCCCAGGTCCTGCAGGGTCCCCATGGATCCCAGGAAAGCCCTGAGAAACTGAACTTCATGGGCTGCAGGGGCTGGGGGTGAGCCCAGAGCCAGCAGTGTCCCCATGGATCCCAGGAAAGCCCTGAGAAATGGGATTTCATGGGCTGGGGTGAGCCCAGAGCCAGCAGTGTCCCTACAGATCCCAGGAAAGCCCTGAGAAATGGGATTTCATGGGCTGGGGTGAGCCCAGAGCCAGCAGTGTCCCCATGGATCCCAGGAAAGCCCTGAGAAATGGGATTTCATGGGCTGGGGTGAGCCCAGAGCCAGCAGTGTCCCTACAGATCCCAGGAAAGCCCTGAGAAATGGGATTTCATGGGCTGGGGTGAGCCCAGAGCCAGCCCAGACCCTGCAGGGTCCCCACGGATCCCGGGCAATCCTCCCTTGTCCTCCCCACTGCCAAACCCATCCTGTGCCCAGTCCTGTGCCCAATCCTCTGCTCGGGGAGGAAACATTTTGCAGCCACTCTGAGCTTTGTGGGCTCTCACGGCCGCTGTGGCTGCAGCAGGACTCGGCCCTGGGAACCCCAATTCGCCCAGGGAGAGGCAGAGCAGCCCCAAAGGCTGCGGAGGGTTTGAGCAGAGAGAGCAGCACCGGGTCCTCTCCACGCCCTGAGCCTCCCCAGATGCACCAAATGAAGTTTTGCTCTGCAGGGATGCACAATTAACCCCTTGAGTAAACATCTATTCAGACCTGCATAATTAGCAGTGAGTTTTTCAATGGGCTCATGAAAGGCCCTTTTAGGTCCCTAATTGGCTTCCCCTCAGTGAGCTCTGGGTGTGAGCTGGCAGCACAGGAAGGGCTCTGTTGGCAGGGGCTGCGAGGCTGCAATTCCAGCCAGGACGGCCAAGGGAGCCCCAGAGCCTCTCCTCTGGGGGCTCCCAGAGCAAACATTGCTCAGGGTGGAGAAATGAGCCCCCAAAGCCCTAAACCCGGCTGGGGGTCAGTTTGGGATGGTGGTTTGAGCAGGGGATAAACAGCCCCAAAGCCCAAAGTCTGGCTGAGGCTCAGTTTGGGATGATGCTTTGGGCAGGGGATAAACAGCCCCAAACCCCAAAGCCTGGCTGGAGGGTCAGTTTGGGATGATGCTTTGAGCAGAGGGTGGGATGTGTCCTGGAAAAACAGGTTTGTATGGAAATGATGGAGATACAAGAGATGGATGGAATTATTTAGGGACAGATAATGAAGCTGTGCAGTAAATGTGCCACCGAGCAGGGTAATTAACAGTAATGCTAATCAGCAGCTAATTACGTGATTCTTTGCCATTTTTAAAGGAATGGGTACCATGTAGTGTCCAGGACCAGAATTCCCAGGTTGAGGAGAAGGCGCAGAACCTGAGACTGAGCTCCTTGGGTAAGTCATTCACCAGTTTATCCACTGAGGTTTAAAAATGAAGCCTGGAGAAAGGAGCAGCTCCTTCCCATTGAGGCAATATCAGCTCGAAGGATCCAGACCCAGCTCAGCTCATTCCCACCATGCCGTGGATGAGGGAGCTCCGTGCTGTACAGAGCCCCTGCTTTAGGGCAAAGGGAAAACAAATAATGCTCCAGGCTGAGAGGAACGTGTTATTGAAATGCACTTTATTTCAAGGAGCTCTGCCACAATAACCCCCCCTGCTCAGCCTCCCAAGGGCACCGCTCGTGTTCCACAGCTCGGCTTTCACCAGGGCTGCCCGGGCCGGCAGCTCCATGGGCTGTGCTGCACTGCTCTCTGCTGGCCCGGCCCGCAGCTCCGCTCTGACGGCGCGACCGCGGTCACTGGGGTCCCTGGGTGAGGGAGAGACACGGAGAATGATGAGTCCGTGTTTAGGAAGGCTTGATTATATCATATATATCATAAATATATGTGTGTGTATGTATATATATACATATATATATAATTTCATGATATATATGCATATACATAGATCTATATGATATATATAAACATTGATTATCTGCTGCTGTGGAATGCAACAGGTGCATCTGGAATTGGCTCATGTGGTTGTTTCTAATTAATGGCCAATCACAGCCCAGCTGGCTCGGAGTCTCTGTCCGAGACACAAACCTTTGTTATCATTTCCTTCTCATTCTATTCTTAGCCAGCCTTCTGATGAAACCTTTTCTTCTATTCTTTTAGTATAGTTTTAATGTAATATATATCATAAAATAATAGATCAGCCTCTGAACCATGGAGTCAGATCCTCATCTCTCCCCTCACCCTGGGACCCCTGTGAGCTCGGGCACTGCCAGGGACCCATGGGCACCCCCAGCTGCTCTGGGCACCTGTGCCAGGGCCTGCCACCCTCACAGGGAGGAATTCCCTCCCAGCATCCACTCCCAATCTCCCCCTTTTAGCTGAAGCCGCTGCTCCATGTTCTCTCCCCAGCTGCCTCTGTAGAATCCCCTCTCCCCCTTTCCAGGAGATGTTTTCCCTCCCTCCCGGGCGTGTTCCCGGTGCTGCTCCCCGGGGCTGGCACAGCGGCACCTTCCCCCCGTGCCGAGGGGCTGCTGTTGTGCATTTGCTGTTTCCCTGCACCCCTCAGCGTGACTCAGTGCACAGGGCAGCTTTCCCTGCTCCTGGGTGATCGCTGCAATTTCAGCTCCAGCCCAGCTCCCTGAGCTGCTGCTGCTGCCCCAGTTTGCACCAGGCAAGGTCAGGAGCCCCCATCTCCATCCCCCTGCCCGGCAGAGCCCTGGGAGCTCTCCCCTCACTCCTGCAGGTCGCTGCTGTTCTTCTCTGGCTGTTTCTGTAGGCTGAGCTCTGCTCTCCTCCTTGTTCTCTGATCGTTTCTCCCTCCTCCGGCTCCTGGTCAGCCCCAGCAGGGCCCTGCTGCCCTGGGGCTGTGCCTGAGGGTTTGTGGCACGTTTGTGACACGTTTGTGGCACGTTTGTGGCACGTTTGTGACACGTTTGTGACACGTTTGTGACACGTTTGTGGCACGTTTGTGACACGTTTGTGACACGTTTGTGACACGTTTGTGGCACGTTTGTGGCACGTTCACAGTGGGTTCTGCAGGGGCAGGGCAGCACAGCCACCTCCCCACAAACAGCTCCGGGGGCTGCCACATCAGAGCTGCCCTTGGTGCTCCTCAGCTCTGCCTCGAGCTCCTCCAAACCATCCCAGGATGGCTGGGATCCACTAATAAACCCCCCAGAAAATCCTAATAAACACTCCCAAAAACCCTAATAAACACCCCCCAAAAAAACCCCAATAAACCCCCTTAAATAAACCTAAATCAACTCCTCTAATAAACCCCCTTAATAAGCACCCTAATAAACCAAATAAACCCCAATAAACTCCCCTAATAAACCCTCCTAATAAACCCTAAAAATCTCCCCTAACATACCCCTTGAATAAACCAAATAAACCCCCAATATATCCCCCTAATAAACCAAATAAAACTCCCCTAATATACCCTTCTAAAAAACCCAATAAACCCAATAAACCCCCTAATAAAGCCTCTCCCACCCCTCTGGCTCTGGTGTCTGCCCAGCAGTGGGACTGGCTCCCCCTCACTCCACAGGTGAGGCCTTACAAGGCTTTTAGGGTAAAATCCATGGAAATTCCACCCAAACCTTGCCCTGAAGGGGAGCTGCACGTTCAGACCAAAATCCCAGGGATGGAGCCCGAGCAGCAGAGACAGGAGCAACACCCCAGAGCCTCGGCCTTGGAACCACGCTCCTGAGGGAAAACATACCTAGAAAAAGAATGGGATTTTCAAGTATTGCCTCAGAGCTGATTTATTCCTGACATAAAACTAAACTCCACAATGATAGGGACCTTTTCCATGCATTATTCTAGATGGCAGTGTAAATCAACGGAGGATGCAGTCAGTAAAGTTGTTATTGCCAGCTCTAAAAATCCCACACCGCTGAAAAGACTCAAAGAATTATTCATATTTCCTCTGTTCATATGTGCTGTGCTTGAGCAGGCACTCACAGGGAGGATTTGAAATTCAAAACAGAGGTGTTGTTTGGGGCAAAACAGCCCCAAATTGGGGGCATGGAGATGAACCTCTGCCCAGTGATTGCTCTCCAGGCTTTGTGCCATTCAGGGATGGTGAGGGGCATCCCCTGCCCGTGCTGGAGCTGCTGCTGGGACAGCCAGGGCAGTGCCACAGGAGTGCCAGGGCAGGGCCACAGGAGTGCCAGGGCAGTGCCAGGGCAGTGCCACAGGAGTGCCAGGGCAGTGCCACAGGAGTGCCAGGGCAGTGCCAGGGCAGTGCCACAGGAGTGCCAGCCCGTGCCAAGGCAATGGGGGCGGTTTCCAGCCCTGAGGAGCTGTTTGGGTGAGGAAAGCAGCCTGGATTTGCATCGGGGGTGAGGAAGGCAGCCTGGATTTGCATCGGGGATGTCTCAGTGCCAGCAGGAGCGGCTGCTGCACCCCCAGCCCTGAGCCTGGTTGGCACCGGGGACAGATCCCAGTTCAGCCCTGAGCCTGGTGACACTGGGTTCCAGCCTGGTGGCACTGCCCTGAGCCTGGTGGCACTGAGCTCCAGCCCTGCTGCACTGTCCCCGTGCCCCTGGTGCCTCCCTGGTGCCTCCCTGGTGCCTCCCTGGTGCCTCCCTGGTTACCATCTCGGCTGCATCTCCTCCTCCTCCTCCTCCTCCCGGCTCTAATCCCCGCAGACGGCGCCGAGCGCGAGCAGCCACAGGAGCAGCTCGGTGAGTGCTGACCTGGGTAAGCAGAATTTTCTTTCCTTTCGAGCCATTTGCTGTTCCTGCTCTCTCGGTGGAGCAGGTGGGGTCCCTGCTCGCCTGCTTTGATTTAAATTGGATTTATCTCGTAGCAGGGAAGCACCAGAGGACTGCTGCTCTGGAGTATCTTCCAGCACTCGTGTTGTGTTCGGTGATTTCATAGAAAGCTGTCTCTGACATTTTCCACCAGAGTATTGTAGGGAATCTGGGATATTTCCCATGATAATGGAGATTTTGAAGTGTTCCCGAAGTTGGAATGGATGCTGTGGAGGGGGATCCAGAGCTCTGACGTGGGTTTGTGTTTAATGGCGAGCTCGTGCCTTCGATTTCTTGTTCTTTTGTCCCTGAACACGGCGGCTGCCCTGGCACTTCATTCATTCATTCATTCATTTGTTCATTCACATGCAGATTTGCTTGCTTTGCTGTATTTCTTTTAAAAATCAAAGCCCTTTGAATTTGTGCTCCCCCTTTTTTCCCTATAAACTTCTAATTGCAAAGGCAAAGCCCTGAAAGCTGCGTGTCTGCCCATGGAAGTTTGTCACGAGACCATTAATCATGACTTCCAATCATCCTGCCAGTGCACAGCACCCATTCAGGAGCAGGGGCTGGCTGCAGATGGGTTTGTTGCTGTGGGATGGGGGAGCACAAGAGATTTCCTCAGGAATTATTTAAACAAGGTCATCACAACACCCCTTGCACCCTTGAGCTGGATCAGGCAGAGCAGAGCAGGGCTTGGCTCAGGCTGGAGGAGAGCCCAGAGGTCAGACACTGATATCACACCTGTTTATTGTCCCCTGATATCACATTCGTTTATCATCTCCTGATATCACATTCGTTTATTATCTCCTGATATCACATTCGTTTATTATCTCCTGATATCACACCTGTTTATTATCTCCTGATATCACACCTGTTTATTATCTCCTGATATCACATTCATTTATTATCTCCTGATATCACACCTGTTTATCATCTCCTGATATCACACCTGTTTATTATCTCCTGATATCACACCTGTTTATTATCTCCTGATATCACACTTGTTTATTATCCCCTGATATCACACCTGTTTGTTTATTATCCCCTGATATCACACCTGTTTATCATCTCCTGATATCACACCTGTTTGTTTATTATCTCCTGATATCACACCTGTTTGTTTATTATCTCCTGATATCACACCTGTTTATTATCCTGTGCCCAGGACACAAGCTCATGTGCAGCCCTGCTTGTTGCTGTGTTTGTTGTTGGGGAAGGGGAAACTCCTCAAACCAAAGCTGAGTTCTGCACTTCACTCTCAGCTCCAGAGGGTCTCACCTGCCTGAGTTAATGAGCTTTGCCCTCTCAGCTCCAGAAGGTCTCACCTGCATGAGTTAATGAGCTTTGCAATCTCATTATGCAACCGTGGCACACCGGGGTGCTTGCAGTGCCAGGAGGTGAACGGGCACAAGGGCACCACAGCCCCTCGTGGCATCAGGGGTTAAAATCGTGTGAATTATTTAAATTATTATATAAAATCATGTGAATTCCAGGTGCCCCTGGGTGCCCTCTGTGTGCATCCCAGGGCTGGGATCTGTCCCCAGGCCCAGCTGGACAGGGTCAGGTGGAGCTGGCAGGGAAGGAGGGCACGGCAGGGGTGGGGTCTCCAGGTGGGCACAGAGCAGGGCAGGAATCTGCCAGTCCCAGCACCAGGGCTATGCCCAGCTTCTGCCACGGTCCCACTGCTGGGGGAAGCTTCTCCAGCTGAGGGAGTCCATCCACAAACCCAGGGCTGGGCACTGGGAAGGGCACAGGGTGCCAGAGCAGCTGGGGCTGCCCCTGGGTCCCTGGCAGTGCCCAAGGCCAGGCTGGAGCAGCCTGGGACAGTGGGAGGTGTCCCTGCCATGGCAGGGGTGGCACTGGGTGGGGTTTAAGGTCCCTTCCCACCCAAACCAATCTGGGATTTTGGGATTGTTGCACAGAGCTCGAATAAATAACAAAAGACAAACAAGAACTACATCAAGCCTTGCATTGTGACCAGCTGCTGCACAGTGCAACAGGTGAGCCAGGCAGAGTGAGAGACTCTGTGAGCTCCCAGGGAATCCCCATTGTCTGAGCCCACGAGCCTGGCTGGGCTGAGAGGCCCCTGTGTGCTGCACCCAGCCTGGGCAAACTCCTGCCCTGGAACTGAGAGGAAAATCCCCAGGAAGGAGCAGAATGGGCAAAGGTCCCTCCCCTGAGCACTGCTGGGATCGGGGAGGGTTGGGGGACCCTAAAGGGACCTTAAAGGGACCTTGCAGCCCCTGCCATGGGCAGCACCTCAGGAGCTCCAACATCCCCTCCTTTAGCTCCCAGAACAGCAGAGGGGCAGGGGCAGGCAGGAGGGGACTGAGATGGTTTGCTGCTGGGATGGTTTGTTACTGGGATGGTTTGTTACTGGGATGGTTTGTTACTGGGATGGTTTGGTTTGTTACTGGGATGGTTTGTTATTGGGATAGTTTGGTTTGTTACTGGGATGGTTTGGTTTGTTACTGGGATGGTTTGTTACTGGGATAGTTTGCTGCTGAGTTGATTTTTTGCTGGGATGGTTTGTTGCTGGCATGGTTTGTTGCTGGGATGGGTTGTTACTGGGATAGTTTGTTGCTGAGTTGATTTGTTGCTGACATGGTTTGTTACTGGGATGGTTTGTTACTAGGATGGTTTGCTGCTGGGATGGTTTGTTGCTGAGTTGATTTTTTGCTGGGATGGTTTGCTGCTGATGGCACAGGGAAACTGAGCCCGCAGGAGATCAGCCCCAGCTGTGGGGTGAGAGCTGCTCCTGCAGCCTGGCCCCAGCACCAGGGACAGCAGCAGCAGCTCTGACACCAGCCCAGGATCCACAGAGAGCGAGCAAAACCTGACCCTGCCTTCCCCTGGGAGCAAAACTCCCTTTAAACAGGGAACAGGTTGAATTCACGAGGATTTAAACATCAGAATACTCTGGGAATGGAGCTGAAATGAGCCAGGATTGAACCCCTGGGCCTGGATGGGCCAAATTCTCAGGAGTGGGTGTCCATCACCCCCTGTCCCAGGGCTGCCACCTCTCCCTGCCCTGTTCCCCCTGTCCCATCAGCTGCTCCCACCAGGACGTGCTCCAGCACAGAGCCCAAAATGCCACTCGTCCCCAGGGCCAGCCTGACCTACTTGGGGATTTTATTCTCTTTTTTCACCTCATGTTCTGTGGCTGGCAGCAGCCAGGGAGAGGAATGGAGGGCTCCTCTCAGTTTCCTGTCACTCAGCACCACCCTGCCAGCTCTGATATTTATTTAGAGTGGATAAAACTCACCTGCCATCACCAGCTGAATGTGTCTGTCTGCAAATCCTCTTTCTGTGATATTCCAGAAGTGTAGGTTTGGGATGGGGCAGATGACTGCAAAGAAAACATTATTTAGGGACTTAAAATAATTGGCAGAAAGTTTTCTACTGATTGATCAACGTTTTTGTGAAGGACTTTTGACCTTTCCTGGTTTCAAACAGCAAGATCAGGCTGGGCTCTGGAAGGAGCTGATTTCTGTGAGTTCCACAGGCATCAGAAACCAAGAGGTAAATAAAGGTCAAGTTCATGAGGCCTTCAGTGATTTTATGGACTGAAAGCTTCAACTGTTTACAATTGAGTCAATTTCAGTTTCAGTAATGTTAAATTAACCTTTAAAAATTGTGTCAAGGAGCTGAAAACCCTGCAAACGTGCTAATTAAGGAGATAAAGTAGGTTCAGGAGGAATCCAATATCTAAGCAGCCTCTCATGAAAAAAGACCTTTCAGCTTCTTCTCTGCTTGAATACTTCTGCCTTTTCCAAATGGGGTAAAAAACATCCAGGAGAGCTTTTGCTTTGTCTTCTGAAGGTTCAGCTGTGTCCCACAGCCCTTGGCTCCCCTCCTGCCCTGAAGGGGATGCTCCCCATTCCCAGGGATGCTCTACACTCCCAGGGATGCTCCCCATTCCCAGGGATGCTCCCCACACACCCAGGGATGCTCCCCATTCCCAGTGATGCTCTACACTCCCTGGGATGCTCCCCATTCCCAGGGATGCTCCCCTTACCCAGGGAGGCTCCCTGCTGCCTAGGGATGCTCCACACTCCCAGGGATGCTCCCCTTACCCAGGGATGCTCCCCACACACCCAGGGATGCTCCCCTTACCCAGGGATGCTCCCCTTACCCAGGGAGGCTCCCTGCTGCCCAGGGATGCTCCCCTTACCCAGGGATTCTCCCCTTACCCAGGGATGCTCCCTGCTGCCCAGGGTCACTTTTATATCGATTTTTCCCATCTCCAGGTCCCTCTCTCAGGTTCCAGTGTCCCTCCAGTCCCCAGACCCGATCCCATGATGAGATTTGGGGTTTGGGGAGCATTTCACAGCTCCTGGGCCTTGGCCAGCTCTGGCCCCAGCTGTGACTGGGGGCTCCTGGGCTCCCTGCAAGCACAGACTGCCAGTGACCTCTCTTCCTCCTCCTCCTCCTCCTCTTCCTCCCAGCATTCCTGCTTCCACTCTGGAGGAGATGGGGCGCAAGGAGGAGGAAGGCAGCGGCTCCTGGAAGAAGCAGACGAGCAACATCCGCAAAACCTTCATCTTCATGGAGGCCCTGGGCTCGTGAGTACCAGCAGGGGCTGCTGTCCCTGTGTGCCTGGGCAGGAGCAGCCCCAGGCCCAGCTGGCCCTGCTCAGTGTCCCGGGTCTGTCCTGGGTCCCTCCTGGTCCTGCTCAGTGTCCCCAGACTGTCCTGGTCCTGCTCAGTGTCCTGGGTCCCTCCTGGCCCTGGGCAGTGTCCCCAGACCCTCCTGGCCCTGGGCAGTGTCCCCAGACCCTCCTGGCCCTGGGCAGTGTCCCCAGACTGTCCTGGGTCCCTCCTGGTCCTGCTCAGTGTCCCGGCTCTGTCCTGGGTCCCTCCTGGTCCTACTCAGTGTCCCCAGACTGTCCTGGTCCTGCTCAGTGTCCTGGGTCCCTCCTGGCCCTGGGCAGTGTCCCCAGACCCTCCTGGCCCTGCTCAGTGTCCTGGGTCCCCCCTGGGTCTGTCCTGGGTCTGTCCTGGGTCCCTCCTGGTCCTACTCAGTGTCCCCAGACCCTCCTGGCCCTGCTCAATGTCCTGGGTCCCTCCTGGCCCTGGGCAGTGTCCTGGGTCCCTCCTGCCCTCCTTGCAGCCCCCTGCTCTCCAGGTGCCCCCTGCCCTCTCTCCAGGTGCCCCAGCTCTCCAGGTGCCCCCTGCCCACCCTCCAGGTGCCCCCTGCCCTCCCTCCAGGTGCCCCCTGCCCTCCCTGCAGGTGCCCCTGCCCTCCTTGCAGCCCCCTGCTCTCCAGGTGCCCCTGCCCTCCCTGAGGTGCCCCCTGCTCTCCAGGTGCCCCCTGCCCTCCCTCCAGGTGCCCCCTGCCCTCCAGGTGCCCCCTGCCCTCTCTCCAGGTGCCCCTGCCCTCCCTGCAGCCCCTCTGACCCCTCAGCCCCTCTTGCAGGGAAGGTTTTTTTTTGCCCTGCTCCTGCTCCTGCTGCTGCTGCTGCTGCAAGGTCAGGGCTGGCACGGCAGAGCACGGCAATAACAAGTTGTATATTTAGCTCAGGAACCCTGACTCAGTTGGGGAATGAAACAAAAACAAGGATGTTGGGGTTGTACAATCCCTCCCTGCGCGTTAACAGCTTCATTTGCTTATTCATGGGGATGAGACAACAAAACATTCCCAAGGTTGTGGGGGAGGAATTGAATTACCTCCACCACCAACTTCTGTCATGGACAAATTTTCTGTGACTTCTGAGCCCACGAAAAAGCTCCCAAAGAAGCAGCTCCTCCAAATTCTGAGCCTTGTCAGCCTCAGAGATTAATTGAATTATCCAGCAGCTTTTGCTAAGGGAATGAGGTTAGAAAAAGCTTTGTTCTCTCCTAGCCCACTTGTTGATTCATCATTTTTAATAAGGAGCATAATTATTATAAACTGTTTGGGACAGAGATGTAGAACAGCAGCTGATTTGTAGGTTGTTCATTTCCTACTATTGCTTTAATAGGAAAATTTAGCATTAGAAATTGGGATTTTTCCCACGTGCATCGCTCCAGCTCTCTGAAGAATTGAAATGAAGATCTGGGACTTAAAACCACCTCAAAGTTGTTTTCACTTTCCCCCAGGCTCCACAGCACTGCCCTTCCTTGCCCTGAGACTCCCATTTAAGGCCCCCAATTAAGGAGCTGGATCATTAAGGTTTGATGAGGATTAGTGAGGGCTTGGCCCAGTGTCACTGTCACTGCCCCAGCCTCGTGCTCAGCCCCAGGACAAAGCTGGATTGGGGTTTTAGGCAGGTTATAAATACCCGGCGCTGCTGGGGGGGGCAGACACTCACTGTCACTTTGTCCCCAAGGGGACACGGGGACAGCAGCAGCAGAACAAGCAGAGGCTGATTTTAAAGATGAACTGGGCTTCTCCTGCTGCTTTGCACTTTGGACCTGCAGAACGTTGGGTGGCACAGCCCAAACTGCAGCTCCCTCCTGGGCTGTGCAGAATGAACATTTTCTCTACAGAAAATAAAATTGTGGGGTTTTATTCACATTGCATAACCTTGCTTTGAACACTCTGAGTTTGGGGCTGCTCCAGTACAGCTCCAGCTTTAGAATCAGCGCCCACATGAAGTTCCAGCACATTGTTTTGGGTGCTGTTTCCCCTCTCAGTGAGCCTCTCCCATGCCCAGAAGCACCCACTGAGATGCAGCCTCTCCCCTCTCTGCAGAGGCGCCTTCTCAGAAGTTTTCCTGGTGAAGCAGAAGAGCACTGGCCAGCTCTTCGCTCTGAAATGCATCAAGAAGTCTCCTCTCAACAGGGACAGCAGCCTGGAGAACGAGATAGCAGTGCTGAAGAAGTGAGTGTGACAGTCCAAGGAGCGTTCCTGCTGTGCTGGGGGCTTTAAATAAGGGTCTGGCCCCCACTGCTGGGGCCTGGTGCCCCAATAGGAACTGGATGGGCATCAGTGATGCTGTGCCACACAGGGGAGGGACAGCAGCCCCAGAGCCCCCCGTGAACCCTCCCTGGTGATTAAAACAAGATGACAGCTGGCTTTGCCCCCCTCTGCCCTTGCCAGGACTTGTTTCTGACCCACATTTCCCTTTGCAGGATAAAGCATGAAAACATCGTGACTTTGGAGGATATTTATGAGAGCACAACCCACTTCTACCTGGTCATGCAGCTGTGAGTACCAGCAGAGCCCTTCTCTGGGGCCACACCGAGGGACAGGGCAGGAGCAGGGGGTGTGTGGGACACCAGCACCAGCCTGGGTACTGCCTGTGGCCCCTTGGCCCATCCCCATCCCAACCCCAACTTGCTGCACCCCAGTTCGGATCTGTTCATGCAAATTAATTCCTGACAGTTTAGCGGGGCAGAGGCAGAGTATTTCTAATTAAAGCTGTGCCACGCAGGGTTTCTGGAAATGGAATGGGCACCGTGTCAGCAGCAGGAACAGCTCTGAGCACCCTCCTGCTGCTGCTGCTGCCTGACTGCAGGGTCAGCACACAGCAAACCCTCCAGCCACTGCTGGGAGAGCCTGAGGCAGGGCTGGGCACCAACCCTGTGATGGTGCTCACAGGGTCCCAGGGTGAGGGGAGAGACGAGGATCTGACTCCATGGTTCAGAAGGCTGATTTATTGCTTTATGATATATATTATATTAAAGCTATACTAAAAGAATAGAAGAAAGGATTTCATCAGAGGGCTGGCTAAGAATAGAATAGGAAGGAATGATAACAAAGGCTTGTGGCTCGGGATCTCTGTCTGAGCCAGCTGGGCTGTGATTGGCCATTAATTAGCAACAACCACATGAGACCAATCCCAGATGCACCTGTTGCATTCCACAGCAGCAGATAACCATTGTTTGCATTTTGTTCCTGAGGCCTCTCAGCTTCTCAGGAAACTCCCAAGGAAAGGGTTTTCCATGAAAGATGTCTGTGACACAAGCCCCAGCAGGACGTGCCTCAGAGCTCCCCCAAAGTGCCCAGGTGTACCAGCAATGCCCGCTGGCAGCCTGGCATTGCCCCCAGGAGCTCCCATCAGCCTCAGCCTCCCAAAAACTGCTGAGGAAGGAGCAGGAGCTCAGCTGAGCTCACACAAGAGCTCTGTTTGTGTTTATCCCAGTCCTTTTCTCTGCACAGGGTGTCAGGGGGAGAGCTGTTTGACAGGATCCTGGAGCGGGGAGTGTACACGGAGAAGGACGCGAGCCTGGTGATCCACCAGGTGCTGACAGCTGTGAAATACCTGCATGAGAATGGCATCGTGCACCGGGACCTCAAGGTGAGCCCTGCCTGTGCCAGCTGCCCTGCTCTGCCCGTGCCACCTCACCTGCCCTGTCCCACCCCCTCCTGCCCTGTCCCACCCCTCACCTGCCCTGTCCCACCCCCTCCTGCTCCTCTGTCACTGCCATATTTTATTTAAAAAAATCCCTTTTCCCAGGATTTTTCTCCTGAGAAGCCTCAGAAAAGAAATGTAAACGATAATTATGTGATGGTGGTTTGGAGGTTGCTTACCAACAGGTGTATTTATGATTGGTTTTATGTGAATTGTTTTTAATTAATGATTAATTCTGGTTTAGTTGTGTCAGGACTCTGGTCAGTCATGAGGTTTTTATTATCATCTTTTTTAGCTTTCTGATGTGGTTTTTTTACTTTTTTTAGTATAGTTTTAGTATATAATTTTCTTTTAATATAATATTATAAAATAATAAATCAGCCTTCTGAGAACTTGGAGTCAATTCTCATCTCTCACTTCATCCTGGGGACTCTCACAACACCACCACAACAATTGATAACCACAGCAATTGATAACCACACTCCTCTTTTCCATTTTCCTGCCCCAAACGTGTCCCCAGCCTGAGAACCTGCTGTACCTCACCCCCGAGGAGAACTCCAAAATCATGATCACGGATTTTGGCCTGTCGAAAATGGAGCAGAACGGGATCATGTCCACGGCCTGTGGGACCCCAGGATACGTGGGTGAGCCAGGGGCAGGAGTGGTGCTGGAGTTCCTGGAGAAAGGGTTGTGCACATCCAGGACATGCCTGGAAGAGGGAAAAAATACATCAATGTGTTGGTAACAACATGGGAGTCAACAGAGGCACTGCACAGACCATAGAAATGAATGTAGGGACTGAAAAACCTCTATGTTTTAAAAATGCAAAGAAAAGGGTAATTTGAAGGGCAATATATTTATTGAAAAAAATTATAAAAGTTATTTTAATGCAATGGGATTTTATTTAATTCCCACCAGACTGCACTGGCTGGATCAGCTCTGTGGTTAAACCTCAGCATGCAGGCAGGGACTGTCTGTGGTTCTTTCTGTAAAATGGCATAAAAGACCCAAAAACCACAGAGCAACTCAGCTGGGAGACGGGGCTGTCCCTGGCTGAGCCTCCTGCTTGCCCCTGCTGGATAATCCATTCTTGCTCAGAGCTGCCCTTGGCTTTGCCCTGCAGCCCCCGAGGTGCTGGCCCAGAAGCCGTACAGCAAAGCCGTGGACTGCTGGTCCATCGGGGTCATCACCTACATCCTGTGAGTACTGCAGGCAGGAGCAGCTGCTGCTTTTCCTTTCCTTTCCTTTGGGACCTCGCTCCTTTTCCTTTTCCTTCTCCCTGCATTTGAGAACTCACTCCTTTTCCTTTGCCCTGGGTTTGGGACCTCGCTCCTTTTCCTTTTCCTTCTCCCCGGGGTTGGGAACTCGCTCCTTTTCCTTTGCCCTGGGTTTGGGAACTCGCTCCTTTTCCTTTTCTCTGGGTTTGGGAATTGCTCCTTTTCCTTTTCCCTCTTCCTGCCTTTGGGACCTCGCTCCTTTTCCTTTTCCTTCTCCCTGCATTTGGGAATTGCTCCTTTTCCTTTTCCTTCTCCATGGGTTTGGGAACTCTCTCCTTTTCCTTCTCCCCGGGTTTGGGAACTCCCCCAGCTCTGCAGAGCGAGCACAAGGCCAGCTCCCTCTCCTTTCTCTGTGGAGCACAGCACTGAATTCCTCCCAAACCCAGAAATTAAAGGGATGTGGGGAATCGAGCACGGCAGAGGAGATGACAGGAATCCCATTTGCTCTGCCTGTGCCTCATCCTCGGCTTTGTTTTTCTCCATTCCCTACAAAAACCATTCCATCTTCCCGGGGACTTTTTGTTTCGCTTCCTCCCACACTCTCAGCTCGGTACCAGCTGTGGCTTTGTCCTCTCGCTGCTGCTGCAGGGGAGTTTTTAACTCTTTTGTGCAGCTTTGCTGATCCCCTGAGCAGGGAGGGACAGGGAGAGGGCCAGAGCAGCTCCAGTGACAGGGTCATCGCTGTCACTGTCACTCCTGGCTTGGGTGCCCGCTCTGGGCCGTGTGGAGGAGCCTGTGCCCACTCTGGGCTGGCACTGAAGGGCCCCCGTGTCTCTGCTCTGCCCCAGGCTCTGTGGGTACCCTCCTTTCTACGAGGAAACCGAGTCCAAACTCTTTGAGAAGATCAAGGAAGGCTACTACGAGTTCGAGTCTCCGTTCTGGGACGATATCTCCGAGTCAGGTAATGAAGGGATGGCACTGGATCAGCTTTGAGGCTCCTTCCAACCCAAACCATTCTGTAAGAAGGGAAACTCTGCTGTTTCTTCCCCATTTTTTCCCTCTGTCCTGTCAGCCACCACTTCACCAGCCCAAGCTGCTCGTGGAGCTCACTGCAGGCAGCAGCCTCAGCTTATTTCAACATCAATCTTTTATACAAACAAACAAACCTAGCAGGGGGTGTGCTGGGGTTTAATAACAAACATCACAATCCTTCCTGAAAAAAAAAAAAAAAAAAGGGAAAAAAGGGGAGAGATATAAGAGCTCTTCAGGGCTGCTTCTAAATCTGCTCCGTTTTCACTTCATGGTTTCTAGAGTTATTTTTTAGGTGAATAATTCAACTGCAATTCACACAATCTAAGAGTGAAGTTTGGTACATCCAGAGTTGATGTTTTTTCATCTGGAGCCTGTCACTATAAGAATCTTCCTTTACTGGAGTAATCACAGAATTATTAAGGGTGGAAAAGATCTCCAAGTCCAGCCTTTGACTGAATCCCACCACGCCACATCACCAAGTGCTACCTCTCATTTTCTGAGCACTTCTAGGGATGGTGACTCCACCACTGCCCTGGCCAGCCCCTTCCAGTGAAGGAATTTTTCCCAAAATCCCACCTGAACCTCCCCTGGAGCAGTGACACAAACCCCCTCTCTCGGGGCTGAGCTCTGTGCTGTTCCTCCAGCAGCATTCCCCATGTTCTGCCGGGATCAGCTCTGGAACAAAGACAATAACGAGACAATAACCCCTCTCTGCTTCTCCCCTTTCCCAAACAGCCAAGGACTTCATCCGGCACCTCCTGGAGAAGAACCCGAGCGCGAGGTTCACCTGCGAGGAGGCCCTGAGGCACCCATGGTGAGCTGGGGGTGCCCGGGGGTCCTGCAGCCCCTGTGTGCTCATTGTGCTCTGTGGGAGCAGGGAACAGGAGTGTCCCCAGCACAGGAGTGTCCCCCACCCCATCATTAACGTCATTATCGTCATTATCGTCATTATCGTCATTATCGTCATTATCGTCATTATCGTCACCGCCTCCCCCGCACCGCCGGGCTGGCTCCTTCTTGTGTGCACAGAAAGCAAACCATGAATAATTAAAAGATGCAATTTGTGCATATTTGCCTCCACAAACAGAGGCAGAGGAGAAATCCCACCCTGAGCCTTCCCAGGCTTTGAAGTGTGTGTTTGTGTTACATTTTGTTGCTGTTTTTCCTTTGGGTTTAATTATTGCTGATTGAACGTACAAAGCAGTTCGGTGCCTGCAGAATGTGGAATGCCTTACAGATGCCATCTGCCTACGAGCCCATTTTCTTCTCTTCCATCTGCAGGATTAATGGAAATACAGCCCTTCACCGTGACATCTACCCATCTGTCAGCGCTCAGATCCAGAAAAACTTTGCAAAGAGCAAATGGAGGGTAAGTGGCTGCTGCTGGAGCCCAGAGCCATTCCACCAACACCAGTTGCTGTCAGCCAGCCCTGAGCTGGCTTCACTGGGGGGGTGAGCACCCAACCCCTGGGCTCCTCCAAAGCTGGCGTTGCCTGCAGTCCATGTCCGCAGCAATATTCCCAAAGTGAGATTCACCAGAACCATGGACAGAGGGCAGGGGGTCATTCCCAGCTGTTCCCTGTTTTCCTGGGCTGGAACCAGCTGTGAGTTCCAAAGGCACCAGCAGCCTGCACCCATGAAAGGTGGTGTTTGTGGCAGGAATGTGCCCACCCCAAACAGGCAGTGCTGGCAGCACTGGTGTCACCCGGGGGGGACAGCGTGTCCTGCCATCACCAGCTGCTCACAGGGCTTCTGTCTCCCTCCCCAGCAAGCCTTCAACGCCGCGGCCGTCGTGCACCACATGAAGAAGCTGCACATGAGCGGCCACGGGGGGCCCGAGGGCTCTGTCCCTGCCCCAGAGACCTCCGAGCCCCCCAGGCCCAGCAGCCCCTCGGGGACCCCCCCGGCAGCGCCAAGAGACGACAAGGACACAGCTCAGGGCCCCTCTCAGGGGCACCCAAACCCACCCAGAGCCCCTCAGCCCCAGCAGGACATGGGAATGGGGGAGGAAAAGCTGCCAAGCCCCCCAGAGGAGGGACCCCTGCTTGGGGACACCCCCAGCCCCCCGGAGGAGGGACCCCTGCCTGGGGACAGCAGCCTGGCCCTGCTGGACACCCCCAGCCTGGCCCTACCAAACACCCCCAGTCTAGTCCTGCCAGACACCCCCAGCCCCCCGGAGGAGGGACCCCTGCCCAGGGACACCCCCAGCCCCCTGGAGGAGGGACCCCTGCCCAGGGACAGCAGCCTGGCCCTGCCGGACAGCCACAGCCCCCCAGGCAGGAGCTCCTGTGGCTGCAGCCCCTCCTGTGTGGGCCATGAGAAGACCAAGGCGTCCTCCTGCTCCGAGACAGTGCTGCTCAAAAAGTCTTCAAAATCCCAGTAGGTATCCAGGTCCTTCCATGAACTCCCAGCAAATGCAATGGGAATGGGGAGACAGGAGGGGAGGGATGAGGCAGGGCTCTGCTTGGCTGGAAGCTGTGCCCAGCCCAGGCTCTGCTGGGTGTCCCAGCACGGGTGAGCAGGGTGCCCAGGCTGGGTGGCACAGACCCCATGGACTGGAGCACACTGGATTTACCAGTGGCTCAAGGAGACCAGACCCTGCCTTGGCTGCAGGGACTGCACCCACCCTGCTCTGACAGCTGATGTTCTGTACATTGACACTACAATTTCCCTACAGAACAATCCTAAATAATTGCAATTTCTCTACTTTCTGTTCCCTTTTACCCATTCCCAACCAGCCATTTCAAGTCAGAGGTTCTTGTTCCAGTGAAAACCAGTAAACATTCGTCTCACTGTGGCACTGGGCAAACTGGAGTGTGTTTGATCATGTGATGGAGGCAGCCACGTGCTCAGAGGTGAGTGCCCTGCAATCCAATCTTCAGCTGCTCCTAATTAATCCAATTAGGGCAGGCAAAAGGGAAAGGCAGAAATAGCACAGTGACTGTACAGAAATAAACAAACCCAGGGTTTTTGCAAGAGAAAAAGCCTTCACCAAGCGCCTCTCCAGCCATGACTCAGCTCTCAGCTTCCACCAGGGCCAGGCCCCCTCAGAATCCAACTTGTACATCCCAACGAGGCTGCCCAGGACCCTGAGAGAGGAGCCAAGCCTGGGTTTGTCACACCAAACTCTGCCCTGATTTCCAGCTATTCATGGGAAAAACCCCGATGCAAACCTGTCCCTGAGCTGGGATTGGGCTGTTCAGCCGGGTCTCAGCTGGGGCCATGAGCAAAGGGCTCAGCACAGGCAGCTCCTCTCCTTCCCAGCTTTGGCCCAGGCAGGCTCAAGTGTCCCTGTGAGCAGAGCCCATTTTGTAAAGAGAGGCTCATTTTGTAAAACAATGCACTTGGATCCTGTTTGCCCACAGCTCGGCTCAGCCCTGTCATCATCTGCCCCATC
Organism: Setophaga petechia; assembly: GCA_024362935.1. Taxonomy (NCBI): domain Eukaryota; kingdom Metazoa; phylum Chordata; class Aves; order Passeriformes; family Parulidae; genus Setophaga; species Setophaga petechia. Next base: position 788,793 of record JANCRA010000092.1, on the reverse strand, counting down.
TGTGTGTGAGCAGAGAGCAGCTCTGCTGTCACACCCTGCTCTGAGCAATGTCCCCAAGGTGAGCTCCTGCTGGCACCACTCTGCTCCAAAGCCACATCAAGAGAGCTCCCTGCTCTCGTGTCCTGTGCCAGCCTCTGCTGATGAGGCTGTTTGAGCAGCACAGCGGGTTAACAGCACAGACAAACGCAGTTAGAGCCACTGCAGGCTCCAGAGAGGCCAATTCCAGCGATCAGAGCTGTGACAGCCCTTTGTGAGAGCCACCAAGGGGCCCGAGCTGTGCCTGCCCCAGCGAGGCTCATTAGCAGGGACACAAAGCCCAGTCCTCACCTGGAATTCTCTCTCCCGCAGGACCAGAAGGGCTCTTTGACTCTTTTCTGCACTTCAGAGCCGGCAGTGTGAGCAGAAAGGAGGCTGTGCCCTGGCAGCAGCTCTGGAGGGCAGTGCCCAGCTGGGTCAGGGGCACAGCAGTGCCAGGATCCATCCCTGCAGGCAGCTCGGGCTGTTTCTGGATCATTCCAGCCGGGAGGAGGCGAGGGAAGGTCTGAGGCTCCTGCTCCCACACCCGGTGTCCATTCTCATAGGGCATCATCAGCTTGTGTTCCCTGCACCCTGTTTAGCTGTCAATGCACCAAGGCCCTGCCCAGCATCAGCCCCACAAACCAAAGCCATGCAGAGCTCCACTCCCGGGGCTGCTCCCTTGTTTCTCCAGCCCTCACCCTCTCCTCTCCTTGGGCTTGGTTAGTCCAGGCTTTGGCACTCTGGAGTTCAGCTGCCCAGCCCTCAGTGCAGCCCCAACAGGAGAGAGAACCTGCTAGAAACCTCCCTGCGTGTGACAATGCCACAGCAAGGTCTGAGCTCCCCTTCCAAGGCTGTAATTGCACAATGAGCACTTGCTTAATAAAGCTGAGATTTGTTTTGTAAAGGGCCTCTTGGTTATTCATAGAAGTCTGATGTGGAAAGGGTCTGTTAAGTCCCCCCTAAAGCTTTCCCTGTGCATCCCAGACCTGCTCCCGCTGGTGTTTTTCTGGCACAATGTTCTGTGGAAAATAAGCAGATTGTGGCAGAAAATCAAACAAGACATCTGACTTCACCTTTGACTATGAGCCTGTGTTTGTCTAATTTGCATAAATGTAGGTATGTTGTACAGAGGGAGATAAAATTCTCCACTTCTCTGATCTGCTTATTTGAAGGAAGATCTCAGAGGGAAGTACTGAAGCCGTGGCATGTTTGAAGAATTAACTGCAGCACAGATAAAAAGCTTTAGAAGACCCCACAGGAGGGCTTTAATTTGAACAGTGAAATTCAGCTTAAAGAGCTTTGGCTAAAAGAAGAAAAAAAAATTTCCTGGTTTATAAAATCCTCTGGAAATAACAACCTGGGGATGTGTTTATTTGCCATGGGAGCCTGAGGTCTCTCCCCCTTTTTCCTCCAACCACTGGGCAGCACTGGCCAGTCCAGCCCCCTCCATGGGGGTGCTCCTTCTCTTCAGTGCAGCTATTTTCCAGAGGTACGGAAAATTAACTTGCTAAAAATAGGGAATTGGGCCCAGGAGAGCTCCAGCTGGCAAGTGGGATGAGCGCAGCACTGGGGTGTGCAGGGAGGCAGCGATGCCCGGGGCTGCTCAGGAGCAGCTCTCGTAGTAGGCGACTCTCCTCTTGATGCTGTCCCGGATCCTGCCCACCTTCTCCTCCAGCCCCGACAGCCGAGACACCCTGGACACCAGAGCCTTGTTGCCTTCCTGAATTTCTGACTCTAGAGCTGAGGAGAGAGGGGAAGGGAAGGGTTACACGGTGGGGTTGGGCTGAGCCTCCGCCTCGCTCCTGCACAGCTCTGACAGGGCAAGAAAACCAACATGCTGCACTCCCTCTGCTCCTCACCCTCCAAACAGCCCCCAAACACCGCTCCCTTTAGTTCTGAATGCCAAAAAATGGAAATGAGCGTGTGGAGGAAAACGGGAACACAGTGGCACTGCAGGCAGGGCTTCCCTTCATGGTGACACCCTTGAAAACTCTCGATTTCCTGGCACAGCAGCACCAGCTCCAGCCCACATCCCACCTTCTCACTGCCCAAAGTGCGCTGTCTCCTGTCACAGACACATTTTATGAAAAATCCCTTCCTTAGGATTTTTCCTCCTGAGAAGCTGAGAGGCCTCAGGAACAAAATGTAAACAATAGTTATCTGCTGCTATGGAATGCAACAGGAGCATCTGTGATTGGCCTCATGTGGTTGTTTCTAATTGATGGCCAATCACAATCAGCTGGCTTGGATTCTCTGTCCGAGACACAAACCTTTGTTATCATCCTTTCTTTTTCTATTCTTAGCTGGTCTTCTGATGAAGTCCTTTCTTCTATGCTTTTAGCATAGTTTTAATATAATATATATCATAAAATAATCAATCAGCCTTCTGAACCATGGAGTCAGATCCTCGTCTCTTCCCTCATCCTCAGACCCCTGAGAACACAGTCACAGTCTCCCTCATTGCACCATAGCAGTCCAAGCCCTTCCCCAGGGCACAGTGACACTGGGTTTGTGAGAGCCTTACTTTGCATCCTGAGCATGATGCCCACGGTCTCCTGGAAGAGCGCCTGCGCCTCCCGGCCGATGCTCTGCACCCTCGTGCCCTGCTCGCCCAGCGCCGGGCCCTGCCCCAGCCTGCTCTGCAGCTCCGAGTACAGCTCCTTCACCTGGGCCAGGGCCTGGGGAAAGGCAGAAACACGGCAGGTAACACCCAGCAGGCTGGGCACAGGGCATTTCCAGTGCTGGATCCTGTTTGGATGTTAAATGGATGCTGCACCAGAGCTTTGTCTGTTACTGAGTGTGTGGTGCACCCACAGACCGACAGACAGCCCCAGGAGCTGCTCTGCCTCAGGCAGGACAGACCAGAAATGAGCTCCCAGCAAAGGGCCTTAGGCTGGGAATGGCTCTGGAGAGGCTGAGCAGCAGGACGATGCTCTGGTGTGACAGCTCAGCAGCCATGACTGCACAGGAACGTGTCCTGGTATCACCCAGGGCACAGCTGGCTGTGCTGTGCTGGCAGTGGGCACACCCTGAGCTGGTACCTGTACCTGCTGTGACTGGGTACCTGCCCTGAGCTGGTACCTGCTCTGAACTGGTACCTGCTGGGCCCTGCTGCTTTCCTGTGAGTTGGTACCTGCTGGGCCCTGCTGGCCTGCTCTGAGCTGGTACCTGGGCCCTGGTGGTACCTGCTGGGCCCTGCTGCCCTGCTGTGAGCTGGTACCTGCTGGGCCCTGGTGGTACCTGCTGGGCCCTGCTGGCCTGCTGTGGGTTGGTACCTGCTGGGCCCTGCTGGCCTGCTGTGCCGCCGTCCCCGCCGTGTCCCGCGTGTCCCCGGCCCGCAGGCGGTTCTGCTCCGTGCTGCGCTGCAGCTGCGACAGCCGCCCGGCCAGCCCGGCCAGCCCGGCCCCCATGGCCACCACGTTCCTCTCAGCTGGCCCGAGGACGGCCTCGATCTGCGGGCACAGGGAGCCCCGTTAGGATGGAGTCCCACCCAAAGCCTCCCGTGCCAGCCCTGCCGGCTGAAGGGCACACATGGGGCACAGGGGCCCACAGGCTCCCTCACCTCCTCCACGCGCTCCCGGATGAAGCGCAGCGAGGAGCCCGAGCCCCTGAGGGCCCCCTGCGCCTCCAGCAGCACCGCGTTGGCTCGCTGCAGGTTCCCCAGCACCTCCTCCACGCTGCCCTCCACAGCGTTCGCCCGGTTCCTGGGGACAGGGGGGAAGCAGCCAGGAGTGAGGGTGGAAAAGGGCAAAGAATGGGAGTCCAGGACACAGAGGTAAAATCTTGGGAAGCAGGAGAGGATTGCTGCTGGGAAGGTCACAATGTGCCACCCCTAAAACCCACACATCTGGACTCCAGCAGGTTTCCCTGTGAGAGGAACATCAGTTCCACTTCACAGCCTCAAGCAGAGGAGACAAACTAAGAAGGGGAGATAAAGGCCTTCCTCCAAACTAGTCTAAAATGTTTATTTCATGGTGCACGACAAGGTGTCAAAGGGAAAGCAATAACCATGGAAGCAGCCCCAATGAACAGTTTTGTGCTCACAGTGGGACTGCTCAGGCCGGGTGACAGAGCCCTGGAGAAAGCCAGGCTCCCCTGTCTCATCACTTGCAGCAGGTTAAGCAGGTGTCAGACACTGCCAAGGAGTTTACAGATTTATCCTGCTGACTTTCTCACTGGGGTATTGCTGCAAGTCAACTTGTGACAAAGCAGATGCTTCAAACTGGCAAGGACACCCTGTAATTACTTTTTAAGGGACCGTGGAATAATTGTCCCAACTTTCACCCAGAAAACAAATAGCCCATTAACTCTCCCCATGCTCTCTTGTGCAATTAGGATGTAGGTCACCAATATCAGCTAATACCAGGGCAACGCTGTCATCTCCCAGCACAGGCACTCGAGATAAGAGCAAAGCCTCCCCTGCTTTCCATAAAGCCCTTCTTGTCCTGGTATCTATAACAGGATCTATTCTGGGGAGATTTATTCGTACTGGGGCCCTGGGAGGTGTCTGGAGATTGCAGACTCATTCCTTTAGGCACTGGATGGACACACAAGATCCTGGCCTAAAACTTGAGATTGTGCAAGTGAGGACAGCTCGGGCAGGGCAAGATTTGAGCCCAGCTGAGAACCACCAGTTGCAGCCCAGCCAAGGGACCCTGGGCTGGCAAAGGCTTGAACCCCCACCCACCTGGCCTGCTCTGCCTCCTGCTGCAGCCTCTTGGCCCTGGCGATGTCCTCGGCCATCTGGGCAAGGATGTCCTCGGGGCACTGCAGCTCCGCCGCCAGCTTCTGGATCTCGCTCATCCTCCTCCGGACCGCAGCAGCGTCCGTGGGGAGGCGCAGGGACAGGACTGACTCACTGATCTCCTGGATGGAGGCAGGATCCGTGTCCTTGTCTGCAGACAGACAGCGTCAGCGAGGGTGGGAGTGCGAGCGCAAGGGAGGAGGAGGGCAGACACCCATGCACGTCTCACACACATCTCCTCATTCCAGGCAGCCTCCAGCATCCCTTCTGCACCCATCTCCTCGAATTCCACGCACTTCTCATTCACACCAGCAAAACTTTTCAGGAAACGGCTGAAATGATGCCTTGAGTCTGGCAATGCTAACACCATGGCTGAGCCCACAGCAGTCAGGCAGCCCTCACTGAGCAGATGAGGGTGTGTTTCCAGACAAGCCTTTTTTCATTTCACAAATACAAGTTAATAAATCAGAAGCAGGCAGAGCCCAAGGGACATTAGCCCCGCGATTAGCTCAGAAATATCTTCACTCATCATTAACACCAGGCAGCACCAAATGACCTGATTTTCTTATTCAGCTAATGCTCAGGAGGCTCATTATGTTATTACAATCTGTCTGTGAACAATAAGTCATCCCATCAGTTTGTAGGACAATAAGGAATCCTCATCTGATTAACAGCCTGCTCCAGAGAAGGGTCATCTGTCTGTCTGTCTGCATCAGTGAGCGTGGCCAGAAAACCTCAGTGCATCAGGTCACTGCTGGCTGCAAACCCCCATCCCTGGAGTGCCCAGGGGACACCCAGACATGGCACTCAGTGCTCTGGGGCTGGTGACAAAGCTGGGACTGTGGCCTTGGAGGTCTGTGCTGAGCCCAGTGATTCTCTGGCCTCTCCAAACAGCAGCTGTGCCATGCAGGAGGCAGGCTGCAGCCCTGCCCTGCCCTGGTACCTGCCATGCAGGCTGCAGCCCTGCCCAGCCCTACCCTGGTACCCGCCATGCAGGAGGCAGGCTGCAGCCCTGCCCTGGTACCCGCCATGCAGGCTGCAGCCCTGCCCTGGTACCTGCCATGCAGGAGGCTGCAGCCCTGCCCAGCCCTGGTACCCGCCATGCAGGCTGCAGCCCTGCCCAGCCCTGGTACCCGCCACGCAGGCTGCAGCCCTGCCCAGCCCTGGTACCCGCCATGCAGGCTGCAGCCCTGCCCAGCCCTGGTACCTGCCAGGAAGGCGCGCAGGCGCTGCAGGAGCTGCCGTGCCCGCCTCACGTCCCCCTGGAGCTGGGCCCTGCTGAGCCCCAGCTGCTCCGCCAGCCGCCGTGTGCTGCTCTGGATCTCGCTGGCCGACAGCTCCGTCCTCTGGATCTGCACACAGAAATCAATCACTGCTGGGGCCTCTGCTCCCTCCACAGCCCTCAGCCCTGGCCTGGGTCAGGCACGATGCTATAATGCTATAGAGATGCAGCAATACCCTGTTCTCACTGTGCCAGAGCTTCAAAGGGCTCTAAATGCTAAAGACTGAGGGTTGGGTCTGCAAAGGAAGCCCTCAAAGAGAGGCAGCACCATTCAGCTTTTAAAAATACCTTTGAAATGCATTTTGAATCACTTTGAAACCTCATTTCTCTTTGCGAGGCACAGAAAGAAGCTGCAAGAGCCCTAACCCATGAACCCTCTCTGGTTGTATTGAATGCATCAAACGTGCAGAATCTGAGAGTTTTCCATATTCCCAGCCCTTCTTCCACACTGATCCCAACCCAGGAGGGAGAGAGGCTTTCTTTGTGCTGTGCCCAGTGCCTTCAGCTGGGAGGGAGAGCAGGGAGCCTAACACTCCAAAATCCCTGGATTTCTGAAGGTGCCCAAGGGGTCAAGCTCTGAGCAGAGTTTGGGGTGGGTACTCCTCACTCTCTGCCGTGGTAAGCAGAGCTCCGAGGGGGACGGGCAGTGCCCACACTCACCAGCTGTGCCGTGTCCCGCAGCCGGGCGCTCAGGCTGCTGAAACCCTTGGCCGCCCGCCCGGCCGCAGCCAGGGCCCCGCTGGCCAGCGGGAAGAGGCCGTGGCAGGGCCGGCCAGCCCCGCAGACAGAGCTGTTGTCCCGGGGGCACAGCAGCCCCTGGCAGCGGGCAGGGATGCACGGCTCCACTCGGGCCCCTCCGCACACCTGGGCAGGGAGAGAAGAGCTGGGGTTGGGCAGTGCCAGGTTGGACGCACCTCGGTGCCCACGGGGAGGCAAACGCAGCCCCACAGGGATGGCACACCCTGCCAGGGGAGCTGGGACCTGCTGAGCCCGTGCTGCAGAGCTGTGTGGGCACGGGAGGGAGCCCAGCAGGCTGGCAGTGACACAGGTGGCACAGCACAAAGCGCTGCAGATGTGCCAGTCAGAGAAGGGCAGCCAGAGCTGGATGCCCCCGCCTGAGCCAGCGGCACCTGGTCAGCATGGCATCACCAGCCCCAGCTGCAGCACAAACAGGAGCCAAGCCCCAGTGGCTCACAATGAATAACAGCACATCTGTGTGGAGCAAACCTCCCTGCAGAACCACCCCTGTGCCCTGTTCGCTTTGGGGGAGAGCTGCACCTGAGAGCAGCCCCAGGGAGCAGCAGCAGCTCTGCAGCTGGCAGGGCTGCCCCCAGGCTCACAGCACAGCAGGGCACCTCCACGTGCCCAGGCAGGCCAGGCTGGTGGCTCAGAACGTGCTGGTGCCCCCAGCAGCAGAGAGGGGAGGCTGGTGGTCTCCACAGCAACCGCCACCGAAATGGGTCTCCATGGCAATAACAGAGCCGTGAAGGAGAAACAAGAGAAACCTCAGCCAGAAAATAAAGGGGGTCTCGGAGATATGAGAAGTGATGTGAGAGAGTCCCTGCAGGGAAAAGGACAGGCTGGGAGGGGTGGAGGGCAGAGTTGTGGGATCTGTGATCCCCAGGCAGGGATGCTCGGCCAGTTCTCCAGCCGAGTCTGTCTGGACAAAGCTTTGTGTCCTGCCGTGCCTGAGGAGAGGAGCAGGGCTGCAGGAGGGGATCCTGAGCTCTGCAGGGCCCCTCGAGAGCCAGACACACCCTGGGCAGGTTACACACCCGCTTTGCATCCTCACCTGGTTGATGACAGGGGTGAGGTCGGGGCCCGAGGCCAGGTCACCCTTCAGGGCCAGCAGCCGGGCCGTGTCCCCGGCCAGGTCCCCCTGCAGCCCCTCGGCACTGCGGAGGCTCTGCCTGGCCTGGGCCAGCAGCCCCGGGGCGCCCCCAGCCAGGCTGGCTGCGCTGCTGGAGCTGCGGTGGGCAGAGCGGATGGTCTGCAGGGCTCCTGCGGGAACCAAGGCCACAAAAGGCACAAATTACTCACAAATGCAGCACATCCCCTCGGGGAGGCACTGCCTCTGCCCTGTGCTGGGTTCCTGCACAGCTGAGGGTGCAGGGTTAGTCACCAAGGCATCACAAAAACTGCTTTTGGTTCCTAACACCTTCCAGCCATTCCCTCAGAGGTCTCCTGAAGGACTGAACTCAGGGCTGAAACTAAACTGCAGCCAGCCAAGGCACACCCGCTGATCCTGGCCCACCTTTGGCAGGGCAGGACAGATTTCAGAGCCTCTGCCCAGCTCCCGAGCAGCCCCATCACTGCCCTCCAGCACAGGCTGGAAGCAGGGTGGCCGGGACATGGAGCTTTGGGTGGACAGAGAGGTGCAGAGCGAGCTGTCCTGGTGCCACTGGGCACAGCTGGCACATCCCCAGGCTGGGTGCTGTGGCAGGGAGGGGACAGCAGCGAGGCACTGGAGAGAAGGAGCTGGAGCAGGACTGATGGCAGCAAGCAGCAGCATCGTCACAGGCCTTGATTAGCTCTTCTCCTCCCCGGTGCCTGGCAGCAGCCTGGCTCCCTTCCCCACCCTCCATCCCCTCCATCTGTGCTCAGCCTCCCTTCTCTGCTGCCTCGCGGATGCAGTGACGCCCTCCCAGCAGGGCTGTCTCCTTCCCACCCTGCCTGGCAGCAGAGGTGGTGCTGGGGGGAACAGGAACTCAGAGTGAGCTGCCAGCCCCAAAGCCCAGAGCCAATCCCCCAGAGGTGTGAACGCCCCGGCCATGGGCCAGGCTGCGTGGGAAGCACCTGGAGAGGAGATGTGTTTGCTGTTCTGGGGCTGGCAGCAGGGTAAAACCCCCCTCTCATCCACCAGCCAGGGAAAACCCCAGGCAGTCACGCTGAGGTAAATTAATGACTGCAAATGAAGAGATGTTGCAGCTGCAGAGCTGTACCTGACAGGTCCGTGCTGAGGCTGGTTTCAAACTGGGTCTTCTTGCTCTGGTACTGGGAGTTGGTGACAAACAAGCTGCTGTTGAGGGCTTCCAGCTCCCTCGACAGAGAGGCAGTGTCATCCAGGAAATGAAGATCGGGATTTATGCCTCGGACCTGCTCCCTGGCAGAGAACAGGAACAAAATGGGAATTAGGGAGAGAGCAAAGCAGACAGAGCAGTGCTGACAGGGGCACCTGTGCTGGGGCACTGCCAGCACCTGGCAAAGGGGCACTTCTGAGCCCAGAGACAGCCAAGGACACGCCAGGGCCTCGCAGGTTTGCAGAGTGGAGCTGGGAACAGCCCCTCCACAGCAGGGCTGTGCCCATGCAGGGACCAGAAATGATGGATGTGCCCTAGGAATGCCACCAAGCAGCCCTGAGTGCCACCACGCAGCCCTGAGTGCCACCAAGCAGCCCTGAGAGTGCCACCACGCAGGCTGCCCACGCTCCTCCTGCCTTGGGGACATTGTGCATGGAACAGGCATACATGGAAGTGGGACAGGCACACGTGGGAGCGGGACAGGCACACGTGGAAGTGCTGCTCTGCTGCTTCCCTGCTCCCCTGGTGAGCAGAGCCAGGCACAGCAGGGACAGAAACGAAGCAGAACCGTGCGAGCAGCTCCCAGAGTAACCCCAGCAGCTCCCCGTGGATCAGAGATGTGACCCACCCGTCCCTCACCTGATGGCAGCGAGTGCACTGCCGGCCTGGGCCAGGCCCTGCTGTGTGCCAGCGGGGTGCCCCAGGATGCCCAGCGCCTGCTGCAGGTTGTCCTGTGCCCGCGAGAGGCGGGGGCCGAGCTGGGAGCCCCCCATGCCCGCGGGCAGCCGCGCTGTGGCGTTGGCCAGGCCGGCCTGGCGCCGGAGCAGGAGCTGGATGTCCCCGTCCAGGGTGTGGAAGCAGGGGTGGCAGGGCTGGCAGCCGGGCTGGGAGCTGCAGTGGCCGCGCTGGCAGCGGTCGCAGCGCTGCCCGGTGACCCCGGCGCGGCACAGGCACCGGCCCGTGGCTGCCTCACAGCCCCTCTCCTCCGTGCCCTGGAAGTCACAGTCACACTCTGGGACAGGGGAGGGAGAGAGAGGGTGAATAACGTTATAGCTGTATAAAATCAGCCCCTTAATTAGGGTTAATGAGTCCCAACCCAAGCTGACATCCATGCCCTCCTGCTGGCACAGGCAGAGGGACGGGCAGAGCCCCCAAACCTGGAGCTGGCACAGCCCCTGACCCTACAGGGCCAGCCCAGGGGTGCCCAGGACTCGCCCAAGGCTGCTGGAGGGGCACTGGTGGGTAAATCAGTGCTCTCAGCCCAAGCAGTACCTGTGCACCCTCCCCGGGCATCCCGGTAGTGCCGGGCTGGGCACTGCTGCTGCCCCATGGCCGAGCACGTCTGTCCTGTGAAGCCGTCCCTGCACGGGCACTGTCCTGTGAACTGAGAGGGCAGCATGTCAGGGACACCTGGCACAGCTCTGCCCCAGCCGCTCCTGACCATCAAAACCACCCGTGGACAATTTCCCCTCTCAGTCTGTGCCCAGGCCATGCCCAAGGTGCCCCTGCCAGGCTCTGGCACAGGATGCAAACCGGCTCCAAACGGCCCCAGCACCACCAGGAGGGGGCTCAGCCTTGTTTCAAAAACAAAGCAATCGCCCACGAGCAGCTGCTTTGCCATCTTGGGTCTCCTCCCCACGCTGAGCTCATTTGGAACCTATCTTAGGCTCTTAGAATTTGTCATGGTTTGGGGTTTTTTACATTTAACTTTAATTTTCCCAGTTGCCTCTTAAGGCTGAAGTGGCACACATGCTTTTCATTGACAAATGAGCATAATTAACTTCCCTCGCCTGGATGAAGATGTCTTATTAGGACTTCCTTGATAAATATCAGGCTTGTTAAGTGACTTAATCTTGCCTCAATAATTACCACCTTCTTTCATTTTCCTGAATAGTCTGTCGTGGTGTTTTCTAAGAATTAGAAGAAGCAAAATAGGAGTGGGATGCACTGGGGAACACACAGCACTTTTTGTGAAGGTTCCTAGGGATGGGACAGGACAAAGGAGCCACCCAGCAGGTGGGTTTGATGCTCTGACAGGTCACAGCGAGGGGACACAGAGCCATGGCAGTGTCACCCTGGTCTGGGCAGCTCAACCCCCGAGAGCCCCTCAGAGCAGAAACTGGAAAGGAGGGGAAGGGGAGGGAAGGGGAGGGAAGGGAAGGGGAGGGAAGGGGAGGGAAGGGAAGGGAAGGGAAGGGAAGGGAAGGGAAGGGAAGGGAAGGGAAGGGAAGGGAAGGGAAGGGAAGGGAAGGGAAGGGAAGGGAAGGGAAGGGAAGGGAAGGGAAGGGAAGGGAAGGGAAGGGAAGGGAAGGGAAGGGAAGGGAAGGGAAGGGCTGGAGCAGGCAGAGGAGCCCCCAGGAGGAGGCTGGCAGCGGGCTGGGGGTACCTGGTTGCACTGGGGGCTGCGGGAGCCGCGGGGGTGGCAGGCACAGGGCTGGCAGCCCTGCCCGCTGCCCAGGCCCCAGTGCCCGGCCGCGCACTGCCCGCAGTCGCTGCCCACCACGTTGGGCAGGCAGGAGCAGCTCCCAGTGTCACCATCGCAGGGCACGGTGTCCTGCCGTGTGCCCAGGGCATTGCAGGTGCACCCTGAAACAGGGAGGGGATGGCTGAGGAGCAGCCCCCAGACACCCAAGGGGGGCTCTCCTCCCTTCCTGCCCACCTGAGCTCAGGAGAGCTGCACACAGCTCTGACAGCATCCCCTAACCACATCCCCCAAACAGGAGAGCTGCATCCCAAACAGGAGAGCTGCACCTGGCCCTGACCGCATCCCCAAACAGGAGAGCTGCCCCTGGCTCTGATAGCATCCCCCAAATGCTGAGATCTGCACCCAGCTCTGAGAGCATCCCCCAGACAGGAGAGCTGCACCTGCATCCCCCCCTGAACCCCGGGGGCACTCAGGACACAGCTGCACCCCCCAGACCCCACCTGCCCTGTGCTTTTTGCTAAACTTACACCTGAAACCACCCCCAGAGCTTTTATAAACCTTTACAAACCGGGCCCTTGGCTTGAGAACCTCACTCCACATCTGGGCAGGACACAGCTGCCTTTGGGAGTGGGCACCCCAGGCACAGGGGGGTGTCCCGGGGGTACTCACTGCGGCACCCAGCGGGGTTGGCACCGGCCAGCTGGGCAAAGCCAGGCTTGCAGAGGTGGCAGCGGTCGCCCTGCACGTTGTCCTTGCAGACACAGCGCCCTGTGCCCGGGTCACACACAGAGCCGGGCACGGTGCCATCGGGGTCACACTCGCAGGCTGCAAACGGGCGGGAAAGGGCCCAGCTGAGCGGGCAGGTCCTGGGGAAGGGGCTGGGGGGTCTCTGGGGGGGCACTCACGCAGACAGGCCTCGGGGTGGCTCAGCTCCCGCCGCGGGTTGCGGAAGAAGCCGCTTTGGCAGCGCTCGCAGTTGTTGCCCTCGGTGTTGTGCTGGCAGCTGTCGCACACGCCCCCGCCGGCCCCGCCGCTGGCCTGGTACAGCTCGGGGTCGAAGTGGCACGAGGACGAGTGACCATTGCAGTCACACCCTGAAAAACCCCAGCAAACGGCTCGGAGGGAGCCGGCGCCGTGCGCACCCCCGGCAGCAGCAGCGGTGGCACTAGAGGGTGCCCAAGGCTCCCGTGTGACACAGTGACACCCGTGACAGCCCCGCAGTGGCACCAGGGCGCTGCTGCAGCCGGGAGAGGCAAAGATGCCGAGACACCGTGTCAGCAGCAGCCCCGCGGAGCCCCAGGAAGGGCTGGGAGCTGCAGCTGGGTGGGATTTGGGGCGGGGGATTTCAGCCAGGTGGGGTTTGGGGTGGGGGGAATTGGGACAGGTGGGGTTTGGGGTGGGGGGATTTGGGGCAGGGGCATTTGGGCCAGGTGGGATTTGGGGTGGGGGGGAGGATTTGGCCCAGGTGGGGTTTGGGGCTGGGAGCTGCAACCAGGTGGGGTTTGGCCCAGGTGGGGTTTGGGGCAGGGGCATTTGGCCCAGGTGGGGTTTGGGGCAGGGGCATTTGGCCCAGGTGGGGTTTGGGGGGGGGGCATTTGGCCCAGGTGGGGTTTGGGGCGGGGGCCGTACGCTGGCAGGCGTGGGGGTCGCTGTCCTCAGCGGGGGCCCAGGGCCGGGCATTGAACAGGGCAGCGCAGCGCTCGCAGTGCGGCCCCGCCGTGTTGTGCTGGCACACGCAGTGCCCGGGCACCTGCTGCACAGACAAGGGGTCACACACCCTGGGGCAGCGGCTCAGCACGGAGCCTCACCCGTTCACGGCCAGCAAAGAGCCTCCCACAGCCCATCCCTGGTCACTGTGGCCGAGGTGTCCCAAGGAGCACCCCAGGCAGGCAGTGGAGCCATCCCAGCAATGCCCATGCCCCTTGCAGAGCCATCCCAGGGTGCCCAGGCCCATGGCAGAGCCATCCCAGGGTGCCCAGGCCCATGGCAGAGCCATCCCAGGGTGTCCATGCCCCTTGCAGAGCCATCCCATGGTGCCCATGCCCTGGCAGCCCATGGCCAGCTCACCGTGCCCTGCTGCTCCCCTGCAGGGCTGCAGTGCTCAGCGTGGCCGTGGCAGAAGCAGCTCCCCAGCACCTGCAGCTCTGTCACGGCGTAGAAGGTGCTGGGTGAGTGGTAGCCCTGGCGGGGGACGTGGGGCAGCTCGGTGAAGTTGATGCGCAGGTTGGTGAAGGGCCCCAGCCCTGTTGGGGACAGGGAATGAGTGAGCAAGGGAAGGAGGACGTGGCACAAAGAGCAGCAGCTTTGCCATCAGCAAAGACCAAATGCTGCTCCTTGACAGCCCAGAGGTGCAGCTCAGGATCCCCCAGGGGTTCCCCCGGCTCAGCACTCCCAGCACTGCAGGGAGAAGCACGAGGAGCCTCAGTCCCCCCTCCCTTCCCAGCCCTGGAGGAGCCCTGCACTTACTCCCCATGGCCTGGCTGTAGGAGGAGCTGATCGTAGACCCCAGGTCTTGGACACTGAATTTCACCTTCGAGGGGAATAAACGGGTTAAAAAGCAGGAAACTCGAGCTGCTCTCTGCTCCTGCTCTGGGCCCTGTGTGTGCTGGACTTGGCTCTGCCCATTGTCACCAAACACAGGGACAGCCTTTAGAGCTGCAGGGGACACACCTGCCTGTCACAGGGCAGCAAAGGCTCCTGCAGAGGAGCAGGGATCTTCCCAAGGGCTGCCCTCAGCACTGCTGGGTGCCACGGGCCCCTCCCCTCACCAGGTGTGCCAGCCTTCCACCTCTCCCACCCTTCACCAGGTGTACCAACCTTCCATCTCCCCCACCCCTCACCAGGTGTACCAGGCTTCCATTCCCCATCCCTCACCAGGTGTGCCAGGGTCCCAGGCCACCCCCTGTCCCTGCAGCCCTGCCCACCCCAGCCCCAGCAGGGCTCCCTCCCACAAGCCCCCGGTACCCACCGTGCCCCCGTGCACAGGGTGCCCCCGCAGCTCCTGGCACCGGGGGTCGTGCCAGCCCTCGGGGGAGCCGCGGGGCACGTGGGGGAAGGCGGTGGCACAGTCAGATGCCAGGTACTGCAGCACCTGCCAGGTCCTGCCAGCGTCCAGGGAGCGCTCGATCAGCATCGCTGCGGGCGGCGCCTGCGGGCAGGGATGGGCACACGGGCTGGCACCGGGCTGGCATCGGGGCCAGCACCGTGCAGTGACAGCTCACGAGCAGAGGAGCTGCCCCCACACACCCACCCTGAAGTGCAGCACCACGCTGTGCAGCTGGAACAGCTGCTCCAGGTCCAGCTGCAGGGACACGCGCTCCACACCTGCGGGCACAGAGGGCACTGTCACAGGGGCATGCTGGGTACAATGCCAGCCATTTCCTCCTTTCCTCCCCAGCCCCGGAGCTCAGCACCGTGCCCTCCTCCCCTCGGGCGGGTTGCTGGCAGCAGTTTGTGCCCTCACCGTTCTGGGACTGCCACCAGCGCGCGCGGCCGGCCGAGGACAGCACGTTCTGCACGCGGTGCCCGCTGTGGCTGTGGGGCAGCCTCGAGTCACACCGGCAGCACTTCATGCTCCACTGCAAAGAGAGGACAGTGACCACCCCAGCAGCCCCCTGGAAGGGCCTCGGGGGTCAGGAGGAGAGGCAGGGTGGGTTCATTACAGACCAAGGAGCACCGGCTCAGTGAGAGAGAGCTGGAGGACCACAAACCAGCAAGACTGATGACACTCAGGCCACTGAGGCCTCCACACCTTGTTGAAAGCCACAGCTCAAGGTTTTATGGACTAAAAACTAAACCCAAACCACCTTTGACTAACACAGATTTTTGGCGAGCCATCAAAATTGCGGCTTTTAAACAACCCCCCATTTCCACACCAACACTGGCTAGAAAGCCCTTTGCAGCCTTTCAGCACCGGTTTGCCCTTTCCACAGAGCCCAGGAGCTGTCTGCTGGACAGAGGGGCCTTTCTCTCCTATCCCAGGGCCCGGGCTGTGCTCAGCCCCCAGCGCTCTCCCCCGGGAGCGGAGCAGCAGCTCGCAGTGGGTGAGAAGCCAGGGGGTGGAAGTCGAGTGGCTCAAAGTTCAGCCCTTCACTTGAGCAAGTGACCCAGGGAGTAAACAGAGATTGAGCACGGGGAGCGGGAGAACGGCATCCCCCGGGAGCAAACAATGCCCAAATTGTCACAACCAGGCAATGCTCCCTGCGGGCACCCCCGGCCACCACCGCGGGGCCCCGGGGCCGCGCAGCAGCGGCGGAGATTGAGCAAGAGCCGGGAGAGGGCAGGGCTGGGCAAGGACCACCAGGAAACGGGGCTGGAGACAGCCAGGGGGGCCAAGGTGGGAAGGGCAGGGCCGGGGAGATGGGGAATTGGGAGATGGGGAACCGGGAATTAGGAGATCAAGAATTAGGGAGATGGGGAATTGGGAGATGGGGAACCGGGAATTAGGAGATCAAGAATTAGGGAGATGGGGAATTTTAGGAAATGGGAAATTGGCAATTAGGAGATGGGGAATTGGGACATGGGGAATTTAGGAGATGTGAAATTGAGAATTAGGAGATGAGGAATTAGGGACATGAGGATTAGGGAGATGGGGAACTGGGGAGATGGGGAACTGGGAATTAGGAGATCAGGAATTGGGGAGATGGGGAATCGGGGAGATGGGAAATTTTAGGAAATGGGGAATTAGGGAATGGGGAATTGGGAATTAGAAGATCAGGAATTAGGGAGATGGGGAATTTTAGGAAATGGGAAATTGGCAATGAGGAGATGGGGAATTGGGACATGGGGAATTTAGGAGATGGGAAATTGAGAATTAGGAGATGAGGAATTAGGGAGATGGGGAACTGGGAATTAGGAGATGGGGAATTAGGGGGATGGGGGATTTTAGGAAATGGGGAATTAGGGGGATGGTGCCAGAGCCCACAGCAGCATCCCTGGGGACACGGGGTGGCCCCAGCTGGAGCACTTGGAGTGGAGCCAGGGGCTGCAGAGACCACTGGGAGGGGGAAGATGCTGCTCAGACCATGAAATGAAGGCTCAGCACCTCCAGCCTGGTGGGAACAGGTCATCCAGAGAAAGTGAGGCTGCACCAGCCCTGGCAGTGCCCAAGGCCAGGCTGGAGGGGATTGGAGCAGCCTGGGGCAGCGCAGGTGTCCCATGGCAGGGCACTGGAACTGCATCATCTCCTCCAGCCCAAAGCCTCCGGCAGTGTGAGGTGGCAGGAGCAGCAGAGGAGCCTCCCAAATGGAGCAGTGGGACACGTCTGTCACTGTCACATCCCACAGGGATTAGGGAGGATGGAGCAGAGCGTGCCAGGGGTGGCAGGAGCCAGCTCTGATGGCTCAGAAATGTCCCCCTGGCTGCAGAGGGGGTCTGGGCCTGGCAGGGGCTCAGCTGGCACAGGGCAGGCAATGAGACACCCTCTGCAGGGCTGGCAGGGGCTGCAGGGCTCTGGGTGACTCCACAGGCATGGGAATGCTGGAGCAGAGGGGAGTCAGCTTTCAGGGTCTGAGCAGGGCCAGGGGCTGACAAGTGACAAACAGCACTGCACAGGCACCCCGTGCTGAAACCTCCCCCAGGATGCTTAGGAGCCAAATCCCACCCAAACCCTAAAGAGAGACCTTCAAAGGCTGGGGAAGGAACAGGTCTGGGCTCAGGAGGGCAGCGGGGTGCCAGCCACTGGGACACAGTGACACCACCATTAATGGCTTCCCCTTTACAAATTAATTTGTGGTTTACAAAAATGAATCTGTGGTCTCATTCCTCACACAGCCCAGAGCTGGCTCTGCTCTGTCCCAGGCCTGGGAACCTCCCCCAGCTGGGTGCACAGTGACATCCTCACTTGGAACCCATCTGTTTCCTATTTTCCACAATCTTTATGTTCTCTGTCTATAAATACCCCAGCACAGGAGTTGGCAAACTACAGTATTTATAACAATATCCCAAAGTAAGCAAACATAGCACTGAAAATATATAATCATGCCATTTCCCTGGCTCTACCAGCGAGAATCACAAATAATTTAATCAGGACTAGGCAGAGCTCATTTCAGATAATGGCCACGAGCAGCAAATTGTCAGGGAGCTGCAGGAATTATCCACAGAAATAATCTAGTGAACAATTGCCAGCGGTGATTAAACTTCCCACCAGTCCTGACTGTGCTCAGCAAAGGAGAAAGGAAGGTTTCCTGCAAGGGGAAAGGTTAATCTCGGCTAAATTATTCATTAGGAGTGACTCGTGCATACTTATGAGCTCATTCACACAGCCAGGGACAGCGAGGCTCTCCAGCTGCTGCAGCCCCACTCAGACCTGGTGCAAAATCAAAATGAAGCTTCAGGGGTGTCAGACAAACCCTTCCCAGGCAGCTCAGGGCTGTGCTGGCTGCAAAAATCTCTTTTTTTTTCCTCCTCAGTTTTTTAATTAAGACTAAAATTAACACTGGAAACCAAATCCATGTCACATCCTCGGAGTGAGTTGTGAAACCCCTGCATTGCACAACAGCAGGATTTGCCCTTCCCAGCTGTGACTATGTGGCTCAAAGTTCCTTGGGACAGAGGGAATTACCAAAAATGACGGCCCAGAGCGAGGAGAGCTGCAGCAGCACGTCCCTGCCCCAGCTCTTTGCCATTTCCATTGTGAGCAGGCTCAGGGGGTGCCCGGGAGCTGCCAGGGCCACGCGGGGCTGCAGCTCTGCGTGAGCAGAGGCAGGGCAGCTCTGGGGACCTGTCACACACATCCTCTATGGAAAATCCTTTCCTTGGGAGCTTCCCTCCTGAGAAGCTGAGAGGCCTCAGGAACAAAATGCAAACATTGATTATCTGCTGCTGTGGAATGCAACAGGGGGATCTGGGATTGGCCTCATGTGGTTGTTTCTAATTGATGGCCAATCACAGCCCAGCTGGCTCAGACAGCCAAGCCACAAACCTTTGTTATCATTCTTTGCTATTCTATTCTTAACCAGCCTTCTGATGAAATCCTTTCTTCTATTCTTTTAGTATAGTTTTTATGTAATACATATCATAAAACAATAAATCAGCCTTCTGAACCATGGAGTCAGATCCCCATCTCCTCCCTCATCCTCAGCCCCCAGTGAACACGGTCACAGGGGATCTGCTCTGGGCATTGCTGGTCCCAGCACAGCCTCCCCTCCCTGCCAGGCTCTGCTGGGAACCAGTGGGGAGGAAGGTAAAAGGGGCTCTGGGTCTGCAAGGAAATCACCTCTCACCCTCTGTGCCTCCAGGCTGTTCCACTCACCCAAAATCTGGGTTATGGAGGCTCTGGGATGAAGGGAAATTCATCCCAGACTTCTGAAAGGTAACTCACAGCACAGTTGTGTGAGAGGGAAAACTCCTGTGCTCAGAATAAATAGAGTCACGTCTCAGAAGTAAATGGAAAGGGGGAAAAGTCCACAAAGAACAACCTGGAAGAGGCCGAGCGTGGCAGCTCTGCAGGTCTGTGCTGCTCTCCTCCTGCCCTGGCCTTGTGACCCAGCTCTGAGCAGCCTCCCTGCTCGGGCAGGGCAGCAGAGCCCACACGGTTTCACTGATGGCCCCTGACCAAGGATATTTAGAGCTCCTGTTTAACTGATGGTTTCACTGATGGCCCCTGACCAAGGATATTTAGAGCTCCTGCTGCCATTTTAACATGAGCACAGAGCCCTTGAAATGAAAACCTCCTGGCACAGGAGCAGGGCCCAAAATAAAGTGCACTTTTCATCAGCAGAGAGGGAAGCTGAGCTGTGCAGCCGTGGAGCAGAGACCCCTCCCAGCTGTGGGGGTCCCAGCTCTGCCCCAGGGCACAGAGCCCTGTGCCAGGCAGCCCCTGGCACCCAGCCCTTGCACACCAATATCCATAGGGACACCAATCACCATCCCAGTTCTGTCTGGGAGCACTCTGGACAGCAGAGGGAATTTGTACACACAGAGGTTTGGGGTTATTAAACACTGGGGTGGGCAAAGGCCCTGCAAAGCCAGGTTATTCCAGCCCCAGGACAGTTCTGTATTCCAGCACTGTTTTCTGCAGCAGTGGCTGTGCCAGGCTCCTGGGGCAGGGCACAAATCCATTCCTTTGCCACAGGAAAAGGCAGCAGAAGCTCCCACGGCTCTGCCATCATGGTTAAACTTCCCAGTGAGCAACTGGCATGCCCAAAACTGGACTGGGATTCAGTTTGGGAGCACAGATCCAGCACAGAACCAGGGAGTTCAAAGGGATCACTGAGTGCAGTTCCCAGCCCTGCACAGGATACCCCAAAATCCCCAAAATCCCAGCCTGGGCCTGAGGCTCTCTGTGCCATGACATCAGTGTCACTTTGGAAGTGACACTGGAAATGAGCTCTGAGGTTTTGTTGAAACACAGAGAGGGTTCTGCCCCCAGTTTGGGTTTACCCCAGAGTCAGGGGGGCAGCAGAGGTTGGTGAAGGCATGAGTTGGACAAACCTCCCAGGGATGAGGATTAAGGGAATGCAGTTCCTTCCCCTCACTCAAAAGCAAGCTCGTGGGTGTTGTTTTCCTCACCCCATCTGTTCTCACATCAGCAAAACCTCATCTGAAAGCTGCCAGGATGATCTGACAGGCTGCAAAGCCCAGACTGCAGCAGCTTATCCCACACCCCACCCGGTGCCAGGCAGGGAGGAGCTGTCTCCCAGCAGGTGCCAATCTGCAGCCCCGAGGGCAGGAAAATGGGCTGCAGAGAGGGAGGAGGGAGCAGCCATGGGCAATGGGCTGCTCTGGGCAGGTGGGGGCACATCCTGAGGCAGGGGGTGCCTGGTGAGAGCAGCACTGGCAGCAGCCTGGGCTTGCTGCTCACCTCCAACCCCCCAGGAGCACAGACTGGGCTGGGCAAACCCTGACAGGACAGAGAAAACCCAGCCCAGAGCCACGCTGTGGTGCATCCAGCCTGGCTGGGGTGCACAGATCCGTCCCATGGCTCTGTGCAGAGCAGGCTGGCTCTGAAGGAGGCTGGGTGGGAGGCACAGCTCTCCCTGCTCCAGCCCTGGGGTGGGCTCCCACTCCCTGAGGGATTTGGGCAGGTGGCCCAGCTCCAGCACAGCTCCTGAGCTGTCTGGCACGTCCCTCCCAGCAGATATTGGCCGGTATTTTTGGAAGCAGCCAAAGAGGAGCTGGTGCTGAGGCTCCAGAGCAGTCCTGCCAGGCAGCTGCCCCCATCCATCAGCAGCAGGGACCCTGTGCTGTGCCAGGAGCTCCCTGGGCTCACATCCCCCTGCCAGGAGCCCCCTGGGCTCACATCTCCCTGTTTGGAGCCCCTGGGCTCACATCCCTCTGCCAGGAGCCCCCTGGGCTCACATCCCCCTGCCAGGAGCCCCCTGGGCTCACATCTCCCTGTTTGGAGCCCCCTGGGCTCACGTCCCCCTGCCTGGAGCCCCCTGGGCTCACATCCCCCTGCCTGGAGCCCCCTAGGCTCACATCTCCCTGCCAGGAGCCCCCCAGGCTCACATCTCCCTGCCTGGAGCCCCCCAGGCTCACATCTCCCTGCCTGGAGCCCCCCAGGCTCACATCTCCATGCCTGGAGCCCCATGAGCTCACATCTCCCTGCCAGGAGCCCCCTGGGCTCACATCCCCCTGCCAGGAGTCCCCTGGGCTCACATCCCCCTGTCTGGAGCCCCCTGGGCTCACATCTCCCTGCCAGGAGTCCCCTGGGCTCACATCCCCCTGCCAGGAGCCCCCTGGGCTCACATCTCCCTGCCAGGCTCCCAAGGTTCCTCTGGAACTCTCCTCTCATCCCCCTGGATGGCTCCGTGGCACCAGAGCTGGCAAAGGGACTGCCCACCCTCCACATCCACCAAGCACCCACGAAGCTCAGGTGGGACAGGCAGAAGATCCCATGCAAACAATGTTTCAAACACCAAAAGTCTCCCCGGGCTGGAGGGTGAGGACTCCCAGCCCCCAGGAGCACAGGGACACAGCTCTGCTCCTGCCCTCTGGCACAGCAGCCCAAGGGATGCTCAGGGTGTCTGGGAAAGCCACTCTGAGCCTGCAGGTACCAGTGGGGGCTGCTCTGTGCTCCTCACTGCTGGGCACACGATTATATTTACATATATATCGGATATACTTACATATATTCTGATATATTTCCTATATTCTGATATATTTCCATGTATTCTGAGATATATCTATCAGATATATTTACATATATTCTGATTTTTTTCATATATTCTGGTATTTTTCATGTATTCTGATATATTTCCATATATTCTGATATATATCAGATATAGTTACATGTATTCTGATATTTTTCGTATATTCTGATATTTTTCATGTATTCTGATATTTTTCATATTCTTTGATATATATATCAGATATATTTACATATATTCTGATACTTTTCATATATTCTGATATATATCAGATATATTTACATGTATTCTGATATGTTTCATGTATTCTGATATTTTTCATGTATTCTGATATTTTTCATGTATTCTGATATATATCAGATATATTTACATATATTCTGATACTTTTCATATATTCTGATATATATCAGATATATTTACATGTATTCTGATATTTTTCGTATATTCTGATATGTTTCATGTATTCTGATATTTTTCATGTATTCTGATATTTTTCATATAGTTTGATATATATATATCAGACATATTTACATGTATTCTGATACTTTTCATATATTCTGATATATATATCAGATATATTTATATGTATTCTGATATTTTTCGTATATTCTGATATTTTTCATGTATTCTGCTATTTTTCATATACTCTGATATATATCAGATATATTTACATATATTCTGATACTTTTCATATATTCTGATATATATATCAGATATATTTACATGTATTCTGATATTTTTCGTATATTCTGATATGTTTCATGTATTCTGATATTTTTCATGTATTCTGATATTTTTCATGTATTCTGATATATATATCAGATATATTTACATGTATTCTGATATTTTTCGTATATTCTGATATGTTTCATGTATTCTGATATTTTTCATGTATTCTGATGTTTTTCATATATTCTGATATATATATATCAGATATACTTACATGTATTCTGATATTTTTCGTATATTCTGATATGTTTCATGTATTCTGATATTTTTCATGTATTCTGATATATATCAGATATATTTACATGTATTCTGCTATTTTTCATGTATTCTGACATATATATCAGATGTATTTTTGTATATTCTGTCCTAGAGTTAAATGAAGTGCTGACTGCGGCTGAACCACCCTCAGTCCACCTCAGCCCGTCCCACCGAGCATCCCTCCGCCCCCAAGCCCGGCCCCGCAGCTTCTCCCGCTCCATTCCCCGTCTCCCTGCCCTGCAGCCCCAGCCGGGCCATAACGGCAACGCCGAGCCCCGGGCAGGGATGGAGCAATCGGGAGGGCAAAGAATAAAGGTTAGAGGGATCTGGGGCCGGGCAGACAATGGAGCAGAGGCTGCGGCTGATCAGTGACCACCAGAGTTGCAAAATTGGGCCCTGGGGCCGGCAGGAGCAACCCCTGGTCCCCTGCCCTCTGCTGAGCTTGCAAAACCACCCCCAGATCTGAGCCTGTTTGGCAACTGAACCAGAGCACGGCTTGTCACCAAAAAAGTGCCCTAGGAGTCTATAAATTGAACTGGTTTGCTTTTTATAGGATGGGAATAGGGAAATCGAGTTCAGTTTTGCTTAAATTAGGGAACTAGAGAAAGGGAGGGAAGAATTAGGAAATGCTGAACCCACGGGGATTTCTCCCAAGTTAAGAACTGGTATAATCAAACCTCCATCAGCAATTACAGCTGCAGAACAGAAATCAGGGGATTTGCTATCAGTAACTCTGGTTCTCTCATTTCAATAAAGGAAAGGAACAAAATGTCAGGAAGAGAAGAAACCATTCCCAGAGCCAGAGCTGGAAACCCTGCTCAGCACTGGGATGTTAACTGCTCACATCCCCTTTAACCCTGCTGCTTGTAAGGCAAGGGACGAGGGACATGAAAACCAAAGAGTTTTGGGGTTTGTAGCCTGGAAGGGACAAGTGCAGCCCTGCTGGCTGCCTTCCTCCCTGAGCCTGCAGCTGGGTCACTGCTGCTCCAGGGCCAGCACAGCCAGCAGAGAGCCCCAGGCCCCTCTTCAGAGGGTGCAGAGGGTCACAGTGATGCCTCTGAAAGAGCTCCCAGGGCCAGGCACAGGGGGCACCCAGCCCATTCCAGCTGCTCTTAGGGTGAGCAGATTAATCAGGGTTTGTCCTCACTCACTCCCCAAGCACAAGGCCCCCACACTCCCTTTTCAAAGATAAGTCACTGCCAAAAGCCATTGTTAAATGAAGATTTCAGAGGCACATTTTTGAGCATTTTTCTCATCTATAAGCAGAAATTTGGAAGGAAAAGCTAATTAGCCACAGGCAGCAGTTGGGGTTTATTTGTGAGCACAAATGCTGATCCCTGGGAGCAGCACAAGAGCTCCAGAAAAAGGGAGTGGAGGAAATGCCTGACTGAGACTGTCAGCCTGGAAAAGGACCTGAGGGAGGGGAGATGCTGCAGCCAGCCCAGCATCCAGGAGGATTGGATGCTCACATCCCTCTGGGACAGGAGCTGCCCCTCCCTGAGCTCAGGGATGAGTGGAAATGTGTCCAGCCCAGCCAGGACACCACTGGCTCCACAACAAATCCACAGCCACATCTTGGCCTCCAGTTTGCAGGGGATGAAAACCACAAGGCTGACTCACAGGAGCTGGGCTCCTGTGCACAAAACTCTGCCCCACTGGGGAGCTGCCACTCCTTTCCTCCGGAGCATCCCTTCCAAGACCTTTCTGCCTGTCCTGCACCGAACCCTCAGGGCTCCTCCCAAGGCACTTTTGGGTTAACAGCAGCCACAGAAAGGCTGCAGGAAGTGCTCACACCGGGGACTCATCACTCTGCAGCTCCCAGCCCTGTGCTGGGGCAGATTTATCCCAAAACTCTCCCTCTGGCTCAGCAGCAGAGTGGGAATCTGCAGCTGGATGCAGCATCACCCCCCAGCAGGATCTCCTGCCCCCACACAACCAGGGACTGGAAACAACTTCAGCAGCTTTTCCAAGCTGGAATGTTCCCATTTACAACAAGCAGATACCAGTTCAGTTTATAACTAAAATGCCCAGGGCAGGAGGGTTGGGGATGTTTTGCCCGCAGTGCTCCATGCCAGAGCCTTGGTGCCCATGCCAGAGCCTTGGTGCCAGCTCACCCAGGGGGATGGCAGGGGAGGGCTCCAGGGGCACTGCCCCAGCATGGCTGGGCGGGGACAAATCCCAGCACCACAGATTTGGGTTGGAAAGGACCTTAAAACTCATCCCAGTTGTGACAGCTCAGAGCCCCCTCCAGGCTGGAGCATCCCTGCAGGGTGGGGAGGAAGGGGGCAGGATGGAAGGGAGGAAGGGGGCAGGATGGAAGGGAGGATGGGGGCAGGATGGAAGGGAGGATGGGGGCAGGATGGAAGGGAGGATGGGGGCAGGATGGAAGGGAGGAAGGGGGCAGGATGGAAGGGAGGAAGGGGGCAGGATGGAAGGGAGGAAGGGGAAGGGGCTGTACCTGTCCGTGGGGGGTGCAGTACGTCTCGGGCTTGCTGAGGCCGCAGGTGGAGGAGGCTCTCAGGTGAGGGGCCCGCCCCAGCAGCAGGTCCCCGGGGGCAGGGTAGCAGGCTCCTCCCTGGGAACAGGATCTCTGTGCTGCCAGGGGCTGCAGGGCAGCTGCAACAGCGGGAACAGGGCTCAGGGCAGTGCCAGGGGGCACAGACACCAACCAGCCCCTCAGACAGACAGACAGACAGACAGGGGGCACAGACACCGAGCAGCCCCACAGACAGACAGACAGGGGACACAGTCACCAAGCAGCCCCTCAGAACCAGGAGCTGCTCACTGCACCAAACCAGCCATGCCTGGGATGTCCTCCACAGGACACATGCCAACAAAGAGAAGGATGTTTCACCCTGAGGTGAAACCTTTATTTTTAAAACCAGTGCTTTGTACTAAGAGTTACTTCCAAAACACTTCCTTCCCCTGACCCCAGGTTTCAGGCTGCAGGGATGCTCTGTGCCCTGCCCATCGAACTGAGCAGCCCTGGAGGCGTCCCCTGGTCCCAGAGCCAGCCCAGGTTGGTGTCCCCTGGTCCCAGAGCCAGCCCAGGTTGGTGTCCCCTGGTCCCAGGGCCAGCCCTGTCGGTGTCCCCTGGCCCTGCAGCTCAGGACAGAGAGCAGCCTCCTGCCACCCCCAGCACTGTAATCGAGCCCAGGCTCTGCTGCTGCTGCACAGCCGCCATCAGCAGCGTTTCTCTTTACTCAGCCGCCATCAGCAGCGTTTCTCTTTACTCAGCCGCCATCAGCAGCGTTTCTCTTTACTCAGCCGCCATCAGCAGCGTTTCTCTTTACTCAGCCGCCATCAGCAGCGTTTCTCTGTACTGAGCTGTTGCCCTGCTCTTTGGGAGCACAGGCTGAGCCTTACCCAGCAGGACGAGCGCTGCCCATGGCCACGGCCGGCAGCCAGGCTCCATTCGGCCGCAGGCACAGCTGGGGAAGGGTTTGCAGCGAGACTGAAAAGAGCAGAAAATGTCAGTTCAAAAGCGCACTCCGGGTCCTCCTCCCTTCTCACTTCACAGGGAGGTACTTTTAATTAATCTACACAGAATAGCATGGGGGGAAAAAATCAAGAATAATGAGGAAAATGAGATGCTGAAACTGAATTCGCCTCCAGCGCAATGAGCGCCTGCCCCAGCCCTGCTGGTGCCGGGTGGGATGGGGCTGGAGGGGATGGAGTTGCACACACGGAGCCCTGCAGCCCCCAGGCACCTCCCAGGCACCCCGGGTACCTGCTGTACCTGTGCTGCCCCTCTGTGTGCCCCAGCCCCACCCTCAACCCCCGATCCAAACTGGCGCCGTGACCCGAGCTCGCATTCCAGGAGGAGCAGAAATCCATAAAAACCTCCTGCGAGTGTCTCCCGCAGGGAAAGGAGCCCCGTGGGACAGCCCAGGGAGGAAATGCTGCCAACACACACCCGGCCAGCAGAAACCTCACCTGCCCTGTCCCCTGTGTCCCCGCCGTGTCCCCTCCGTCCGTGTCCCCCGGCAGAGCTCTGAGCGCCGCCGCTCCTCGCAGGCTTTAAACGCGCCCTGCCTCACCTGCAGAGGTGCTGTGGGTGCAGCGATGACAAAGGAGTGATTCAGGGAGCCCAGACATCCACACCCTGTGAGCGCAGCACGGCTCCGGCAGCGCCGGGCGGGCACCGGGCACGGCGGGGGAAACCGGATGGGGACTGTTCAACCTTAATGGGGTCAATTTAACCCAAATGGGGGCTGTTCAACCTAAATGGGGGCTGTTTAACCCAAATGGGGTCAATTTAACCCAAATGGGGACTGTTTAACCCAAATGGGGGCTGTTCAACCTAAATGGGGTCAATTTAACCCAAATGGGCTCAATTTAACCCAAACGGGCTCCGTTTAACCCGTCTGGGGCTGCTGCAGCAGAGCTCGCCCACCCTCCGGGCAGGGCTGGCACGCTGTGCCCACACCGGCGGGCAGGGCAGGGCAGGGCCGCTCCCAGCACCTCAGCTCCAGCCTTTAAATGCCAATGGAAACAGAACTTCATTATTGTTATACTGAACGATCGCATTTCTGAACTCCTGTTTGAAGTGGGGGCTGCTGAGCGAGGGCAGCTCAGGGCGCAGCCACGGCCCCCCAGCGCTGCCCCCGCGCTGAATTCCAGCTAAAGCTGCTTCTCACCCTCGGCAAAACCGAGCCCTTTCCATGTGCTCCAGCGAAACAACCCCGAAGCTCCGCTCCCACACTGGCGAGGGGCTCAGCAGGACCCGCCAGGTGACTCCAGGTCCCTCCTGCTGTTGAGCTGCTGTCGGTGTCACCCAGGTCCCATCCCCACCCCGAGGGACACGGGCAGGCCAGGTTGAGGGCCAGCAGCTCCCAGCAGGGCTGCACACAGAGCTGGGGAATAAAAAATAAAAAATATCGTCCCTCGGGCTACGGAGTGTGCGAGCTGGGCCGAGGTGCGGCACACCTGGGCACACCTGGGCGTGCTCAGCAATGCGGTAACGCCGCATTCCTGCTGCCCAGCCCCGCCCGCGGCAGCAGGGAAGCGACAACAAAGCCTGGAATGTCTGAAGAGAGAGGCAGGGAGGGATGGGACGTGCCCCGAGCTGCCGGCGCATCCTCCGCACCTGCGGGGAGCGAGCCCCGCACAGCCGAACCCCAGCGGCACCTCGGGGGTGTCAGGGGTCCCACCGAGCCCCAGCCAGGCAAAACATCTCCTGCAGCTCCTCCTCCACAAGGGCAAACAGGATCCAAACCGAGGGAAAGGATCGTTTACAGGATATTAACTGCAAACCAGCGAAAATGGGAGAGGGAAAAATCAGCTGTGGACGGGTGGGTGCTCAGGGACCGCGGATCCCGAAAGCCCTGGCAGGGTGGTGGTGGCAGGTCCAGGCAGAGCTGGAACAGCTCCAGTGCTGTCCTGGGTGGCAGGCAGGGAACGTGGTACAGGTGGAGATCGGCACTGCGGGTGAAAATGCTCCGCAGCAAATAAACGCGAGCGCTGGAGCAATCTGGGGCGGGTGGGACGGGCGGGGGATGCTCACAGGGCCCCAGCTCCTCTCCAGCCCGCGCTGACTGTGCCAGGCTGTGCCCACAGCCCTCCGAGGGCTGGGCCAGACATTCCCTGGAAAACAAACACCACGATGAGCTCCTGCAGGAAATCGGCTCTGAGTCACGGGACATCCCCTGCCCGGGCTGCCGGGGACGCTGCCGAGGAAAACCGAAAACCTCCAGGGGCAGATCAACACCAAAACCTCTCCTGCAGGAGCAGATCAGCACCAAAACCTCTCCTCCAGGATCAGATCAGCGCCCCTGCTCCTCCCCGTGCCGACAGAAGCACAAAAGGAACCGCAATCAGCGGCACAGCGCTGCACAAAGAACATTTAATCCCTTGAAATGCAAAACCTCCACCGAGGAAAAGGATGCTGCTTGAGGATGGTTTCATAGTTCAAGCACACAGAAATTGAACAATGCTTAACGCTGCTGTTACATTTTTCATTGAAGGATTAACAAATGTCTGAAGAGCAATTCCTGAAAGCACGCGAGGAGCTGCTTTACAATGGAAAATACCAGGCACGGGGATGATTTGCTTCTGCTGAGCAGGATCCTGGCACAGGGGAGGGCAGAGCCCGGGCTCCCAGCCCCTCCAGCCCCTGACAGCCCAGAGCTGGGATGAAACCCTGGGCAGGCACAGCCTGAGCCCTGTCAAGAGGCACAGGACATGGAGCTGCCTGGGAAGAGCAAAACTTGGGAGGGTTTTGTCAGGGGTGAGAAGTTATGTCTCATGTTGTAACTTTCTGATAACCCTCTCGGTTGGAAGATTAATGATATCAGTAACAAAAGAGGTTTTCCTCCACCTAATCTGTTCATTTCCCATTTTAATTCAAACCTCCAACCACCTCTTTATTCCAGCAGAGATGATTTAAATCACTGGCTTTGCTAATTACCATGATCTCCTTTAAAAGCATTTCAGGAATTCCTGATGAAATTCCAATTCCTGTTCTGAAAACCTGCTCTGTAAGCAAATAACACTTTGAACCAAAACGCCACTGACCTACTTTAGGTTTAAATTCCAGTAACTCTGGGAGCTGGCTCCAAAGTGCAGCAAGCCTGAGCCCAGCCCCTGTGTGCAGCTGCTGCAGTGCCAGCTGTGGGCACAGCTGTGGGCACAGCTGGCACAGGGCCCTGCTGCCATGGAGGGCACAGCTGTGGGCAGCACAGGGCTCAAGACCTGCCCCTCGCCCAGCCCAGCCCAGGAGCTCAGCCGATCCCTCCCACAGCGCTGTGCAGCAAGGCAAAGGCTCAGGATTTACCTTAAATTGGGTTTTCCTTTCCCCCCCTGCTCCTTTCCCCACCCCATGGGGTTCCCTGCGGCCTGACCCACGATGGGTGGGCACAGAATGGCCCAGTGCCTCAGTGTCCCCAGTATCCCCAGTGTCCCCAATGTCCCCAGTATCCCCAGTGCCCCCAGTGTCCCCATATCCCCAGTGTCCCCATATCCCCATATCCCCAGTGTCCCAGTGTCCCCCAATGTCCCCATATCCCCAGTACCCCCAATGTCCCCAGTACCCCCAGTGTCCCCAGTGTCCCCCATGGAGCAGGGGGACAGGGCTGCACAGCCCCCCAGGCACGAGGGACATGGTGCAGAGCTGGCAGGGCACAAGCTGGCACTGTGCCCCCTTCCCACCAGGACCTTGATAAAATTATCCTTGCAGGGGAACAGCGTTATTTTTGTCACGTCCCCGTTTTCCAAGCAGGAAAATATTCCATTAGGAAAGCGTCCAGCTCCCCTCTGGGGGGTTTTGGCTTTTGGTCTCTGCACCCATTTGGTGCCAGTCAGCAAACCCCCCAAAAGCCTCTCCCTGCAACAGCCAGGGCAGAAGTTCAAACTGACATTAAGGGACATTTAGGGCCCCCCTTTAGGGCACAGAGTCCCCCTGTGTGGCACCAAGGACACGCTGTTTGCTGCTCCTGCCAGCTTTGAGCTGCCCAGGTAGAACAGAGGCTGGGCCCACCTGTGCTGCCCTCCCTGGCTGGGCTGAGGGCTGGGCACAGCCCGTGGGGCTCACACTCATCACAGACAAAGGCCAGCAGTGCCCGGCCCTTGCCCACGCACAGACGGGTGGGAGATGAGGAAACAGCTCTGTGCAGCTCTGGTGCTCAAGGAGCTGGCACCAGGGCACAGGGACAGGAGAGTACTGGGCACCAGGGGCACAGGACAGTGCTGGCACCAGGATACAGGGACAGGAGAGTGCTGGGTACCCAGGGCACAGGGCAGTGCTGGCACCAGGGTACAGGGACAGGACAGTGCTGGGCACCAGGGGCACAGGACAGTGCTGGCACCAGGGTACAGGGACAGGAGAGTGCTGGGCACCAGGGCACAGGGACAGAGCAGTGCTGGGCACCAGGGCACAGGGACAGGGCAGTGCTGGGCACCAGGGCACAGGGACAGGGCAGTGCTGGGTACCCAGGGCACAGGGATGGGACAGTGCTGGGCACCAGCAGCAGAGTCCCCATGGCTGTGTCCCTGTGACCTGCCCGGGGCAGTGATGGCCCCTCAGGCCACGTGGAGCAGAGGTCAGCACAGTGAGCAGGTCAGCACGGCCCGGCCACGTGGGCAGAGCTGTGTGCACCCTGTGTCCATCACAGCTGGGGAGGCTCCCCTGGGCCCAGCCCAGCAGACACAGCTGGGCTATGGAACCACACCTGCAGCATTTTATTCATTTCCAGCAGGGTGGATAACACGCCTTGCTGGGCTTTAGGGTTTCCTTTCCTTTTTCTGTCCTGGAAATGTCCTGGGTGGGGGGAGTGTCCTTCTATGGGGAAGTGTGTCCTGCTCTGGGGCTGTTCTGGCAGCAGGGGCAGCTCCCTTTCCCTCCCAGCCCCTTTCAGGGCAGCTCTGCTCCTCCCAGAGCCCCCAGCACGCACCCAGGGCATGGCCAGCGCCTGCCGAGCCCCTGCCCCTGCCAGCACGGAGTGTGCCAGCCGTGAAACCGGACCCGTGCCCCTGCCCCTGCCAGCACGGAGTGTGCCAGCCCCGGGCAGTGAAACCAGAGCCCCTGGAAGGCTCCGCGGGGCTGGGAGCAGAGCCCGACCCAGCCCAGCCTGGCCCGGGCAGCGCTGCCATCCCGAGAGCATCGCCAAGGGCACCCCTGGCACCAAGGTCAGCCCGTGGCACCAAGGGCACCCCATGGTACTGAGGTTACCCTGTGGCACCGAGGTCACCCCGTGGTACCAAATCCACCAGTGCCCAGTCAGCCGTGCCAGGAGGATGCTCAGCTCTGGCAGAGGCAGCAGCAGCCCGGTGAGGCAGCTCAGCATCCCCTGCTCCCTCCTCCAGGGCAATTCCAGGCAGATCTCCCGACTGAGGCTCCGGAGCAGCATCCCCGGAGCTGCCCCATCCCAGCCTCTCCTCCGGAGCAGCATCCCCGGAGAAGCCAGAGCCTCAATCCCCGAGCTGCCGGAGCAGCATCCCCCGAGCATCATCCCAGCCTCTCCTCCGGAGCATCCCCCGCTCTGCCGGAGCCTCATTCCCCGCTCTGCCCCATCCCAGCCTCCCCTCCCAGCCGATTCAGGTTAAGCTCCGGCTGCTGACGCTGCTGGGGAAGTTCAGGCCCAGCTCTTCCCCCCGATGACGTTAAACTCGTGCGGCTCCCCCGGCCACAAAGCCCGGTTTAATCAAAATTGCGATTAAACCTGACAGAATCCTCATGCAGACTCTCCTAAGTAAGATTTAGAACGGCTAAAATTAGTCTAATTTGGTGTTAATCATTAATCGTTTTAGCCACACTTAATTCAATTCAAATGTCCACACAACGAGCTTGGATAGACTTTGTTACTGAAATCTAAGCCAAAATCGAATTAAATGTTGTTAAATTAGATCAACACAATCTGAGCGCTGCCATGAGAAGTGTTTGCCAGAGATGATTATCAGCTGATTGGTTAATGTTCAAAATTATCCTGAGCTCTGTCAGCCCAAAAGCTCCAGCTCTCAGTGCTTTGGGAATCCATGGACATCTCCATCAGTATTTTACCAACAAAAATTCCCTTCCCAGCCCTCAGGAAAAGACTTGCAAACATCAGGTTCAGCAGGCAACAAAAACCCTGCCTGAAAAAAACCCAAAACCAACCAAAAACCCTGTTTGTAGGTGAGAAGTCACCGTGGCAGTGCCCTTTGTGCCGGGGGCCGGATCAGCTCAGCCGGGGCTGGGCAGGGCCGGGGCAGCCCCGAGCCCTCCCCGGAGCCCAGGGGCAGCACAGGGACCCCCAAAGGGCCGCGGGCCCGGCCGTGACCTTCACCTTCCCTGTCTGGCCGCTGTCTCCTCCGGCTCTCTTTTCTCCAAAAGCCTTTTTTTTTTTTTTTTTGAGTGTTGCAGAAGAGAAAAAACACAGCTCGAACTCAGGGATCAGCTGCAGCCTCGGCTGCCAAGTTGGCAGGGAAGATAAGGACCCTTTATTTAAAGTAGAAAACCCCAGACGCTGAGGAGGGATAGACGAGTCTTTAGCAACTTTTACAGCCAGTCTTGCAATACAATTTCCTAAGCAGACTCAAAACTTGCAGAAAAAAACCCAAGAAACCCCCAAGTTTTCACCAGGAGCGTTTCCTCGGAGCCCTGCGGGGGCTGGGGCAGCCTCGGGACGTGCGGGATGTGAGGAGCCAGGGCTGAGTCACTGCCCCACACCCGGCACAGCTCAGAGACAGGGAAACCCCGCAAATTCAAGGGCCATGCTCCTTTTTGGGGCAGCCAGCAATGGCCAGTCCCGTGGGCAGGGAACTGAGCAGTGTGGGGGCATCAAAGCTGAGGAGGAGGAGGGAGGAAGGCAGGAAGGAAGGGCATGAGCTTTACCTCCTTCCTCGTGCACCAACCTCTCCCTAAAACTGCTGCTACAACATCAGCTGATATTTTAATTTCTACACACTTCCCAGAGAGCAATTCCATCCTCTCAGCCACACGGATCTGCAAAGAAATCTGTCCTAGAGTCCGTCACCTGCCGGAGATCCCAACAGCTTCCCGTGGCTTCAGCAGCCCTCTGGGCTCAGCTGGGATGTGCTTGGAACCCAGAGGGGTCCTGCAGTGTCTGCTCTGCTGGAGCCACAGCAGATGATGGGGGTGATGATGGTGATGATGCAATCGTTCTTGCATCATCATCATGCCGGGGGTTATTGGTGCAACACTGCCTGGCTGCAGCCCAGGATGGGAACAGCGCCGTCCTGCAGGTGACACAAAGGGGGTGACACAAAGGGGTGACACAAAGGGGTGACACAGATTGACACCAAGCACAGGAAAAGTCAGGAGTGGATCTGAAGTCGATGAAACTCCTCCATCTTTGGAGCTTCCCCAAGTCAGGGGCTGTCACACCTGCAGAATCACCTGCCCATGGTTCCCTTTGTGTGAGGCACCTGGAGAAACCTTCCACAAGCACCTCACACCCCTGCCCGGGTGCCACAGTCACACCTCAGTCTGGTGACACGGTCACACTTCAGCTGGGGTGCCACTGTCACACCTCGGCCACCCGCTGCATCCCTGGGGCGTTTTCTCACCCCGTTGCCCCCAGAGTGACCGCAGGCAGGGACATTTTGGTGAATTGGTCACTGACAGCCGGGCAGGGACATTTTGGTGAATTGGTCACTGACAGCCGGGCAGGGACATTTTGGTGAATTGGTCACTGACAGCCAGGCAGGGACATTTTGGTGAATTGGTCACTGACAGCCAGGCAGGGACATTTTGGTGAATTGGTCACTGACAGCCGGGCAGGGACATTTTGGTGAATTGGTCACTGACAGCCAGGCAGGGACATTTTGCCGAGCTGGCCACGCTCAGCCCTGAGCCCTGACCCAAACCCTGCTCTGTTTTGGGAGCTGTGGACACAGACCCTCTCCCTGCCTCCCAGGCAATCACCGAAGCCTCTGTGAATATATGGTATTGAATGTATGAAATATTTATTGCAGAAGCAGGTACAAGGCTGTACAGCAAGTCAGGCATCAGATCTCTGGTTCAGGAATCAGACTGAACAGTCTTGGGGGTTTTTTTGAGGAAGGAAAAACACAAGCTTTTTAAGAGAAAAAGGAGAAATGGAAGGAGGGATGGGAAAACATGAGGAGAAATGGAAGGAGAAAGAAATGGAATGGGGAAAAGAAAGAATTAAAAAAAATTACAAAATGGGGGAGGAAAGGGTTTAAAAAAAAAAAAAAGGGTTTTTTTTCCGTCTGGCCGGATTAGGGGCAGGAGCTGCCAGGCGCGGGGGGGCCGGGCTGGCCCCAGCTCCGGGCCCCGCTCCCGGCCCGGCCCCCGCCCCGCCCGCCCCGGCGGCGATAAAAGGCGGCGGCGGCGGCCCCGGGCAGCGGCGGCAGCGGAGCGGCTGCGACAGCGACAGCAGCGACAGCGGCACAGCCCCGCAGCGACTGCACCGCTCCCTGCACCGCTCAGCACAGCCTGCAGCAACACCGCACCGCTCACTGCAGCGCACAGCCCGCAGAACACACCGGGTAAGGGCTGCGAGGGGATGGATGCGGTGGGGATGCGAGGGGATGGGATGGGGATGGGGATGCTATGGGACAGGACGCTGCACAAAATGCGTGGGACCAGCCGTGTGTGCCCCCCACCGCAGCCTGGGCTGGGTGGCTCTGTCCTGAGCAGGGTGGCCCTGGCACTGTCCTGGGGAAAGTGGCTCTGGATCTGCCCTGGTTAGGGTGGCCCTGGCTCTGTCCTGGTTAGGGTGGCTCTGTCCTGGGCAGGGTGGCTCTGGCTCTGCCCTAAGGCACGGCAGGGACAGGGTGGCTGCATTTTCCTGAAGCAAACCTTCAGCAAGAATCCCCCATCCCCATTTAAAGCCCAGCTGCGGGTCTGCGGGGAGCTCAGGGAGCCCCGGGAGCTCAGGGAGCTCTGCCACCCCAGCAGCTGGATTCAACTCACATCCCTCTCCCCTCTCTTCCAGAAGCCACATCAGACCCCGCTCTGCCGAGGCGAGATGGAAACCATGCACGAGCTGATCCCCTTCGCCAAGGAGATGCTGAGCCAGAAGCCCAACAGGAAGATGGTCAAGCTGTACATGCTGGGCAGCGTGCTGGCCTTCTTTGGGGTGGTCATCGGGCTGGTGGAGACCGTGTGCAGCCCCTTCAGCTCCCAGCCCAGCCTGGACGAGGAGGAGGACAAGAACAAGCCCGCGGCAGCCCAGGAGCAGCAGCAGCTGCAGAGAAGGGAGGATTTGGTGCTGGCCAAGGGCAAGGCACAGCCCGCGGTGCAGAGGGCCCTGGTGACCCGGCAGCACGCGTCCTAGGCTGATCCACAGCGCACAGACTCCACCGGGGGGTTCCAGCACGGAGGGGAGGCTCGGCTGGAGGAGGCTGCACGTCTGAGACTCGCCACAAGTGAAGGGCTTTATTTGCTGCTGTGCAGCAGTGGGGAAAAATACCTTTTGTTGGTATAAACCTGTGCACCGTGCACAGCGTGGTTTCTTATTTTTCATACGGACGCGTTTTACACCATTTTGCAAGATCAATAAATATTTTATATGGTACCCGTGCTCTCTCTTGCTGCTGTTATTCTCAGAGCCTTCTCGTGCTGCTTTGCAGAGGTTTTGCTCACACCTCTGGCTCCTTTTGCGGGGCAGGGGGGACACGGGGGACAGTGGAGGAGATAAACCCACAGAGGCGGCGCTGGGGGCTGGTCTGTCTGTCTGTCTGTCCGTCTGTCTGTCCCTCTGCTCCTTCCCCAGGGGCCAGCTGGGCAGGAGGTGGCATTTGTGTCACACGGGTGCCACACGCCCCGAGCTGGAGCTGGACTCCAGGGGTTATCTGGGTTCAGTGGCACAGATCTGTCTCTGCCATGGCCATGTGTGCACAGAACTGGTTTAAAATAAACCAAAACCCCATTCTTGCCCTGGCAGCCCTCCAGCAGGCTCCAGCTGCTGCACAGCTAAAAATCCTAAAACCAGAACCCTTCCACCTTTCTGGGATCTTTCTCAAAGCCGCCACAGACAGCCGAGTGTGCAGGGTGGTGTTGGATCCAGAGCCACAGGGTGTCACAGATGGAAAAACACAGAGATGGCACAGCCTGGAGGGTGTGGAAACTGTTCCAGGCTTCAGGCTCCGCTCAGAGCCCTGCCAGGATCATTAGAGGACTTTCACCTATTTAAAAAATGTTCTGGGGCTTAGCAAGAGTCTGTTGCGTTTGGGACTGTGTCACGTCAGTCAAATGAAGTCTGCAGCCAGCCAGAGCTGAGCGATCCCAGCCACACTGCAGGGGCAGGGCAGGCAAACAGGCCCTGCCAGCCCTGACCGGGCAGAAAATCTCTTTATCAGCTCAAAGGCACCCTCAGGGCAGGAGGGGTAGCAGGATACACACCTCATGGAAACTGGGAGATGCACCAGCAGCATGCACCGGCACCCTCCAGCTCACAGCAAAGCCACCGAGCCAAGCACTGGATCATGGAAAATGAAAAAGCCCTGCCAGACCTCAGGGCCCAAGGCACAGCTCCTCCCAGAGCTGCACAACGTAAGAGCAGGACCTGAAAAATACCAGAATACGGCTGAAGTTCACTGTTTCATTTTCACAATACACAACCCACGATTCATTTTGTTGATGATTATTTCTGTTACCCAAACAAACCCAGCAGCACAGAGCAGAGAAAGAATCCTACCCAGTATCTGCCCAAAAATCTGCTCAAGCTTTCAAATTTAAAGCACTTTTTCCTCATTAAAATGATAGGTTAATTTAAAATAGTGTTTTAGGATTGCCTCATATAGTCTGTAACTAAATGAATGTACTCTGTAACTAAATGAATTCACTCTGTAACTAAATGCCCTTTGGCAAGGCTGAACTTGCCCTTCTCTGGCAAGGCTGAACAATCCCCCCCTCACTGATACCGATGGAGGTTTCATGGGAAAACTGGAGAATTCAGGCCTGAAGGGATCCATCAGCTGAGGAGCTCCATTGCCCTGCCCATCCCAGCTTTTAAAGAGGTTTCACATTTCCAGCAGGGCTGTGGGCAGCCAAGGCTGGGCTGGAATTCCCTGGGCACACCCGGTGTGAGGATACCACAGGGAGCTGGGGCTGGGGCAGGAGGGATGGAGGCGCTCCCAGGGCTGCTGTGTCCTGCCAGATCACAGGATCACAGCCAGGGGACAGTCCTGGGCAGCCTGGAGCTGTGTCCATCACCTAAACCTGATCACAGCCAGGGGACAGTCCTGGACAGCCCGGACCTGTGTCCATCACCTAAGACTGATCACAGCCAGGGGACAGTCCTGGACAGCCCGGAGCTGTGTCCATCACCTAAAACTGATCACAGCCAGGGGACAGTCCTGGGCAGCCCGGAGCTGTGTCCTGTCAGATCAGAGGATCACACTGAGGGGACAGTCCTGAGCAGCCCAGAGCTGTGTCCATCACCTCACAGGACCAATCCCACGCAGGTGACAGTCCCAGCCCATCCCGGAGCTGTGTCCATCACCTCACAGGACCAATCCCACGCAGGTGACAGTCCCAGCCCATCCCGGAGCTGTGTCCATCACCTCACAGGACCAATCCCACCCAGGTGACAGTCCCAGCCCATCCTGGAGCTGTGTCCCTCACCCTCAGTGCCCAGGATCCCCTCTCTGCTGCCATTCCTGGGTGTCCCACCCTGCCCCATGGCAGAGGGAGGGCAGGGAGCTGCTGAGGTGCCCGGGGGGCTCTGGCTGAGCCCGGCCAGGCTGCCCCCCCAGAACTGCAGCGTTTGCTGCCCTGCTGCTGCTGCTGCTGCTGCTCTCGCCAGGGCTGCAGCCCCGAGGTGATGAGCTTAAAGCAAAGAGGGTTGGGAGCAGTCAAAATAGCCGCTCCTAAGACAGCTAAGGGGATTAGACAGCTAAAGCACAGCCCTGCTGCTGCCCTGCCCCTGCCCCTGCCCCCGGGCTGGGCACTGCACCCTGCTCACCCCTCTGGGCCAGCCCGGGCTGCTGCCACAGCCCCGGGCACTGCAGGGACCTGAGATTCTCTGCAGAGGGGTAATTAGGCCAGAATTGATCCCTGATTTCACCCCACAGCACCCCACACCATCCCACACCATCCCACAGCATCCCAGACCACCCCACAGCATCCCACAGCCCCGAGCACACGGGGCCATGGCCACAGCCCCTGCAAGGTGCCAATTGCAAAATTGTTTAATTATAAACACTGGGATAGAGCAGAGAGAAACCAGATGGGACCAGTGAGCAGGTGGGGAGAGCATTTAAGGCTGAGCTAAACCCAGATCCTGAGGAAGAAACTCCTGGGGACAGCCACACATTGCCCCAGGGCTGAGTTTGTCACTGGGTTCCCGTGAGGTTGGTTTCTGTTGTTCTGAGACTTGTCTGGATGTGGTTTATTCAGTTTATTCCAACCTGTGAACGTGACACTTTCCTGGTACATTAAATTCTCAGGAAAAAACGCATCTGGCACAAAATCTGGTGAGTCCTTGTGTGTAGCCACGTTTCAGAGATCTGCTTTCAGCCTGGAGCTGCCATCCAGCCCCTCATCCCAGGAGCTGAAGCCATCCCCTCACAGCTCAGGGCTGGATGTGTTCAGCACTGTTTGAGTGTGGACATGGACACTGCAGGGCTGCCAGGCTAAATTTAGGGGTGCAGATAAGAATATCAGCCTCAGGCACCCAGCCCCAAGGGCACAGGGAACACGGACAGCGGCCAAGGCTCCGAGCAGCCGCTGTTCCAACAATGGAATTCCAAGGCAGCAATTCCCAATTTGGTCACACAGGGAATAAACACAAATTTCGGGCTTGGAAATGACTTAAACATCACAGTGTTTTCTCTGAACCAGCAGTGTGCAGAGCTGGGATGTCAAACCAAAGCAAAGCCATCCCACAGCCCTCTCATCTCCCTTGGGACTGGGAGTGCAGTCCCAGAGGTGCAGCCTGGCAGCCATGGGGGCTGCAGGATGTGCAAGGAGAAAGGAAACTCAGGGCAGCCCCTGAAACTGTGATGGCCCTGTCTGTAAAGAAAGGAATTCGAGCTGTGCTCATGGCAAAGGGCACTGGGACAGCCGGGGAGGAAAAATAATATTTTAATGTCTATGAGATAAAGGAAAGCAAGAGGGGAAAGGAAAAAATAAAAAGGAAAATCATCTGCATTTGACCAAGCTTTGATAATGACTTGAAAAAAGCCAAATATCATTCAAAAAAGGAAAAAAAAGAAGAAGAATCCAAATTCCTGCCAAGTGTTTGTGAGCCTTGGAGCTGCCTGCACAAACCTGCCCGAGCTGTGCCCTGCAACGAGCTCCCTGCAGGGCTCCCGAGCTCCCTCTCCCGTGTGTGGCAGGGCAGGAGGGGGCAGCAGGGCAGGAGCATCCCCCGGGAGCGCAGCCCCAGCTCTGGGCACAGGAGGGACCCGCGGTGGGGGAACACCCGGGGCCACCCCAGAGAGGTGATCCAGGAGCAGCAGGGCTGTGGCACAGCTCTGGGCACAGCTCTGGGCACAGCTCTGGGCTCTGGGCTCTGGGCACAGCCCTGGGCACAGCTCTGGGCTCTGCTCTGAGCACAGCTCTGGGCTCTGTCAAAGCCCTGGGCACAGTTCTGGGCTCTGGACACAGCTCTGGGCTCTGGGCACAGCTCTGGGCACAGCTCTGGGCTCTGGACACAGCTCTGGGCTCTGGGCACAGCCCTGGGCACAGCTCTGGGCTCTGGGCTCTGTCACAGCTCTGGGCTCTGCTTTGGGCTCTGGTCACAGCTCTGGGCTCTGGGCTCTGGGCACAGCCCTGGGCACAGCTCTGGGCTCTGGGCTCTGTCACAGCTCTGGGCTCTGCTTTGGGCTCTGGTCACAGCTCTGGGCACAGCTCTGGGCACAGCCCTGGGCACAGCTCTGGGCTCTGCCCCTCCAAGGCTGGCAGCAGCCAGGATCACAAAACCCTTCAGCCTTTCCCGGGGCTGTCTGGGGAGCAGGAGCTGCCCGTCCCTGCTGCCAGCCCCGGGGGCAGCCCTGCCCTGGAGCCCAGCACCAGCCGGGGGGGTCCCCGTGCCCCGTCCGTGCCCAGGGCCTGCAGGGATGAGGGACGATGCTGAACCACCTGCACGGGGCTCCCTCTGATGTCCTCCGAGTGAAACTTGATGCTGCTCAGCAAAGACACACCTCTTCCAGGGTGTTGTGCAAAATTCTGCATTTTAATGTAGGACAGGAAATATGAAAAGAGCCGGGCAGGACCCAACCAGCCCCGCTGGCCAGGCCGAGCTGCAGGGAGCAAACAAAGGCTTTGCTTGGCTTGCCCATCCCCTCACCCGTGATTTTCCAGGGCTTTGGAAGCCGCAGCTGCTCCACTGACGGGTTTTTAAAGGGTCACACTGCTGCTTGCCTCAGGAGCAGCTCTGCTCAGGGATTTTTGTTCCTTCCTCCTCTCCCGCTGCATTTCCTGGCTCCACAGTGGGATGGGTCGGTTGCAAAAGATTCTCATTCCCTTCCTGGGATTGGTTTTGGCCTTCTGGTTCTATTCTGCGAGGGACACTTTCAAACCGGGTAAGTATCCAGAGAGACTCTGGCTTTAAGGAAAAAATGACAAAAAGCCACTTTTGGGTGTTTTGCACAGAAACCGGCCAGAGCTCGGACAAGGCCGAGCCTTTGTGTGGTGGCAGATACTGAAAGGGGCTTTAACAAAGATTTAAAACCAAACTGAGCAGGGACTGTGCAGAAAAACCTCCCGAGGGAGCAGGTGAGGCAGGGGGAGAGGGCACTGAGAGCTCCATTTTCCTGAGTGCAGGAAAGGAGTTTATAAACAGGGTTTGTATGTGCTGAAGTTTGGAGCACGCACTCAGGGGGTTGCTTTTAGTACAGAATAGTTGGGGCGTTGATAAACTGTGTCCTGGCTTGTGGAAAAAGCTGCTGGAAGGGTCCAGAGCTGCCCCTGCACTCCTCGGGGAGCTGCAGCAGCTCCACAGCTCTGTCCATGGGATGGGAGAGCCCTGCTGGTGCTGAATGCTCTGTGCTCATTCACCTTCCCATTAACTGCTGGAATGGAGGGCACCCAGGGGTTTGTTATTCCTGTTTTAAGGGTGCTCTGGTGGCGTGAGGCTGACTGCAGGGCTGTGTCTGTGCACAGAGATGCTCCGCGGGAAGCGCGTGATCGTGACGGGAGCCAGCACGGGCATCGGGGAGCAGATGGCATATCACCTGGCACGGATGGGTGCCCACGTCCTCCTCACGGCACGCACAGAGCCCAGGCTGCAGAGTGTAAATGGGCACGGCTGGGGCTCGTGGCAGGGCTCACCCAGACACGGGGACGGGACCTCCCCGCACAGCCATGGGAGCAGCCATGGCACGGGGCACACGTGGGCACGGGGATGGGCACGGGGCACACGTGGGCACGGGGATGGGCACGGGACATACATGGGCACGGGGATGGGCACGGGGCACACATGGGCACGGGGATGGGCACAGGACACACATGGGCACAGGGATGGGCACAGGACACACCTGGACATGGGGACAGGCACAGGGCACGATGGCAGACCCTTGTGCCCTGGGAGCTCCTGCTCACCTGGCAGTCCCTCCTGCACACACACACACCTGGCAGTTCCTCCTGCACACACACACACCTGGCAGTTCCTCCTGCACACCTGGCAGTCCCTCCTGCACACACACACACCTGGCAGTTCCTCCTGCACACACACACACCTGGCAGTCCCTCCTGCTCACCTGGCAGTCCCTCCTGCACACACACACACCTGGCAGTTCCTCCTGCACACACACACACCTGGCAGTCCCTCCTGCACACGCAGCTCCCCGCAGTCCCTGCTGCAGTGTCTGAGCTGCACCTCATCCCCACACACATCCCCACACAAATCCCCACACACATCCCCTCACACATCCCCGCACACATCCCCACACACATCCCCACACACATCCCCCCACACCCTCATTCCCCGGCAGGCCCCTGCTCCTGTCCCTGCTGCTGCTCCTGCAATTCCAGCCCAGCCTGCACGCAGCAGCAGCCAGACTGCCTCGGGTAACGCGCTCACCCTGGGAATCATCTCCCAGGCTCCCTTTGAAGCTCACAAGGCTCCAAACACACTCTCAAAAGCCCAAACCGCTGGTTTGAGGTGGGGACACATCACAGGGAGCTCCAACAGCCACACCTGAGAGCCAGCGGGCTCGGGGGAGGGCATGAGATTCCTGGGCAGGGAGGGGGCTCTGGGGCAGGGAGGGGGCTCTGGAGCAGGGATGGGGCTCCCAGAGCAGGGATAGGGTCCCAGAGCAGGGATGGGATTCCCAGGCAGGGATGGGGTCCCCAGAGCAGGAATGGGGTCCCAGAGCAGGGATGGGGCTCACAGAGCAGGGAGGGGCTCCCAGAGCAGGGAGGAGGCTCTGGGGCAGGGATGGGGTTCCCAGGCAGGGATGGGGTCCCAGAGCAGGGAGGGGGTCCCAGAGCAGGGATGGGGTCCCCAGGGCAGGGAGGGGTCCCAGAGCAGCCTGGCAGCCGCTGCCCCCGCTGCCGTGCAGGTGGTGCGGCGCTGCCTGGAGCTGGGGGCAGCCTCGGCGCGCTTCGTCAGCGGCTCCATGGAGGACACGGCCTTCGCCCAGCACGTGGTGAGGGAGGCACAGACAGCGCTGGGTACGTCTGAGCCCGCTCTGCACTCTGCAGCACCCCGGCCCTGCTGTTTGCCACGGGCAAAAAGGGAGAGACGGGAAAACCTCCCCTACCTCTGCCCTTCGCAGCCCCGCTCCTCTGCCTGCACTGCTGCCTCTCTGACAAACTGAGCTGCGCTCTGGGTTCCAGCTCTGTGGCCTCCTGGCACCCTGCTGCAGTGCCACAGCCCTGGATTTCATCAGCCCAGTGCCAGGGTCTGGGGGATCCACAGTCCTGGCCATTGCAGCCAAGGGTCACAGCTCAGAAATGCTCCAGCTCCGTGGGGAGCTCCCCTCTCCCTCTCCCTCTCCCTCTCCCTCTCCCTCTCCCTCTCCCTCTCCCTCTCCCTCTCCCTCTCCCCCTCCCTCTCCCTCTCCTCTCCCTCTCCCTCCCCAGCCCCCAGACAGCTCAGGGATGATCTCCCTTGGGCCGTGGCATTTGTGTTTTGAACTAGCAAAACATATCACAACAAAATATTTACTGGCAGCCACCATCCAGGCTGTATCTCTGCTCTGGAGATAACAGGCCACAGTTCTGCCCCAAAAACCTGATTTCCTTGGATTACACTTATTCTGCTCCCAGTAAACGTTGTTTTGCTGCTTGCAGCCCTCTCCCCCCAGCACTAATGCCCATTTTTCTGCTGGCAGGAGGCCTTGACATGCTGATTCTGAACCACGTTGGTGCATCCTACTTTGGCTTTTTTGATGGGGACGTTGAGCACGTCCGGAAGCTGCTGGAAATCAACTTCCTCAGCTACGTGGCCATGACCACGTCAGCTCTGCCCATGCTGAAGGAGAGCGAGGGCAGCATCGTGGTGGTTTCATCCATGGCAGGTGAGTGGGCAGTGCCACCAGGCTGGTGTCATGGGACTCACCCAAAGGCACCTGGGCTGGCAGCCAGGAGCAGCACACAGAGACACCAGGCACAAAACCCCACCAGAACCAGCCCCAACAGCCAAATCCAGATGGGTTTGGGGTTCTCTTGATGGAATTTGTTTTCTGCTCAATCCAATCTCCCCAATTTGGTTTTTGACCAGCTCTGCAGTTAAACCCCACAGTGCTGTGTTGGTCAGGGCTCTGGTGAGCAGCTCAGGCCAGGGACAGGAGTTTCAGCTTTGCTCCATCTCTCCCCTCTGGGGGTTTTGTGGTTCCTGTGGGCTGCCCATGCCCTGGGCAGAGATGTGAGCCACAGCTTTGGCCATAAGAGCTGGAAGGCAGCAAGAATATTTGTAAGGCTGCTGTTCAGGTGCCAGGATGCCATTTCACTGTAAAATCCTGTCTCTGAGGAAGGGCAGCAGAGCAGCTCAGGCAGAGCAGCCTCGTGTGCTAACACAGAACTTCACTCTGTGCCCAGGTAAAGTCGGGTTCCCCTTTACCGTCCCTTACTCTGCGACTAAGTTTGCCCTGGATGGATTTTTCAGCTCCCTGAGGCAGGAGTTCGCCATTCAGAGCATAAATGTCTCCATCACGCTCTGCATCCTCGGCTTCATCGATACAGGTGAGAGCAGAGCTGTGCCAGCCCTGCTCAGGGCTGAGCATCCCCACCCCGGCTCCTTCTCCTGCCACCTCAGCCTGTCACCCCTGCTGCAGGGAGATCCCACCTGTCTGCCCCCCTCAAAAGCCTTTTACTTCCCTGTGCCACATAAATCTGGGCACTGCTTACAGGCTGGCACAGCTCAACACCCCTTTGGGTGCCCGCTGTCCCCCCATCCCCGGGGATCCCCACTCACCCCCATCCCCGGGGGGATCCCCATTCTCCCTCATTCCCCGAGTGTCCCCACTCTCCTCCATCCCGGGGATCCCCACTCTCCCCCATCCCCGGGGATCCCCACTCTCCCCCATCCCCGGGGGGATCCCCAC
This sequence comes from Setophaga petechia, assembly GCA_024362935.1. Lineage (NCBI taxonomy): Eukaryota > Metazoa > Chordata > Aves > Passeriformes > Parulidae > Setophaga > Setophaga petechia. Next base: position 744,326 of record JANCRA010000092.1, on the reverse strand, counting down.
TCTCCCATCCCGGGGGTGCCCTGCGCTGACGCGGGGGCGCGCAGATCGCGCAGTGCGCGCGGCCGCGGAGGTGCTGCAGGAGCGGCCGGCGCCGCGGGACGAGTGCGCGCTGGAGATCCTCAAGGGCGCAGCGCTGCGCCGGAGGGAGCTCTACTACCGCTACAGCTCCACGCGGCTGCCGCTGCTGCTGCGGGACTGCGCCGCCGAGCTGCTCGATTACCTGGTGCGGAGCCGCTACCGCCTGCCCGCCGCCCCCCGCCCGCCGCACTGAGCCCCGGCCCGGGACCCCCGGCAGGGTCCCCCACCGGAGGGTCTCCTGTCACCGGGAGGGACCCGTACCCCGGCAGGGTCTCCTGTCACCGGGACGGTCCCGGCCCCGGGAGGGTCCCGGCCACCGGAGGGTCCCAGCTCCCGGGACAGTCCCGGTCACCGGGAGGGTCCCGTACCCTGGAAGGCTCCCGGCCCGGCACGGTCCCGTACCCCGGCAGGGTCTCTGGTCACCGGGAGGGTCCCGACCCCAGGAGGGTCCCAGCCCTCGGGAGGGTCCCGGCCCCAGGAGGGTCCCCTGTCACCGGCAGGGTCCCGGCCCCGGGAGGGTCCCCTGTCACCGCCTGGTCCCGGCCAGCCCCGTTCCTCCGCTCCCGGCCGCCCCCGCCCCCGCCCGGTTCGCGATGCGCTGGCGGCACCCGCAGGGACGGAGCGGGGCCGCACCGGCGGCTCCGTGCCCTGCCGGCCCCGCCCGGCCGCGCAGCGCTGATTATTGAGCTAATTATTAAATAAAGTGTATTAACCGGACAGCTCTGCGTGTGCTGGCGGGGCTTTATGGCCTTCCCCAGCTGTTCATGGGCACAGCTCCACCGGGCACTGCCAGGGATCCTGGGGCAGCCATGGCTGCTCTGGGCACCCTGTGCCAGGGCTGCCACCCTCACAGGGAACAATTCCTTCCTAATTGCTCCTTACCCACACAAACCAGCACATACAGAGTGGGCTCTGCCCCTTAAACCTTCAGAAAATCACCCTCAAACCCATTTGCCACCTGCCCAGCAGACATGAGCAGAATCACAACCCTGGGAAAGCTGAAGATCTTTCCTATTCACCCACTTGGCTCTTTTACTGCCTTTTGCAGCCCATGGATTCCTCCACAGGGATATTTTTTAGGGGTAAGAGCCACCCAGCAAACTGCCAGTGTTAACCCCATGGTGATACCCCAGAGGATAACCCAGAATTATCAGCAGTGCTTGGGAACCTTTGCCAGCCCTGCTCTCCCCAAATCTGGCCATGAATGTGTACAAAAGTGCTGCTCAGTGAATCCTCGGGCAGCCAGCGAGGGAGGGAAGGGCTGCCCCTGGTTTAGAGGTGGAGAGAGGGATGTCCACTGGTCCCAGGGGTGTCTGCTCTGAGGGGACACTGCTGTCCCAGCCCCTGGGCAGCCACCAGACCATTCACCCTCAGCTCTGCTCGGTGCCTTCCCTTCAACCCTCCCCAAAAGCACACCTGGCACTCCTGCCAGGCCAAGGGTGCAAAGGGACAGCCTAAAGTCCAACGCCACACGCTTCATTAGGTTAATGTTTGCTAAATCACCAGCAGGGCAAAGAAAAGGTCCATCAGCAAACTTGTGTGAGATAAGAGCCAGCTCAAAACTTGCCAGCCCCGTTTGCAAGAGCCAGCCACCTTCACCTCCCCGTGGGGCTCGTCTGGTTCCTGCCTTTCCTCTGCAGAGGGATGGGGTTGCTGCTGAAGATTCTCATCCCTTTGCTGGGAGCAGCACTGGCCTTTTATTTTTACTCAGCACCTGAGAACTTCAGTGAAGGTAAGGCTCGGGAGAAGCAGGGAGAGGCAGGGAGAGGCAGGGAGAAGCAGGGAGAAGCAGGGAGAAGCAGGGAGCAGCAGGGAGAAGCAGAGAGCAGCAGGGAGCAGCAGGGAGAAGAAGGGAGAAGCAGGGAGAAGCAGGGAGAAGCAGGGAGAAGCAGGGAGAAGCAGGGAGCAGCAGGGAGAAGCAGAGAGCAGCAGGGAGAAGAAGGGAGAAGCAGGGAGAAGCAGGGAGAAGCAGGGAGAAGCAGGCTCCACAAGAACCACCAGAGGGGCAGCGTGTGCCCAGCACAGGGACCTGGACGGGGCTGGCACAGCCACGGAGGGCCGGGAGGGGAGGTCAGGCCGCCCCAGGCAAGGGGTCAGGGCATGGGGAAAACTCACGGAGCCACACCGGCTCTGCTGGGACACAGTGCCTGGCCCCTGTAAATGACTTATTCGGGAAACAAGCAGTTTCCCCTTTAAACATTCAATCCTTTTATTGGCCAGCTCTGCCCGCTCCCTGGGCAGGGGTGCAGAGCTCAGGCCTCCCCACCCCGCTGGGATTGGGGTCAGATCCAGCGGGGTCTGACGAGGCTGGCAGGGGCACAGGGAGGAGCAGAGGGGCAGCCAGGGCTGAGCTCTGCACCCTCCTCGGCAGAGATGCTCCGGGGGAAGCGGGTGATCGTGACAGGAGCCAGCAGTGGCATCGGGGAGCAGATGGCATATCACCTGGCACGGATGGAGGCACACCTGCTGCTCACCGCACGCACAGAGGCCAGGCTGCAGAAAGTAAATGGCGAGGGGGGCGTGCTGGGCTGGATGTGATATTCACCCCTGCCCGGGCACACGGGCACACCTGGTACCCTGCAGATCCACCCCAGGGCACACCTGGTACCCTGCACATCCACCCCAGGGCACACCTGGTTACCTGCAGATCCACCGCAGGGCACACCTGGTACCCTGCAGATCCACCGCAGGGCACACCTGGTACCCTGCAGATCCACCCCAAGGCACACCTGGTACCCTGCACATCCACCCCAGGGTACACCTGGTACCCTGCACATCCACCGCAGGGCTCCCCCAGCCCCAGCCCGGCCTGGCCCAGGACAGGAGCAGCCCGGGCCGGGTTCCCTGCAGCCCGGGCCGGGTTCCCTGCAGCCCAGGCCGGGTTCCCTGCAGCCCAGGCCGGGTTCCCTGCAGCCCGGGCCGGGTTCCCTGCAGCCCAGGCCGGGTTCCCTGCAGCCCGGGCCGGGTTCCCTGCAGCCCGGGCTGGGTTCCCTGCAGCCCGGGCTGGGTTCCCTGCAGGGGAGCCCATCGGGGCCCGTTCTCTCCCCAGGTTGTGGAGCGGTGCCTGGAGCTCGGCGCTGCCTCCGCCCGCTACATCAGCGGCTCCATGGCCAACCCCAGCCTGCCCGAGGAGGTGCTCAGGGAGGCTGAGAACACCTGGGGTAGGTGCCCCCTGCTCAGCCCCGTGCAGTCCAGCCCCAGGAGGTGCTGTTCCTGTGGCTGGTGGCACGGCTGCTCTGCCCACAGGTGGCCTGGACATGCTCATCCTGAACCACATCGGCCAGAGCGGCTTCACCTACTTCAGCGGGGACGTGGGGCACGTCCGCAGCCTCATGGAGACCAACTTTGTGAGCTACGTGGCCCTGGCCACGGCTGCCCTGCCCCTGCTGAAGGAGAGCGAGGGCAGCATCGTGGTGGTCTCATCCATAGCAGGTGAGATCCTGCCCACAGCCCTTCCTCTGCTGCCACGATCCCTGCTGAGACTCCGCTCCAAAAGGCAGAGGAGGGACCACAGGCAGGGCTGGCACTCAGGGCCAGCACAGGATTTAGCTCTTTGGTGCACAATTCAAATCCTCTGGGAAATTTATCCTCAGTCCTGTCAGTCTGTTGGCACCCTGTGATCACCTTCCCACGCTGCAGTGCAGGTGATTTCACAGCCATGGCAGTACCTGGGCATCTCTGCAGGGATACAGAAGCTGCTCTGGAAGGCCCTTTGTGCCATACATCACATTTTGAACATTCCTGAGTGTGCTTCATCTCTCAGGCATTCATGTCAGTTTATTCCAACACCCTAAATCCCAGCACTGCAGCTACTGGCAGGGCAAGGGGAAGGGAGAGCTCTGCAGCCTGGTGCCTGCCCAGCACCTGAGCCCCAGCCCTGTCTCTGCTCCAGGTAAAATCGCTGGCCCTTTTACTGCCCCCTATTCCGCAACCAAGTTCGCCCTGGATGGATTTTTCAGCTCCTTGAGGCAGGAACTGATCATAGACAAGGTCAACGTTTCCATCACGCTCTGCATCCTGGGCTACATCAACACAGGTGAGCTCAGCCCTGCCAGGACCCCATGGCTCAGCCCGTTCCAGCTGAGCCCAGCCCTGTCCCTGGTGCCAGCCTGCTCTGCCTCTGCAGCTGTGGGAACAGGACCCCAACCCTTCCAAACATGTGCCCTGAGGCCTTGGACCCTGCCAAGCTCAGTGAACTCAGGGGAGGTCCTGTGGCCTCTCAAGAGCTGGAAAGCAAGGGGAAGGGAAGGACATTTGTAATTGTTATTTTCACTGTTCTGAGCTCCCCAGACTCTGTGGGCTTGGGTTTGTGGGTTTGGGGTGCTGTGTCCCCCTGAGCCGTGCCTGTCCCGCTGCAGAGAGCGCCGTGCGGGCCGTGTCCCGCGTCATCCCGGACACGCCGGCCCCCAAGGAGGAGTGCGCCCTGGAGATCATCCGGGCGGGAGCGCTGCGCCGCCGGGAGCTGCGCTACCCCGGCCCGACCATCGGCAGCGCGCTGCTCCTGCACAGCCTGGCCCCCGAGCTGCTGGAGACCCTGCTCCGCAGCAGCTACCGCCTGGAGAACGTCCGGAGAACGTAGTGCTGGGACAGCGGGGACACCTGGGCCGTGCTGGGACACCTGGGAATGTCCTGGGACACCTGGGAATGTCCTGGGACACCGGGGACACCTGGGCTGTGCTGGGACACCTGGGAATGTCCTGGGACACCTGGGAATGTCCTGGGACACCTGGGCTGTGCTGGGACACCTGGGAATGTCCTGGGACACCGGGGACACCTTGGGCTGTGCTGGGACATCTGGGGCTGTCCTGACACACCTGGGGTTGTCCTGGCACACCTGAGGCTGTGCTGGCACACCTGGGGCTGAGCAGGATGGGTCTACCTGTGAACCCAGCTGCTCAGGACAGGTCTGGCTCTGAACCCAGCTGCTCAGTGCCCTCTCCACACCCTGGGGCATCCCTGTGCTGACACCCTGGCAGCCTAGGGCAGGACACTCCAGGAGTCTGTGAGGCAGCACAAAAATGTCCTTTTTAGTAACGGGCTCTTGTAAAGGGCTTTTTGCAGCCAGGGAGCACTTCAGACAAGGGCTGCAGCAGTATCTGCTGCCAGTGCCCTGCCCAGCAGCAGGTTCCTGCTCAACCTGCACACACTGCTCCCTCTGGAGAGCCACCGAGGCAGCTGAGCTGAGCCCTGGCCCAGGACCAGGCTTTGGGCCAGGCAGCACAAAGCACCCAGAGCCACGAGAGTCTCCAAATCTGGAGATTTCTGCCACACACCCCTTCCATGCCGGTCTTTGTAAAAATAAATCCAGTGTTGCTTTGAGATCTCTGCTGTTCCGGGTGTTCCTCCTCCACGTGGGAGCCCTTATCAGGGCAGGGCACCCTTATCAGTGCCCAGCTGGCTAAACCGACCTCCTCCCGATTTGCATGAACCAAGCTTCCACTTCTCTAAAGACCTTAATGAATTTCTGCCATTCCTCAGCTGCCAAAATACACAGTTTTCCCCCCCTCTTTCCAACCTGCAAGCGGCCTTACAATAATAGCATTACTGTACTTCCCCAAAGCCGCTCAGGGAAACTCCATCCCCGAGTGCCACCGGCAGCTCCAGCTCGCCCTGAGTGCCACAGAGCAGCCCGGGGAGATGTCCCAGGAGATAACTGAACTGCAGGCTCTGCTTGGGGCCGGGCTGGACCCTCGGGGCTCCTGAGATAAGCCCGACCCCGCTGAGCCCGGCTGCGGGCACAGACAGGAACCGGGGCTCGGCCGCAGCTGCAGCGTTTCCTGTTCCACAGAGAGAGCAGGAGAGCACAGGATGAGCTGCTGGGCATGAGGAGGGCAGCTGGGGCATGCTGCTGCCCTGAGACACCCGACTGGGCACGGCACCGAGGGGCAGGACAGGAGCCTGGCACCAGGTAAGCGTGCGGCACCCACAGCGCCCGGCTGGCTGCGGGGGCTGCAGGGCAGCGCAACCCGAGGGCAGCACCAGGCACCTTTTCCCTCCCTTTTCACCCCAATTTCAGCCTACACAACTTGCACTGGGGAGCTGTAACGTGAACCAGCAAGAAACAGAGGGTTTTCCCTGGTTTCCCTTGAAGCAAGAGGTGTAACAGCTTGGAAAGCAAAGATAGAGGACGGGTTTAATTACAGAGGGTAATTTGGGGTAACAGAAGGAGGAAATAGAGCATTAGCTTGTCAAGAAATTCTCCAGGGTGTGCTCAGCCCGGGGTGAGTAATGGACTGCGTTTCTTTAAGCTTTATCCTGCTTTTCAGTGCATTTTTGGTGAGCTGAGGCTTTTACAGCCCTGGGATGGGCTGGGCAAGCCAGAGGCAGCACAGGTGGGAGAGGACTGAGCTTTTCCTGGTGGGAAGAGATGGATGAGTAGAGGCTGAGCAGAACACACAAAAATGGAGCAAAATTAGTTGAAAAACACTCAGCTTTTGGAGCAGTGTCCTGGCTGGGGCTTGTGGGCACCGTCCCTACCCAGGCACCACCCCAAAGAGGCTGCTCCCCTTCAAAGGAGGCCCCTACTGTAAAAGAAAGCACCAGGAATGAGCTCTGAGCGCCCCACAGCCACCACCAGGACAGCAAAAAGAATTTCAGAGCAGATTTTAATAGAAACTAAACAGCACGGAAGTACCCTAGATGTAACTGGCCCTCCAGAAGCGCTGCCCGACACCCCACACCCCCGAGCCCCAGCCCCGGCTGATTTTCACTGATGCCCCGGGTTCTGGGCTGGTTTCACAGGGCACAGCCCCCGAGGGGACCGGGCCAGCATGCCCAGGAGGGCAGAGAGCTACGAGGAGAGGAGCGAGCGGCGGCAGGAGGCGCGGGAGCGGCGGCGGGGCAGGGTCAATGCCACCTGCTGCAGGGCCGATGTCACCGGCGGCAGGGCCAGCGCCACCCCGGGCCGGGGCACGGCCGGCAGCCCCCGGCAGGCCGAGTTCCTCCGCAGGAGAAACCTGGGGGCCGAGGCCGGGGAGACCCTGCCGGGACAGAGATGGACCCGCTCGCGGATGGAGGACACCCGCGGCCCCGCGGGGGCATCGTCCCCGCAGTGTCCCTTCGCCTCCACAGGGACGCAGACCCTGCCCGGCCCCCGCTCGGCAGTGACGGACTCGAGCCAGCAGACGGAGTGAGCGGCTCTGCCCCTCCCTGCCCATGCCCAAAGCGCTCCCACAAAAGGCTGCACGGGCACTCCCAGCTGGGGAGGGGGTGTCCGGCTGAAGCCCCCCCGACTCCTCAGTAACGCTCTTTGTTTGTCGTTTCAGCTGGGGAATAGCAGTCCTAAACAAGGTAAGCAAAGCACAGGTCATGGAACTCCTGAAAGGTAAACTGCTGTGGAAATATTTCCACTTCTCTGGAAAAACTAACCCAATGGAACCCAGCAGGGTCTCCTTCTCCATCCAGATATAGGCTGCTAATTCACTTTTATTTTAAAATATACAGCTTTTTGGAGCAAGTTCATGCCATGCTTATAAACTGAAACAATCCAATTTTTAAACATCTGCCCTTTCCCTTTCAGGAAATGGTGCAGCTCTCCAACTACCTGAAGGTAGGTACCAAACAGTGCTCAGCACCCACTGGGGCAGCTGGTTTTCACCAAGAATAATACTTACTAAAATTATTAATATTGCTAAATGAAGGGGTGTTAAAAGCCCAATTTTAACATGGCCAAAAAAGCCATAAAAGACCTGGAGCCCCAGGCAGGGCCAGGCCTGGGCTGGGGGCTCTGGGCTGTGCCCCCAGCTCTGGCCCCACTGACCGTGTCCCCGTCCCACAGGAGGCCCTGCACCGTGAGCTGCTGCTCAAGCAGAAGATGGTGATTTTACAGGAGCTCCTGTCCACCCTGCTCCAGGCTTCAGAGAAATCCTGGCAGGTACCAGAGAGCTGCAGGACCCCCACCACCTCCCCTGCCCCTCTGCCCTTCTGCTCAGGGAGGGTGGGACCAACAGCAGAAAAGGCCCTTTTTGTCTTCTGTGAGGATGCAAAATTAAGATGATACATTTTATGGAACATATGGGGCTTTCTTATAGGACCCTTAAATCAAACAATTCGTGCTGTTGTGGCATTAAAAAAAATGGGGTTTGTGAGTTCTGTTGGGGCAGAAAAGCGAGTGATTGGGTGAGGGGGGACAAAAACTTGTGTCAGACACATCCTGTGGTGAGAAACTTCCGCCTTCGCTCGCTCCTCCAATATAACGTGGGCAGGAAAAAACACCCAGCCACAGGTGCAGGAAGTGGCCACGAAACCTCAGAATACCAACAGGTGGGTGCTCCTTGCTGCTCGCTGCCCCTGCTGCAGGACAGGGGAGACTTTGCTGCTGTCCCTTGCATGCTGCTGTTCCTCAGCCTAAAAATCAGCTTTTCATCAGCCTAAAATCAGCTTTTCATTGGCCTAAAAATCAGCTTTTCATCAGCTTGGCAATCCCCTCGGTGCTGGAGTCAATGGGCAGATGCTGCTGCTGGGAGGGGATTCCATGAGGCAGGTGGGGCTGGCAAAGGGAGAGAGGGATGGATGATGGATGGATGGATGGATGGATGGATGGATGGATGGATGGATGGATGATGGATGGATGGATGGATGGATGATGGATGGATGGATGGATGGATGGATGGGTGGATGGATGGATCCATGGATGGATGATGGATGGATGGGTGGATGGATGATGAATGGATGGATCCATGGATGGATCCATGGATGGATGATGGATGGGTGGATGGGTGGATGGATGAATCCATGGATGGATCCATGGATGGATGATGGATGGGTGGGTGGATGATGGCACAGCCACATCTGTGCACAGCTGGAGCCTGTGCAGATAGCAGAGGAGGAGAACTGAGGAAAACCAGGCAGGATATTGCACATCTAAAATTGCTTTTCAGAATTCTACCTACTTACTAAGAGCCTTTAGCTCTTTGCACCAACAGCTGAACTGGGAAGATGGAGTCTTTGGGACTGTAAATGTGCTTCTTTGGGACTGTAAATGTGTTTCTGTGCAAATCTAACCAGTTCTGAGACACTGGTTTGGCTTGGCTCTGTCAGCTATTCCTGTAACCGAGGAGTTTCTTGTCAGAGTTGTGACTTCAGAGGGCAGTGGGCAGGGAGGATATTGGTGTTCTCAGTATTGGTGGTGGGAAACAGCCCACGTGAACTCTTTGCTAGCAATGTTAGGTGAATTTGCATGCAGTCTGCTTCCACAAGGCCTGGTTAACACTGAGAGGAGCTGATTACAGTGAGGAAAATGAATCATCACCATGCCCTCGATCCCCCTGCCCAACTGCAGATGTTGCAACCCAGACCCAACCCATTTTCTGAGGAAAACAGCCAGACAAGAGCGTTCCAGCAGCTGGAGCTTGAGGCAGGGAGGGAGGGGACAGAAGACAGTGGGGACAGGCAGCAGCTGCATTTCTGCCAAAGCCAGCCAGGACAGCCCAAAATCCCCTGGCTCCTAACTTGTCATGTCACTGCCAGCACCTGCACTCAGTAACCAGAGAAACTGCCTCAGGACAGCTTTCCAACCCATAAAAGTTTCACTTCCCCATATCCCGTTTATTCTGAGGCTGGGAAGGTTTCCTTGAGCTCTCAGCACTGAAGAGACTTTGATCTGATTACAGATGGCGAAAATTAATCAGAACCCAGCCCAACAAAACATTGGGGGCACATTGTGCAGTTCATGGTTTCACATCTCACTTCAGCTGCTTTTCCCCAGGGTCAGCTGAACGAGGACAAACTGAGGTGCAAACTACGGGTGCTGGAAAATCAGCTGCAGGCCTGCAGCCAGGTAATGTCTGATTCACTGACAAACAGGGGTGAGGAAAGGCAGGAAAACAAAAACCAAGCCTTGCCACTGGGCCGGGCCTCAGTTTCTTCATCGATATGATGAGATACCTATCCAAAAAGGACTTTAACTCTTTGCTGGAGCAATGCTTCACAGCACATTAGCACACTCTGGGTTTGCTAACACTCAGGTTTCGCAAGGTGGGAATCTGACACATAAGGACCTCAAGTTCTTTATTTCTCTAAAGAGTTACTCAAAGGAGTGTGTGAAGAAGATCCTGATTGAGATGGAGGACCAGAAGCAGACCTATGAGCAGAAGGCAAAAGAGGCTCTTCAGAAGATGCTGGAGGAAAAACTCCTAACAGAGCAGCAGCTGCAGAACTCTCAGGTGAGCACTATGTCTTACACCTGGCTTGGCTTTAATTTAGCCCAGCTGTGACAAAGAACACCCACATGTCAGGGAAAGGTGATGACAGGCTTGCCATTAGCAGCAAAGATAAAAAAAAGATGAAGTTTTAGCTACTCAGCAAAGCCCAAAGCAACTTCAGTGCAACCTGTACTCACTGCACAAGCTGCACGTCAGGTTACAGACAGCTCACAGCTGGGGAAATGTACTCGGGCTTGTCAGCTTGAATTGCAATCCCTTCCCTCCCACCATCCCTCTGTGCCATTCCCTGCCCTGCTCACACCAACAGACACCAGCACATGAGGTCTCCAGAGCTGTTTTTTTCTGCAGTTACTCATTTATATGAAAATAGGATTTCCCCAAGAAGCAGCAAATTTCTTTGACCCAGAGGATAACATCTTTGCAGAAAGACAAGTGAGCTTTATCCCAAGTACCACCGGGCTCCTCAAGCCTGCTGGCAGCACAGGAACGTGTTCCAGAGGGAGCACTGCCCTGCTGGGCTCTGTCCATCAGATGGCATCAGCCCCACACGGGTTTTTGTGTGCTGCTGCTGCTGGGGGAGCCAGCGCTGCCCAGCACAGCCAGGCTGGTGCCACCAGGGCAGGGCAGCATCCCCCGGGGCCTGGTCACACCGACACCAGGGTCACAGCCAGCCCTGGGTCACAGCCAGCCCTGGGTCACACCGACCCCTGGGTCCCTCTCTGCTCCCCAGAGAAGCCTGGCGGAGGTGCGAGAGGACCTCGCCCTGTGGAAGGAGCACAACGCCACACTCAGAGCCGAGCTGACCAAAGAGACCGCAGCACACACCGAGCTCAGAAACAGCTTCCAGGCTCTGCAGAGCGAGTTCCAGGTACGTGGGCTCCCTGCAGGAGCAGCCTGCTCTGGGATTTTGCTGCTGCCGGGTGCCCAGAGCAGCCGGGGCTGCCCCTGCATCCCAGGGGGGTTGAATCCACATTCATATGGGGACAGTTTTTCTGAGTCGGGGGTTATTTGGGCCAGTCAACAGTTGAGTGAAGTTGGGAGCATGCATAGGGTCAGTATGAATAGGATTATGTTTATTGCTCTTCTCGGGGTTTAAACCAGATTCTAAGGATTGGAAGTCGATTGTAATTAATATACTATAAGAGTAAGATCCTCTTCAGTACACAGAGATGTACAGGAATAATCACACGGGCCGGGCTGGACACGGGGGCTGGAGCAGCCTGGGCGGCTCAAGGCGGGGCGGGGGCAGCACGAGGTGAGCCGTGACGCCCTGCCAAGCCGGCCCGCTGTGTGTCTGTGTGTCTGTGTGTCTGTCTGTGTGTCTGTCCCGGCGCAGCGAGCGGACGCGCAGAGCGAGCAGCAGAGCCGGGAGCTGCGGGCGCTGCGGGACGAGCGCACGGAGCTGCTGCAGAGAGCCAGCGCCCTGCGCAGCGACAACGACCGCCAGGCCGGCCTCATCCGCCACATCCGAGGTACCCGGTACCGGCTCTGCCCTCCGGGAACCGCCAGGGACCAGCAAAGAGCTCCCGAAGCGCTCCCCGGGGCTCGGAGCGGCGCGCACACCGCGCATCTCAGCGTGCCACCAGGGCTGCTGATTGCCACAGCCCTCCAAAAGTGTTCCTGGCCAGATTAAAGAGTTCAGAGAAGTGGCTTTGCTAGAGGAAAGGATGTAATGGGAGACCTGAAAAGAAATAAGAAGCTCGGATGTGTCCTCAGCTTGAGGCAGGACTTGTCACCCTTGGCAGGGCATCTCCCCGGCGCTGGTGGTGAGGGCAGGCAGAGCAGCTGGTGAGGTCCTAAAGCACCGCTGCAGACACAGCAAGGGAACTCACACACGTTAGTTTGAACTCACTCATGGCTATTTTAAAACATAATTAGGGAAGAGAAAGCGGGTTGCAGTTCTAATCTCACAACGGGTCTTGCATGAACAGCTTTAAAATAAACCATAAATGACTTGAACACGAGGCATGAGAGAAAAATCTGCCAAAAAAGAAAGGGCAATAAACAGCTAAAAATCACATCCCTTCAGAGAAGAAAGTCCAGGGCAGCCAACAGCATCTGCTCCACTCTACACATGTGGAGAACAGAAAATACCATCCTTGCATAAATATACACAGATTTACACCAACCTTGATCTTCTATCCTTATTTCAGATAAATTGCAAAAAGAACAAGAGCAGAAAGTAACACTGGAGGCAACAATCAGCCATTTGCAGAGTAAGTAACACAGAAATGCACAAAGTTAGAGACCTCCTTTAGTGCTGTGGACAATAATGATGCTTTTTGTGTTCCCAGACGTGATCCACAACCAGAACAACCAACAGAAGAGCCAGGAGGTGACGGTGCAAAGGACAGGTCAGCAAACTTTGTAACCCCCACGTAGCACTCCCTGGACACAGGAACACTAGCCCTGACTCTAGGAAAAGGCTGCAGAGGTCTAGAATAAAAGGTTTTTTTAAAGCTACACAGAATGAATTGTTTTGCTAGCTAACATTAAAACTATAAACATATTTATGATGGCAAACACTTTAAAAAATAAATGGATTTCACTGCAAATTTTACTTCAGTGGCTCCGCCATATTTTTTCCAAACAAAACACATTCCAGTTTATAATTGTAATTACAGCTGTACTTGACAAAAAGAAAGCAATAAAAAAGGTATTTTAACTCTCCCTCCCCTCCATTTCTGGCAACTGCTTAGAAATATTGCTCTTAAAGATGATGAACTTGTAGCTACAGCAAAGTCAGTGATAACAAACTCAGCTCCTGTGTCTTCTGCTTTGTGCATAGCACACAAATATTATCCCTAAAGTGTGCTGAGTAAACAAGAGCTAGAGCCAGCCCAGAGCCTGGAGCTGTCTCTCATCAGGAGCCTGACTCTTTTCTAGACCAGGTTTTCACCACACAGACCCCACCTCTCACTCCTGCCAAGGAAAAACAAAACACTCTGTCAGAGCACCCCGAGGAGGAGGAGGGAACAGAAAGTCTGAAGGATGAGATGCAGAAAAGGACATCCCAGCTCACAGCAAAGGAGAACGAGGTGAGGAAGTCACTCAGCAGAATCACCACACACCAAAGCTCCACAGGTAGCCCAGGCTTGGCTCCTGTAAGGATTACCTGCCCTGAGTTCTATCCTGATCCCAGTCCTGCCCAAACCCCCGAGGAAGGCCCTGCACACCAGGGCAGGGCTGCAGCAGCTGTACAACCCCCTGCTCTCTCAGACAGGAGAGCCTCAGCAGCCACACAGGGAAAAGCCAAAGCCACGCTTTAAGAACCAAGGCTCTGAGCATAAAGGAAGGAGAGGAGGGAAAGAAAATGCTTGCAATAATAACAACAATAAAAATAACAGGAAGGCTCTGAAGCAATGCCTGTACAACTGGGCTGCAAAAAACCCCAAAAACCGAAGGCTTTTACACACACTTTGCCATCAAACCAGCCTTCTGCCAACCAACAGGCCCTCAATTCTTACAGCAGTGTTCAGTCAGCAAGGATATATTAAAAAGGACCTATAAAAAATAATTTATAATTTACTGTAGCAGAGCTGAGAGGTACACAGGAAGAGAGCTGTGCTGTGAGTGCTGGCAGCAAAGCAGGCAGGCGTGGGAAGCTGGCAGTGCCCCAGCACTGTGCCCTGAGCTGTGCCCTGTCCCTGCAGGTACCCCACAGCACTCTGCAGTGACTCTGAGCTGTGCCCTGTCCCTGTGGGTACCCCACAGCACTCTGCAGTGACTCTGAGCTGTGCCCTGTCCCTGCAGGTACCCGAGGATGCTCGGCAGAGCTGTGCCCAGCTGTTGGCGAAGCGCTGCAGCCACTGCAGCAGCCCAGCCGCTCTGGGGGCACACAGTGCCCAGGGGACCCCTCCTGCTGAGAGCCCCTCGCTGTGCTTGCAGTGCTCGGAGCTGCGCTCGGAGCTGGAGGCGCTGAGCCAGGAGTACCAGTGGTGCCTGACCCGGCTGCGGCAGTGCCGCGACGAGCTGAACCGCTCCCATGGCAGCCGGCCTCAGGTGGGAGCTCCTGCCCGACCCCAGCGCTGCACACCGGGCTGGGACACATCCCCTCCTCTGTGCCCTGCACACCAGCCTGGGACACATCCCCTCCTCTGTGCCCTGCACACCGGCCTGGGACACATCCCCTCCCCTGTGCCCTGCACACCGGCCTGGGACACATCCCCTCCCCTGTGCCCTGCACACCGGCCTGGGACACGGCCCCACCTCTGTGCCCTGCACAGCAGCCTGGGACACGGCCCCTCCCCTGTGCCCTGCACACCGGCCTGGGACACGGCCCCTCCCCTGTGTCCTGCACAGCAGCCTGGGACACGGCCCCTCCCCTGTGCCCTGCACACCGGCCTGGGACACGTCCCCACCTCTGTGCCCTGCAGAGGGCACGGTGGCCAAGGCTGCCATGGGAAGTGGCAGTCCCCAGCACGCTCCCAGTAACACAAGCTTCTCCTGGCAGAGACAGCGCAGCCCCTGGATCCCTCTCCTGGTGGCAGTGGCAGCAGTGGCCCTCGCCGCCTTCCTGGCAACGTACAGGCTGTGAAGGAGCCCCATGATGACTGACTTCACTGCAGGAACTGACCTCTGCTTCACCAGAAGCGAGCTGACCTCCCCTCACCTCACCTTCTGCTGTTTGTGTGTGCACATTGGGTTTGTATCCTGAGCTGGTGTCACCCCAGCCAGCTCCTGCGAGCACAGGGACATCGCCCCTTCCCTCAGCTGCTGGGGTTACTCTGTTCCTGCTGAAGGCTGCACTGAGGGACAAAGCTCGCACAGGGTGAGAGGGACAGGGCATCCTGTGCCCGTGGCATCCAGCCTGCCTGGGGTTTATATCCCCGAGTTCTCCTCCTGTATTTATTGCCTCCCTAAATGGGAGGTACTCGATCCTGGGCTGTCTCTACTCTTACCTGACAAAGGAACCCAGCTCAGGGGGCTCCTCAGCACAGTTCCCTCACACCCACAGCTCTATCCCACTCCTCCAGACTCCCTTGTGGCTGAGCATCCCCACAGCCACACCTGCTTCCCCATCACTGCCAGCACCACACGAATTCCCCAGAGACAGGGGTTTAAAGTCCCTTTTGCAGCTGCACCGTGCAGGTTTTACAGCAGCACTTGCCCATCATTCATGTGCAGGCTCAGACACAATGACATCACCTCCCATGGAAGTAAATATACTGAAATGTACACGTAATATACACGTAGTAAACACACACGGAGCCTACAATAAACTTCACTAATTCAAAGCACCATGGTGTTCAAATCATTTATTAATCTTCAGCTGCCCACTGCAAATGAATACACACTGACTTTGCAGGGTGTGATGTGCAGGCAGGCAGGACTGAGGCAGCAGAGCATCTGGGAGCACACTTGGGGTTTTTTTTAAGAAAAAGTATTTGGTTTTGCCACCGGCCTGCAGTGACAGTCACAATTCAGCCTTCAGTCCTCAAAGACCACGAGAGATGCAGGAGACAACACACACAGGGAACTGGATCTTCTGCCTTGGTCCCTGACGCAGTGAGGAAGGCTAAAAAGTGTGAGTACACTCGTATTTTACAAGGCAACCGCTGGAAGAGACACGACCTCGCTGGAAATGCAGAGATCTACAAAATCGCTCTGAGCTCCGAAAGCCTCCTTGAGCTGCTGGCACCAGGCATCCAGCACGTCCCTGAGCTCGGCACACAGGCTCTCGGGGACGCTGAAGGAGCAGATCTGCACCCTGAGCCCATCCTTTATGCGGGGGCAGGAGGCCCGGGCCGTGAACACCCTCAGCGGGGTCAGCGCCAGGCAGTTCTCGGCGCCCTCGGCGAAGGTGTACACGGCGGGGTAGCCCAGCAGCGCCCCGGCCACGGCGCACAGGTTCCAGCCGCTGGCGACGACCTCGCTGGCGGTGACCGGCTCGGCTCCGGCGGCCTCGGCGTCCCGCAGGTGGCCCAGGAGGGCGGCGAGCTGGCGGCGCACGGCCTGGGCCTCGCCGGGGCCGCAGAGCGCCGGGCGCCGCCGCGCCGCCGACACATCCACGAGCGGCACGGGCCGGGCACGGAGCCGGTCCCGGGCCAGCCCCGGGCGCAGCACCAGCGCCGAGCCGCCCATGGCCAGCACGTGCAGGCGCTCCGCGGCCAGCCCGGCCTCCCGCAGCCGGCCCAGGTAGCGCCGCAGCTCGGCCGGGCCCGCGGGGCCGCAGTCCCACAGCAGCGCCGGCTTCAGCCCCGCCGCCACCGCCAGCACCTCCCCGGCCGCCTGCAGCGCCCGGGCCGCGGGCAGCCGCCGCCTCCGGCCGGGCCCCTGCGCCTCCCGGGCCGCCGCCACCAGCAGCGGCACCGGCAGCGCCCCGGGGCCCGGCGCCATCGGCGGATCCCGCCGCGGTTCCGGGGCGGGCCCGAGATCGGCCCGGCCCCGGCGGAGCCGCCTCCTGCGGGGCGGGACCGCCTCGTCACGGCCCGGGGAAGGACCGGGAGAAGGGCGGAGGCAGCACCACGGCCGGGGGAAGGACCGGGAGAAGGGCGGGGAGCCGGGCCCAGGCTGTGCTATGGCCGAGGGAAGGATCGGGACAGGCCTGGGCACAAAGCAGGGCACAGGGACAGTGCTCACAGCCTGGGCACAAAGCAGGGCACAGGGACAGTGCCCACAGCCTGGGCACAAAGCAGGCAATGCAGGGACAGCACCAAACCGTGCTGGGAGCCACTGACAGCTCTGTGCCATCACTGAGTGCTCAGGGTTGTACAGATCTGAACAATCAGCCCCCAGCAGACTAGAGACGCTCCAGAGGTCCCTTCCAACCCCATTCTGTTATATATGCATTTATAATGCTGGCATATATGCATCCCTATAAGCCCCCCTCTCCACTAGAAGGAGTATCAGCCTTTGAGGTTGCTGTTACAGCCCCAATAAAGAGAAAAAAATGAGACATGGTGATATTGTCCAGGCAGATTTAATAGAGCACAGATTCTTTTCTTTCTCTCCTTCCAATGATCAAGTGTTTATATACATTGTATTATAGCAGATTTAAAAATATTACAGAATTGAAATCTGATGTATACAGAGGAGTTGTTTAAGCAAACAGCTGAAAAGGTGAAGGAGTTAGAAGCATTCCTGCAATCCCCTCTGTTCTGAGCCACTTCCAAAACAAAAGCACCACAAATTGCTGGAATTGTAGAAGATTACAAGATTTACAGATGTTATTTATTCAGACTGAGGCAAGGCACAGGTTAAGAAGCGCTCCTGTGTATGTACAAGGCCAGAAGCCAGGGTGGGTCACTGTGCTGGGAGCGGCTGTGCCATGTGCATGGCCGGGGCCTGCATGGGCCAGCCCTCCTGGTGGTTCTGCAGCAGGCGGTAGAGCTGCTTCAGGTGTGCCACGATGTTGTCCTTGATGTCGGGTGTGGAGATCTGCAGCCGCACGCTGCCGCTGTCGAAGGAGCGCGTGAAGTCCCCGGAGAACATCTCGTAGATCATCCGCGCCACAACGGGGATCACCTGGTGGAAAAGTCCCTTTTTTAGCCTAAAGACGTGTGGAATATCCCTGCTTCTCTGCAGGAGCCCCTGTCCTGGATGCAGAGATGGTTTCCACAATCCCTAAAACGCACTCACACACCAATGCTATTCAGCACATGTCACATTTGTGTTTGCTCTCCCAAACCACCAGTCACTGGAGTTTCCCTGGTGTCAGAAGCCACAGCACAAAGTAACAGGTCTCAGTATCCATGGGAATTGATCCCAAACCAAACAAGGCTGGCACAAGTCACCCCAGAGCCCCACCTGCACCACGATCAGCTTCCTCTCCCTGGGTTTTCCATCGGGCCACTCTTCTCCAAAGCAGAAGTAGATCTCGTATGGTGGCTGTTTCTCAATTTGTCCCTTCTGATGGGCAATCAGCTCTAGGAGGAAAAGCAGAGAGCTGCAGGGTTGTCCTCTTTAGGCTGGAAACACCCATGACATCCCACCTCATTGCATCACCCCAGCCTTACCTACACAGTCCTCTGCCACCTCTCACACAGTTACAGCTCACCCCTTGCATGTGAAGTGCTTTCTTTAAAAGCAAGGCCCTCTGATGTCTCTCAGAGCATTAAATGAGTGTACAGTGCCCTTCTCCTGCCACACACCTGCTCCCTGAAGTCAAGGGAGCAGTGGCCCTGACCCGCTGTCCACACCTGGTGCACCCAGGCAGAGCCCGGTGCAGACCACCCTCTCCAACAGTGCCGTGCCCGGTGTCCAAAGCTGTTCAGCAGAAGCAGAAGTCACCTACCGCTTAGGAAGGTTTCCAGACAGAAGAGCTTGACCTTCTTTTGTCTCTCGATGAGGTTTGGGGTGGTGGAGGAGGGGGCACAGGGCCCTGACCAGTACACCTTGCACTGGCAGAGGCGCACGGCGTAGATGGCGTGGCCGCTGACCTCCAGGATCAGTCCCCTGTCCATGACATCCAGCAGCCGGCTCGTGAAGATCTTCTGCCTCTCGTTGGTGATCTGCTCCGTCCCTGGGAACTTGACTTGCTCCAAGCTGATGGGCCCAAAGAGCTCCTCCTGGTCTGGCATAGGGCCCAGCTCCCCGTAGAAAAGTCTGCAGCCCTGAGGGTTGCTCACGGTCGTTGTGGGCCCGGTCTCCTTTCCTCGATATTCAAATTTGATTTCTAGGTCTGTCACTGAGAGAGAAACCATCAGTGTGCCTTTTCCTGGAGCACCAGCAGCAGGGAGACACCACACAAGCCCCGCTGCCCTCACAGGGATGTTTAAACCACACTCAATTCTATTTAAACTGCACAAGTTCTCCTCACTCACTCACAAACAGCCACAGGAAAAAAGATAAAACACTCTTTTCTGTGGGGTTTTACAGCACAAAAGCAGAAGCACTGTTACAAGCCCACGCACGTACTTGGCAGGGAGCTGATCCAGAGCTCGGGGCTGCTGAAGAAATCGTGCTGCAGCGCCGTTGGGGGCATTTCCATATCCAGAGGTTCATTCTTTGGCCACACAGTTTCAGGGCTGCAGTTTTCTGCACTGGCTGGAGCCATCGGAGAATCTACAAAAAGATTTTAATTCAAGCATACGGCAATTTACAAACAAATACCTTCACTAATACATCAGTCTGTGCCACCAACCATTGATATTAAGAAATGGAAACGTCTCTTGAATTGGGACATGCTGAGATTGATTCAATTCTTCCTCCTCTTCATCATCAAGATCATTATCCTTTTCATCCCACGGAGCTGAGCCAGTGGAACCTGCAAACAAGCACATTCATGTGGGTGGGATGATCAGCATGAAACACTGGCAAAAGATCATCTTCATGTTGGATATTAATTTGTGTATTTTTCAAATTTCAGTAAAAAATTATAAATCTGATCCATACAACACACTAATTTCAGTTTAATATACAATTCTAGAAAGCAAAGGTTAAAGTGTTGATGAAGTAAAACACGGTATTGCCAATATTAGACTGTTTAGCAGGAAAACATACAACTGTGTGCAGCTTTTTTAATTTCAGGACTAAAGGATGGTTCAAAGTACAGTTAAGTACAGGCTCCACCTGGGAGCTGCTCCTGCTGCACAAGGGCAGCTGCAGAGTTAATGCAGAGAGGGAAGGAGCTCCCTTGGAGCAGTGCCTGCCCAGGAGCCAGCCCGTGTCAGCAAGGCCCTCACCTGGATTAATGATTGATCCCTGCGACTGCGGGATGTCGCACACTTCATAAATTTTAATTGGGTTCATGGGCACCTCCTTGGTGCCATCGTACATCAAATTAAACTCCCGGCTCTTGTTAAGCGCACATCGGAGCTGGGCTTTCCACTTTGCAGGGTCTGGCTCGTCCACTCCTTCCTGGTACTTTCCCGTTTCCACGGCCCATGCCTGGGGACAAAGTACAGCCAGCTCAGTCCAGCCCTCTCCACACAGCAGCTTTTATCAGAAACCAAACCTCCAAACAAATCCACCGTAAAATCCTTCTCTTGCAGAAGTCTTGGGCAGAGCTCTCGTGATAACAAAAAAGGAAATTCCCACTTTCATAGTTTTTCTATTAAAAGAAAGTGGAGGGAAAAAAAGATGTAAATCCAAATTCCAAAAGAATGTTCACAATTCTGGGTTAGAGGTTTTGTGGGTCTCAGATTCAACACCAGAAGTCATTTTTGACAGGGAGCCTGTGCAGGAGGAATGGACTCGGTTAAAATGGAGTGGAAGGACAGCCACAGTCATCCGGCTGGCCTCTCCCTCTCTCACCCCAAAATCTGATTATTGGTCCAAGATGCCTCCAAGACAAAGGCCAGAAATTCCTCAAAGGAGTGCAGGGAGTTACAGAGAATCCCTTGGGATAAGAACATTAGGGACAGCAGCGATGAGTGCTTGTGATGAGCTTGTGGTGGACCTCTTAAGGCTTATGTAACAGCATTTCATGGTTTGCTGCCAGGAACAAGCCAGTGACCACATCCCAGCCTGAGCAGATGAAGCCAACAGCAGTCATCTCCCAGAAACCAAGGATCGCACAGCACCCTGCCTTTGGTGGTGGGAAAGGGTTAAAGAACTCAACACCACGCCAGGCAGTGCCAAGCTTGGCATCCAGGTGCACAAAGTGGCTTTTCTGAGGTCAGATAAATAAAATGCGCCTGCAAGCAGCTCCCGAGACGCCTGTCCAGCTCCCGGGCCAACAATCCAGCCCTTTGTGTGTGCTCCGGAGCCCTGGGATGCCCGAGCTCCCCCCTCACCTTGAAGATGGTGTTCTCCTCCTCGTGCTGGGGGCTGTGCCGGGTCGCGTGCTTCCAGGGGATCTGGAAGCGCTTGGCCTCGCGGTTCAGCCAGATCAGCCCGGGGTACATCCCGCTGTCCACCTGGGCCACCAGCCACGGCTTCAGCCGCACCCTGCGCGGGTGCAGGGCCATGCTCTGCAAGGGGGACAGCAGAGCCGCTGCTGGAGGTTACTCGAGCCTCACTGGCTTCAGAGAAATGGAATTCATGTAATGGGAAAGGGCCCTGTGCTGTGTGACCGCTGTTGTTTTGATGACACTGCACCCTGAGAGCACCAATTCAGATTCAGCTGGGTGACTCCTCTGCCAGGGAGGGTCACACACACCTCCTGAGGGAGCCCAGAGCTGTTACGGGGACAGCAGCTCACCTTCAGGGCTCCAGGCTGTTCTTGGTGCTCAACGAGCCCTGAGCAGAGCTGGGCTGCAAACCCCGAGCAGGAGATAAAGGCACCAACAAGCCCCAGCAAGAACAGGCAGCAGCGTTTCAAAGCCTCCACACACACCTCGACAAGGGGCTGATCTGATCTCTGCTCCCGCAGTCCTGCCAGACTCAGCGAGGAGCAGAAAGGCTCTCCCCGCCTGGGAGGGTTTAGCTGAGGTGCAGGGGCTGCTCTACCACAGGCACAGACTCTGAAAGTCATTTTATGACTTTTCCATGAATGCCCTGAATGCAGCATAATCACTGGCAAACAGCAGTGACCTGTAATAACCAGGATGTTTATCCAGAAGGACATGAACTGCAGGTCTGCCTGCACTGCTGCTAAAAATCCACTGCTGTTTACTTAATGTTTTTGTTAAGCAGCCCTGTGCTGCTCATACAATTGCAGCCAGCCAACAGTATTTTCCTTGTGTAGAACAAAGCCAAACAAACAGAATTAACGTGTGTCTCTCTCTAAGAAGAGGCAACATTCAGTATCTTTAGATTTTGGGAGAGGATTTCTGCACCACGCATGTGCTCAGAAGGTACATCTCCCATATTCCTTTGTAAATGCTGAAACAGAGGCGAGAAATTACAAATATTCCCATTAATAAACCAGTTACAGGACAAGTAAAACCTTTGCCATAAGCCCTGAATATTGCTGGAGGAATTGCAAAATGTGTCTGGTAGCAGAGATGGAGAAGATTAAAAAAAAATCCTATCCAAGAACTAGTCCAGGAACAGGTTTTATTTGTTCAAATACCTGCAGATCCCATTCAGAGGCAAGTGCTCACACAAAATTAATCCAAACACAATTCAGTTTATCTGTTTATCTTTTCTGCAAAGAAAATGTTCAGCTTCAACTGCAAACCATTTTTAAATAATAGTTTGAAAATGTGTGGGCACATTACCAGACTGTTTCCCAGGAGCTGCAAAGGATCAGGAAGCAATCATCAAAATTATTTTAGTGTTCCTGAAACTCTGCTGTGTTGGTTCTCCATGTTGAAAACGCCATCAGAATTAAACCTTCAGAAGTGTGCTTGCAAAGACACAACGTCCAGGTTAATCCTGGACTCGGAATTGAGACCAAAATCAGGTACTGATTCCTCTTGAAAAGGAAAAATAAAGTGACATTTTGAAGAATCCTTTCTGTGACTGCTTTCCAGCATTTCTTTTAACGTTACATCTCACTTAACGTCAGCAGTCCCTGCTAATAACGTGTGCTGTGCACACACGTTTGCAAGACACAGAGTAAATTCAAATGCCCAGAGCAGCAGAGATTTGTGCCCCTCTGAGCGCAGAGGAGTCGGGTGACAAGGTGGGCGCTGGCAGGGATTGTCCCTGGGCCCGCAGACAGCGTCTGCCAGTGCTCAGCACTACAATGCTTTATGACCTTTTATCACCAATGACTTGTTGACACAACAACCGAGAGCAAATCAACTTGAATCCCATTGCTGGGCTCAGACGGTGAGTCAGCCTCTCACAACCTTCAACTTCGATCCGCTGGGTTCCACCAATGCCAGACACCTGGGGCATGGCTGGGCACACTCACAGTGGGTTCCACCAATGCCAGACACCTGGGGCATGGCTGGGCACACTCACGGTGGGTTCCACCAATGCCAGACACCTGGGGAATGCCTGGGCACACTCACAGTGGGTTCCACCAATGCCAGACACCTGGGGAATGCCTGGGCACACTCACAGTGGGTTCCACCAATGCCAGACACCTGGGGCATGGCTGGGCACACTCACAGTGGGTTCCACCAATGCCAGACACCTGGGGAATGCCTGGGCACACTCACAGTGGGTTCCACCAATGCCAGACACCTGGGGAATGCCTGGGCACATTCCCACCTCTGCCAAGGCAGACTCCTCAGTGCACAAACGCAGGGACTGTCCAGCTCCCTTTATTCCCACTCAATCTGGGTGCTGGGTAGGGATAATTAGCACATCCCTGTGCTGCTAATGCATCTCTGGTCAGTGATGTAATTAGTGCCTGTACCCTATTTATTGGTATTTCTCCTTGGAGACATTCAGCCCCACAAGAGCCACTCCAAGTCCAGAAGGAGCAGACAGCCTGCAGGCACTCCCCAGAGGCTGCAGAGGAGTGACCAAGGTCAGGGACAGCCCCGGTCAGCTGTGGTGACACGCAGGGCCCTGGTGAGGTCCCAGACAGTTCAACAGCCCACGGAGCACCTGGAAAACCATCCTGAAGCCCAACTCAGCTTTGCTGCACGGATGCTTTCGCTCCTCACCTGCAGATCCAAATATACCCAGTGTTCCTGCTCCACCTCAGCCATTAAAGCCTCTGAAGATGGAAGGATCTTCTCGGGGTTCACACCTGCAGACCTCTCTCCTTGCTCATAACCTTTGTTTGATTATATTATCCTGGATTTCATGGACCTGTATTCATTTTTTTCAAAGGCAAACCTTCCCACAGAGAAACAGGCTGAATTGCCATCCAGCACTGAATCACCTCCCTGCACTGGGAACCTGGGGCTCCCACATTTCACAGCTCTGTCCATCTCCTGCCTCCCACCACCCCTGCTGTCCCCAGCACACCCGAACACGATCAACTCTTTGAATTCCCAGTTTGCACACCCCACTCTGGTCACCTCAGCCCCCGCTACGGCCGGGCAGCCCTGAAATTGGAAGGGGCACGAGTTGTTACACAAACTGGGGATTTGGGGTGTAACAGCTGCGATCCGAAGACCGCAGAGGGTGGGGGGAACACACCAGCCTTGCCCTAACTTTAGGCCTCGCTTTACACCGATGGAAGGCGTAGCCCGGGGCTAGCAAGGAGCGCTGAATTGGCGTTTGCAGCGGGCACTGCCCGCCCGGACCCGCACGGCGCCCCCGCACCGCCGCCCTCGCCCCGGGGCCGGGCTGCAGCCCGCAGAGCCCCGCACGGAGCCCCGCGGTGCCCGAACCCCGCATGGAGCCCCGCACGGAGCCCCGCGGTGCCCGAACCCCGCACGGAGCCCCGCACGGAGCCCCGCGGTGCCCGAGCCCCGCTCCGCGCCCGCACCGGCCCCGCTCCGCCCGGAGCCCCACGCGGGACGGGGCCGCGCCCGGCGGCTCCTGGGCCGGGCGGCTCCGGGGCCGGAACCGCCCGATCCCCGCGCCCCGCACGGCTCACCCCGTCCGTCTGTCCGTCCGTCCGTCCGTGGGGCTGGGGCGGGTCCGTCCCGCGGGGGCTCGGGGCCGCCCCGCGGGGCCCGCGCGTGGGGCAGCGGCGCTCGGGCAGCGGCGGCCGCGCTCGCCCAGCGCCCGCCCCGCCTCACCTGGCCCGGCCCGCCCCTCACCTGCCCCGCCTCTCACCTGCCCCGCCTCACCTGGCCCGGCCAGGCCCGCCCTCACCTGCCCAGGTGCGCTCGGCGCAGCCGCGCCTCTCCCGCAGATCCCCCCGAGCCCCGCACCGGGATCCGGGCCGAGTGGAGCTCCCCGCACCCCCGCCCTTCTGCCGCGGCCCTTTTCCTGTCAAACGGAATATTTAGGAAACTTCCAAACGGGACATTTTTTTTTTCCTAGTAAATGGAGTGTTTGGGAAAGGAAGTTTGCTCTTAAGAGGGATGTCTTTGCCTTTTAAATGGAATATTTTGGGAAGAAAGCATTAAGTTCCTGGACTTTTTCTCAGTTCAAAGCATACTCAGCTGAGTCATAGAATCACGGCATGATTAAGGCTGGAAAAGACCTCGAAGATCATCGAGTCCAAACATTAAAACATTAAAACATTAAAACATTAAAACATTAAAACATTAAAACATTAACCCAGCACTGCCGGGTCCACCCCCAGAGCGTGTCCCTCGGCACCACATCCGCAGGGTTCTGAGCCCTTCCAGGGCCAGTGGTTCCCTGCTTCCCCGGGCAGTCTGCTCCAATGCTTGTCCATCCTTTCAGTGAAGAAATTCTCCCAGATATCCAATCTAAATGTCCCCTAGCACAACCTAAGTACATTTGCTCTTGTCCCACATCCATCCATCCATATAAATCCATATCCATCCATATAAATCCATATCCTGGCACAGGATGAAGCCAAACCGTAAAGTCAGCTCTGATAAAAGCCACAGGCACACAGTTTTTTCTCTGAAAAGCATAAAAACGTCCCTGTTCCCTGGCTCCATCCCCACTCTGGGTCACACCTACCCCTGGGAAGGGGCTCAGCAGCTGGTCCCTCTGCAGGCTCCTGCCCTCCAGCCTCGCGTCTTATTTATTTTCCTCGTAGGTGGAGAACCGTGACTCAGTGGTGAATCTTGGTTTCAAGGATCATACAATGCTTCACCTTTCAGTTTCAATGAACCAGAAAAAAAATGGGAATTTCCCTTCTCCTTCTCACCATGAACACTGTGGAAAATACTGAGCCCTGGCTTTGGGAAGGCTGACTTACACCCACAGCTCAGACCTGAGCCAAGAGGCTGGAACTGGACAAAATCTTGGAGATATTCACACACAGAGACAAAACAATTCACTGTTTTTCTGGGCAAGTTTGCATTACTGGATACCATTGCAAGGTAAATATTTCAGGCTTCATTCAGCATGGAATTCCACTCAGAGGAAACATGCAGGAGTTTGTCAGCACATAAGAAAATCTTCCCGGCAATAAGCAGAGTGCCAGATGTGACACTCAGAGCTCCCTGTGCTGGGTGAGATGGGTTTCCTCAGTGGTACCTGACCAATCCTGATGTGTAAATCAGGGAACAGCTGCTCCTGCAGTACAACACCCCTGTTATTCCTGCTGTGTAAAGCATGCAGTGGCAGGACAATTTTGGGAGCAGCCAGGAAGAGGCACAGGCAGATCTTGGGCTGGACTCCAGGGCAAGCTCTGCAGCATCTTTGATCTCTCCCCAGCCAGGCCAGCACAAAAGCTCCTGCATTCCTGCTGTGCACACCTGTGTCCCACAGGGAAAGGGCAGGATGCTCTGGGCTGGCTGTGCTTGTGGGGCTGCTGTGCAGGGGGACACCAGTGCTGCTGCTCACTGTGCTGCTGCCCTGGCAGTGCCTGGCCAGGGTTTGCCCTTCCCGGGCACACGGGGAGGACACTCAGATGCCCAAGCTGCAGGAGGGGTCCTGGGGCAGGGATTTTAAATAATGGAGCAATGTGGCAAAGAGCTGGGTGGGGAGTGCTGAGCCTGGGAGCTCCAGCCTGGGAGGAGGGCCCGGTCCTGCCCTCAGTCCTGCAGCTGGTCAGGGCAGGCAGCTGTGCCTGCTGCCTCTGCCACAGCCCTGCTGCTCCCCAGCACCGACACAGATGCCAAGCAAATGAGTCTGCCCAGCCCTCTGCAGGGTTTGGTGGTTTTTTTCCCTCTGAGTTTCTCCCAGCCCGGGCTGAGGCGTGTGGCAGCACGTTGGGGTAGGCACTGCCGGGAAAGCAGCTGCACATCTTTTTCCATGCTCCTGGCTGGGAAACTGCCCCGCTCTGGAGCTGCAGAGGTGAGAATGCAGGACAGCTCACGAGGCAGGATGTGCAGTCAGTGCTCCCTGTCTGTATCTGATTATCCAA
The DNA here is from genome assembly GCA_024362935.1 of Setophaga petechia. Classification (NCBI taxonomy): domain Eukaryota; kingdom Metazoa; phylum Chordata; class Aves; order Passeriformes; family Parulidae; genus Setophaga; species Setophaga petechia. Next base: position 717,449 of record JANCRA010000092.1, on the reverse strand, counting down.
AGTGTTCACCCTGACACAACACACAGAGCCTTGGTCCTGCTCCTTCAGGCACACAAACTGCCCCAGCCTCTGCACTCTGCTGTTTTCTAGAAATTATTATTTTTAGTTTTACTTCTCTCTGCCTATATTTAGCTCTCTCTGCATCATTTTTTTAAATCAAATAAAGAGGTCTTTTGACTGATAAACTGTACCTTGTGAAGTGACATCCTGCAGCTCCTCCAGTGCAGTGTGCAGAGCACACAGAGGATGTGCAGAGGAATTTCCATACCAGGAGCTATGGGATTTACTTTATTTCAGTGCCAAATTAATATCACTATTTTATCAACACGATTCTATGTCATGATACCTGCAAGAGCAGCAGCTGGGCTTTGTACTCCAGGTCTCCTGCAGCCCTTTGTTCCCAGCTGGAGAAGATTGCAGTCATCAAAACAAAAAGGAACCATTTTCTCTCCTGGGAACAGATCACCAAGTTCCCATAAGGCAAAACAAAATTATGCAATGAGTCAAGACAATGTCCTGGGCATGTGGAGTCTTGCTGTGTGCTCTCAGCACTCGCATTCCAGCAGGCAGCTCCGTGCAGGAGAGCAGCACGAAATGGTGGAGAGGCTTCACCCCAGCACATCCCAAACTCCCCAGCTGTGCTCAGGGAGAAGGAACAAATCCTTCCCACCCTGCCCTGCCAGCCCCTCTGTGGCCTGGGGCTCTTTGTGACCAGGGAGAGCTCCTGGCCTCGCCAGCCAGGATAATCCCAAAATTATATAAAATCACTTATAAACATGACTGTGGCTGCCACAGACTCCTTTTCAGTAGCTCTAGTGAAGAGGAAAACGGGGGGATGGATTTATTGTCATTTTTCTGGTGAGCAGCCCCACAGCTCACAGGGGCTGAAACACTCCCAAAAGGAAGGGCTGAGTTCATTGTTGGGTTGCATTCTTCTAGGCATGAGGATAGACAAGAATACCATTAGATAGAAATGCTTTCACTGAAATAGAACAGTCTTAAATTTTCTGGCAACTTCTCTGGCCCTTCCCAGCCATCTCCAGGCTTCTGCTGTGTTGTCTCTGCCCTCTCTTTGCTCTGCTTTTAAGTGAAACCAAACCTTGCCTGGGTATCCTCACATGTAAAGGTGTAAGGTTGTGTTATACTCCTGCAAATCTCTGTGTGTATACATAAATATATAAATATATAAATATATAAATGTGTATATATATATATATATATATATATATATATACACAGTACCTCTGCTGGGTCACTTGCAGGTGTGAGTGGATTCAGATCAACCCCACTCTGACAGTGCAGCATGAATTGCTCCACTGTTCTGCAATATCAAATTCAATTTTCAGCCAGGTTCTTAACCAGTATTCTTCCATGAGAGAGGCTCTTCTTACCTAACCAACACCAAAAAAAGTTCCAAAAAATGAGCAGCTTAAATCCATCTGGGCCTTGGCATGTAGGATAAGAGAATCTATGGTTTCCTATTAATGCTGCTCCAATCCTCTTAATGAAGATATTGGGCTGGCTTGGGCACATTTATAGCTCAGGTCATTCTTTCCACTGACACAGATCCAGTGGGGCTGGTGAGCAGAAGGGCTGGGGGCTGTGAGGAGGAGGAAGGGGCTCGGGGTGGTGCTGAGCAGAAGGAGCCAGCCCAGGGAAGAGCTGCGCTCTGTGTCTGCCTCCAGAGCCATAAATGAGCTTCAGGGGAAGGGGCGAGCAGGAGAATTTCCATGGACACAAAGAGGGGAAGGGAATAAGGAGAAAATGCTGTAAAAATATGGAAATGAACAACTCCTGCTCTTTTTAGCTTAAAGCTTTAAGGTGGAGATGTGGCAATAAGAGGAATATGTGTGTATCTAGGTGCCTTCAGTAATTGTGTCACAGTACACATTCCATTAATTTAATCCACCAGCAGGTTGTTCTGTGGAAGTGTTTGTTTTCCCAGGATCCCCTCTCTGTAGTTGCTGTTTTTCCTGTGCCCCATCTGACAGGCAGGTAACACAAGCCAGCACTGCAAAGATTCATGTTCCTTCCCCTATAATCCCTTTTTTCCCCTAGAAAACCCTGCAGGACGGAGAGTGGGGCTGTGTGTTGTGTGAACTGGGAGCCTCTGCTCCCAAATTCTTTGACAGGGAGGCATTAATGTGTAGAAAGACCCTGAGCCCCTGGAGTTTGCTTCTAAATAGGGCACAGCTCAGAACATCTGAAGGTCTCTGGGGCTCATGGGTGGGAATCTCCTAATGATCTTTAGTTATTTTTATCCATGCCCAGTGCTCAGTGCTGCAGGGCACAGCAGCCACTCTGAGATCTCCTGGGCAGTGCACGGAGCTGCCAGCACCTGGGCAGGGAGGAGGAACAGAAAATAAAGCACAGAAAGGGAAGGTGACATAGCAAGACACAGCAGTAACATCAGAGGAAGGCACAGGACAGCCAGAAGACAAAGAACAAAGGACTTTGGCAGGGTTTTTCTTCTTTTCCTTCTGTTTTTAATCCTTTGTTCCGGAGGATAATGGGGCAGCAGTTCACCAACGCTGAAGGGGAGCAAGGGGAGATTGATGTTGCAGAGCTGCAGGAATGGTACAAGAAGTTTGTGGTGGAATGTCCCAGTGGGACCCTCTTCATGCACGAGTTCAAGAGGTTCTTCGGGGTCCAGGACAACCAGGAAGCAGCAGAGTACGTGGAGAACATGTTCAGGGCTTTTGACAAGAATGGGGTAAGTGCTGACAGGGTTCTACAGTCATTTATTTCTGTGTATTGTATATATAACAGGGGACTGGCGAGGGCAGCAGAAGGAGCACAGGCTGGCCTGGATTTATCTCCTCAAATCTCCACCTAAATTGAGGTCAGAATGTCCCCTTAAGGGACTAAGGGTGGATTAAAAAGTTGAAACTTAGGCAGTCACACTTTGAGGCCCTCAAATAGCCAAGGCTCCCACATGGCAAAAATATTTCTGTGTTGAGATAGAGGGGAAATCACAGTGCAGGAAAATCCTACCCAGGCTTGTTCTTGTGTTGGAGGAAATGCCTGTAGCAGGTACGAGCAGGTGGTTTGTAATAAAATATTGATTTTATCTTTGCTTTCCAAAAGCAGAGGAATGCTGAACAATTCAGACATTCTGGGTTGGATTCCCTTTGCCACATTTGCCATGGGACACCTGGGGAAAGTGGGGCTTGTGGTTTAGCCACAGCTCCTGCATCCCTGCCCTGCTGCAGCCTGGCATGCTCCGGGTTCTCAGCTGCCCTGGCTGAGCAGCACTGCCAAATGAGGAAATTATTATTTTCCTGAAGCTCCTGATCATATTCCAGCTGTGGGGATGTTTGTTCCTTGTATCAATACAGGAAAAGGGGGTCAGGCTGCTCATCCCTGATCAACTCATCTCCCTTAAGCTCCCTTTGGAAAGAGGGTCAAAATCTCACGGAAGTGGCAGCAAAAGTCACTTTGTGGGAAAGGATTTAAAAAAGGCCGTGGAAGATGTTGGCAGGTCAGGCTTGTCTCAGAATTCCAAGTTGTGAAAAACCAAATTCCTGCAAAAACTGAAAGGTTCAGGTCCCAAGTTCTGTTATGAAAGCTGTGGGGAAAAGGTGGCAGAGCAAACTGTGCAGAAAAGATGAATCCCCATTCCTAATTTACAGGAGTTTTCCTAACAGGACAGACACTCTGCTTGTGGGGGGTGCTGGTGGGTGCAGGATGGGGAGGAGGAGCCCAGCCTGGCTGCAGGTCCTGAACCACCACAAACCTTCCTCAGAGTGCCAAGGAAGGACCTGGCCCTGCCCTGCCCTGCTGGCAGCTCTGCCCAGGGTTTCTGGGAGCTGGAGAGCATTTTCCATCAGCTCCCTGCCCAGCCAAGGGTCACCCAGCTGCTGCTTCTGTGTTGGCACAGGACAACACCATTGATTTCCTGGAATATGTGGCTGCCTTGAACCTGGTTTTAAGGGGGAAGCTGGAGCACAAGCTGAGGTGGACGTTCAAAGTGTATGACAAGGATGGGAACGGCTGCATAGACAAACCTGAGCTGCTGGAAATCGTGGAGGTAGGTGGGCATTGCCCAATGCCTTCTTTCAGCAATCCCTGCTCTTTGGCAAGGCTCTGGGCTGTGTGGGGCTTGGGGTCATGGGGTTCCAAGGGGGCTGTGGGGCTGAGCAGGTACCTGTGCTGCTGAGGCTGGGGAGCACTGCTCAGCCCGTGTGAGCATCCCAGGCAGGGGCAGTGCCCCTCCTGTGGGCAGCAGGGCTCTGGCCAGGAGGGTGAGCAGCTGCTCACCTGCAGCAGGGAAAGCAGGGCAGCCTGTCTGGGCCACCTCACGCTGCAGTTTTGAGGTCAGCCAAGAAGTGCCCAGAACTGTGAGGCCACTGCTAATCCTCTCTGTGGGCAGAGCTGACACAAAACCCTTCAACCTGAGCAGCAGAGGTAACCACGGGCAGGAGGTGCCATGGCAGGGGTAGATACAGTCTGAGCCTTTCCCTGGCAAGGGGGCAGAAGCTGTGGCTCAGAACGTGCCCTGCAGCCTGGGCACTGCTTCCCCAGGGCTGCCTCAGCCCAGGTGTGCCTGCCTTTGGATGGAGCAAAAACCACACTCAGGGCCTGTGATTGTCCCCATCTGTGAAACCCTCACTTTGTTCTGTGCCAAGGAGCCCTGGGCTCTGCCCATGTGTGTGAGGAGAGCAGCAGGGCAGCAGCCTCACAGAGCAAATGGGGTCATTCATGTGCAGCCATGGGGTCAGGGGTTCCACTGCACATCTGGGCTGCTGAGGGGCAGATTGATCTTTCCAGAAAGGTTCAACCCAGCCTTTGAGAAAGGCCTCCACAGCCTCGGGGGACAGAGAGCTCAGTGCTTTCATCTCCCTGATTTGGGAGCTGCTTTCAGTCCATCTACAGGCTGAAGAAGGTGTGCTGGTCGGACGTGGAGGACAGGACCCCGCTGCTGACCCCGGAGGAGGTGGTGGACAGGATATTCCAGCTGGTGGATGAGAACGGGGATGGTGAGTGATGCCCAGGCTCACCTGAGAGCTCACCTGAGCTGGGCTGGCCAGAGCTCGCAGGGCTCTGTTGTGTTCTCACAGTGGACAGCTGGGCTGGTTCTGCTCTGTGCCACAGAGCCAAAAGTCTCTTGGTGGAGCAGGGTGAGACCTTTCTCGTTGTTGTTTTAATGTAAAACACGGAGGGGTCCCTGCTGGGGCAGCTTTGGCAGATCCCAGGCTCTGGCAGCCCAGCGGGCACAGGGCAGGTCCCAGTCCCAGCACCAAGAGCTGGGTGAGGCACTGGGTCCAGTCAGGCTGGGCCTTGCAGGACCTGCTGGGTCCTGGAAGGGCCTGGGTGAGCCCCTGCAGCATCCAGAGTGTCCCGTGGGGTGGGGCAGGGGGAACAGGCCGGGTCACAGCCCCTGCTTTGTCCTTCAGCCTCAGAGGAGGGGGATCCCTGAGATGGTGCCTGGGTGCCTGATCAGCATTTTATCTGACACTGGGTGGAACCCTGCTCTTCCTCCTCCTCGTCCCTTATCTGCCTGTCCCTGCTCCACCCGCAGGGCAGCTGTCCCTGGACGAGTTCATTGACGGCGCCAGGAAGGACAAGTGGGTGATGAAGATGCTGCAAATGGACGTGAACCCCGGGGGATGGATCACGGAGCAGAGGAGGAAGAGTGCTTTGTTCTGAGAGTTGGGCTCTGCCACGGCTGGGATGGCGATGCTGAGTCCCAGGTGTGACCCTTCCTCCCTCTGGCCTGGCCACGACTTTCCTTTTGACTCCATCTCAGCATCCAGATGAAAACCTGAGTGGTTTAAGGAGCCGTCTCTGATGTACACCCCACGTGCTGAGCACTGCTGGTACCCAGGGACTATTTCTGGCCCATGAATAAGCCCTGCTGTGCACACAATCCCGTGTTTGCCAGTCTGCTCTTTGGTTACACCCCAAGGAACAAACCCTGGTGGCTTCCTGCAGCAGGGACTGGGGCTGGCAGTGGGGATGGAGCCTGGCTGCTGGCCCAGAGCAGCCTGGCCATGGCTCCCTCCTGCTCTCACAGCACCTCCGAGCAGCACAGGCAGCTGTGGGGTGCTCAGGGGGTCTCTGTGGGGTGCTCAGGGGGTCTCTGTGGGGTGCTCAGGGGTCTCTGTGGGGTGCTCAGGGGTCTCTGTGTGTGTTTGTAGCCGTTACTGCTGCTCCAACATAACCCCACCAGAAATGGGAATTGGGCCTGAGCAGTGGCCAGGGCAGCACACAGAGCTGAGGGAAACAACCTCAGGGCTGGGCAGGAGCAGCAGCAGCTCCTTCCTGCCCCTCCTGGGACCAGAGGCCCGAGGGGCTGAGGGATGCTGGCTCCAAACTCTGGCATTTTCCAGCCCCACTCAGAGCTCAGAACAGCCCAGGTGGGACTCAGCCCCTTCGAGCCCCTGGTTCTGGGGAATCCTCACTGGAGCAGCTTCTCCTGCCCAGGGAGCTCCGGGATTTTCAGTGCTCTGGGTGAAGTTTGGTGTGGGAGCAGAGATGAGGGAAGAGCAGGGTTGTGCTTGGCAGTGTCTCTGCAATGGGAGGATTTGTGCTGCTCCATTGGCAGGGCCACAGAATCAGAAATCAGGGATGGTTTGGGCTGGGAGGAACCTGAAAACTCCTCCATTTCCAAGCTCCCTGCCCTGGGCAGGGATGCCACAACAGATTGCTCCAAGCCCTGTCCAAACTGGCCTTGAAAAGTGGGAAAAGTGACAAAAATTCCAGTACAGTGGTTTTACACTGGATTTAATTTAGCCCCAGAGTACAAATATAGAATTTACACAAGTTGCAGGCTGAGCTCTGCTGTTCTAACCCGTGCTTTTACAGAGGTGTATGTGGGAAAAGGATTTGGGTTGAATCAATATTTTGGTTCACCTTTATTGGATTTACTGGTTCATTCGAAAGAAGAAACCCCCCCAGGAAAATAACATGAGCTTGTCTGTTCCATTTGCATTTTCCTATGGGATCAGTGGGCCAGGTCATACCAATGAAAAGATTTACAACCCCTTTTTTGTGGCCTTTAATTAGAACTGTAGTAGCTGTCATTAGCTGATTAGTGTGCTGGTTTGTGGTCTTGTCAGTTTACCCAGTGTTTGAATTCTGTGGGGAAGTGCTCAGGATTAGACACAATCAGTGCAGGAGTTCAGATTGTGCACATTTCCACTCTGAAATAGCCTTTCTATGAGTTCTCTGTAAATACTGAGCAGTTTGTGCTGTGCTGACTTATCGGGGCTGATTAGACTTGTGCTTCCTGCTGCTCTGAGGCAGCTGCTCACAGCTCCCTCTGGTCAATAGTTCATCAGCTCAAGATCTGAGAGGAAAATCTCACTTCTGATTTGAGAGCCTGGATGAAAACATTCACATTTATTGATTTTCCAGTTGTGAGAAAACGTTTTCATTGGAGGGCACAAATCTCTAAGAATTCCTTACATTTCAGCATCTCAACCCAGGTAACGCCCCCTGCTCCTTGCATGGATTTAGAGAGGCTGTTTAGTTCATAGAATTGCATTTTGCTGCTTCACTGAAATGCTTCAAATTCTGCAATTCTGCTCATCTGGCCAGCCCAGGCTCTGCAGGGGCTGTCTGGGGACCCAGCAGCTCTCCCTGGTGAGCCCTTGTACAGATGTTGGTAGAAGTTTTGTAAAACACGACTTGAATAAAGAAATATTTATTAAAACCCTTTGTTTTGTAGTATCTGTTTGTTAATTAGGTGAAGAGCTGTGTAAGCACCTGAGTGAAACTGCAGCCTGTGAGTGTGAGATATTGAATTTAGGGGAGGAGCTGCTGGAGCAGCTGGGTAATTCAGAGATAAGGCAGAGGTGACGATGCTGTTGCAGAGGCAGGGTTGGGAAGGAGCCTCTTGTGTTTAACTTCGTGTGATGAGTGAGAGTAGATTAAAAATACAGCGTTTGTCAATGGAAGTGGGAACAGGAGTTCAGAATAAAGAGAGCTGAGTGCTGCAGTGAGATGCCCCAGCGAGACCCTGCGGGCCTGGAGCAGGACTGGAGCTGGTTCTGAGCCCTGGGGATGGAGCCGCAGGGGCTGCGCTGGTGTCACAGCTGGCACAACCCATGGAAAATCGTTCCTCTTATCAATTGTGTAATCTTTGGTCGAGAAACGCCAAGGCGCTCTTTTAAAGCCCTGGCTACACCGGCCCTGATCCCTCGCAGCCCCACCAGCCCTCACCGGGCCGTTGATGTCAGCATTTGCATAATCCCATTGCCAGATTTAGGGCCCGGCTCCAATTGGATTGCCCTGATCGGATTTCTCTCTGCTCTAAAGGGGGAAGCAGGAGGGCTCGGAAAAGGCAAATGCCACCCGACTTTCCTGGGCTGCCATCTGCTCCGTGCCCCGCAGCCGGGCCGGAGCGAAGGCGCAATAACCGGGCTGGAGAGCCGAGCTGAGGCTGGGCGGAAGGGAAGGGGGAGCAGGAGCCCGGGGGGGGTCACAGCCTGAAACGGCCCGGGAGGGGCAGCCCTGGGCAGAGGCTGAGCGGGGATGGGATCCCGGCCCCGCTCTGGGGCGGCTCCCCGGGCTCGGGGGCTGTGCCCGGGCCATTCCCGGAGCACCTGCGGGCAGGTTCCCTTGGGAAATGTCCTGTGCAAGGCCAGAGTGACCTCCTGAGCCCCGTGCCGGTCACTGCAGGCACTGCCTGTGCTCCCTTACAGTGCTTTCCTTACAGCACCTGTGCCCAGCTGTGCCGTGGCAAAACTCCTTTCCTTCTTTTCTTCCCTTTCCTCCCTTTCCTTCCTTTCTTCCCTTCCAGTCTTTGTGCCAGTCGTTCCTACCTTTCTTTCCTTTCCTTTTTTCTTTCTTTCTTTGCTGTCCTTCCTTTCCCTTTCCTTCCTTTTCCTTCCTTTTTTAAAATTTTCTTCAAAGTTAAGCTCACCTCAGAAGCCTGGAAGGTGTCTCAAGAGCATCGCCCTTAAGGACTCTGCCCCCGGGGCTGTTCTGGGGTGCGAGCAGCGCCGGGGCTGCGGCAGAGGAGCAGGAAAGGGGAAGGGGAGAGTGCGGCCGTGAACGGCTTCGGTGGCCTCGCCTCTCGCATCGCGCTGCGAGTGCGCACGGGGCTGGCTTGGGGGGGGGGTCCCTCGTGTTCGGGGTCCCGGGGCTGGCTTGGGGGGGGTCTCTCGTGTTCGGGGTCCCGGGGCTGTTTTGGGGGTTCTGTCGGGTTCGGGGTCCCGGGGCTGTTTTGGGGGGTTCTCTCGGATTCGGGGTCCCGGGGCTGTTTTGGGGGGTTCTCTCGGATTCGGGGTCCCGGGGCTGGTTTGGGGGGTTCTCTCGGGTTCGGGGTCCCGGGGCTGTTTTGGGGGGTTCTCTCGGATTCGGGGTCCCGGGGCTGGTTTGGGGGGTTCTCTCGGGTTCGGGGTCCCGGGGCTGGTTTGGGGGGTTCTCTCGGGTTCGGGGTCCCGGGGCTGGTTTGGGGGGTTCTCTCGGGTTCGGGGTCCCGGGGCTGTTTTGGGGTGTTCTCTCGGATTCGGGGTCCCGGGGCTGTTTTGGGGGTTCTGTCGGGTTCGGGGTCCCGGGGCTGGTTTGGGGGGTTCTCTCGGGTTCGGGGTCCCGGGGCCGGTTCCGTTCCCGCTGTTCCCGGCGGGGCCGGCAGGGGGCGCTGCGGGACGGGACACGGCGGGAGCGGGGGGAGAAAACGGGGATGGGAACGGGAACGGGATAACGGGAACGGGATAGTGGGAACGGGATAATGGAATGGGATAACGGGAACGGGATAGTGGGAACGGGATAACGGGAACGGGATAACGGGAACGGGATAGTGGGAACGGGATAATGGAATGGGATAACGGGAACGGGATAGTGGGAACGGGATAACGGGAACGGGATAGTGGGAACGGGATAACGGGAACGGGATAACGGGAACGGGATAGTGGGAACGGGATAATGGAATGGGATAACGGGAACGGGATAGTGGGAACGGGATAGTGGGAACGGGATAACGGGAACGGGATAGTGGGAACGGGATAATGGAATGGGATAACGGGAACGGGATAACGGGAACGGGATAGTGGGAACGGGATAACGGGAACGGGATAGTGGGAACGGGATAATGGAATGGGATAACGGGAACGGGATAACGGGAACGGGATAGTGGGAACGGGATAATGGAATGGGATAACGGGAACGGGATAGTGGGAACGGGATAATGGAATGGGATAACGGGAACGGGATAACGGGAACGGGATAGTGGGAACGGGATAATGGAATGGGATAACGGGAACGGGATAGTGGGAACGGGATAATGGAATGGGATAACGGGAACGGGATAACGGGAACGGGATAGTGGGAACGGGATAACGGGAACGGGATAGTGGGAACGGGATAATGGAATGGGATAACGGGAACGGGATAGTGGGAACGGGATAGTGGGATAACGAGAACGGGATAATGGGATAATGGGAACGGGATAGTGGGAACGGGATAACGGGAACAGGATAACGGGAACGGGATAGTGGGAACGGGATAATGGAATGGGATAATGGGATGGGATGGGATGGGATGGGATGGGATGGGATGGGATGGGATGGGATGGGATGGGATGCAGGCATGGCACAGAGATGGGGACAGGGCTGGGACAGGGTGTGACACCTTTTAGAACAACTTTGTGTTTATAACTGGAGATCTGGCTGCCCAAAGCCGCTTCCTGCTGCCCCTTGGCACAGAGGGGAGCTCAGGGAAGCTCGGGCAGGGCTGAGGTGTCTGTGCCCAGGGAGGTGCCCAGGGAGGTGCTCAGGAAGCCCAGGCTGAGCTCAGCTCCCTCCCCGTGCTGTGCAGGGCCGAAGGGCTCTGAGCTGGGTGCTGGTCATCTGTGGGGGCGTTGGTTCTGCTGCAAGGAGGAGAGTTCCACTGCTGTATTGCACCAGGATCTTACATTGCACTGTGAGTAACAGCTCAGCCCTCCTCTAATGAGGGGTTGTGCTGCTCCCTCCTGCACAGAGTGGGCAGGTTGGCCATCAGGGCTCCTGTCCAGGGTGCTGTGGTGTGTGAGCCCGAGAACAGCCCCAGAGCAGCTCTTTGTGCACTTGTGTGAGCCACTAAATCTGTCCTGCTGAAACAGGAGGATTGATTGCAAGACAGAAGAAGCAAGACCTGAAATGATATTGTAAAACATCTTTATTAGCTCACCATAGGACTGGAAGTACAAAAGCTTCCAGGTAAAACTCTGTCCAGTGAAAAAGACCCACAGGAAAAATGGTCAGGAAGCTGCTTATGAATTGCAAACAGCCGGTGCTAAATAACAAAACTCTCAGCTGGGTGAGAAGTCCCTCCTGGTGTCCTGTGCAGCCCCGGGGGCATCCCAGGGGTGAGGAGCTCCCTGCAGGAGCAGCCAGGGCACGGCCTGGGCTCTTGGGGGCTGGCAGCCCTGCCCTGGCACGGGCCCTGCCCTAAGGGTGCCAGGGCTGAGCTCCAGGGCACTGCCCTGATCCCAGCCTGAGCTCTGGCCTGGCAGGAATCCCCGGCTGCTGCTCTGAGCTGGGTCTCACCCTCTGCAGCAGCTCCCCCCTCCTGAACCCACACGGGCAGGGGGAACAAAACCTCCTGGTGCTCCTTTGCCAGCTGTGAACCAGGCAGGAACAGCCCTGCAACGGGCAGGAACAGCCCTGCAACAGGCAGGAACAGTCCTACAACAGGCAGGAACAGTCCTACAACAGGCAGGAACAGCCCTGCAACAGGCAGGAACAGTCCTACAACAGGCAGGAACAGCCCTGCAACAGGCAGGAACAGTCCTACAACAGGCAGGAACAGCCCTGCAACAGGCAGGAACAGCCCTGCAACAGGCAGGAACAGCCCTACAGCTCCTCACAGGCAGGAACAGCCCTGCAACAGGCAGGAACAGCCCTACAACAGGCAGGAACAGCCCTACAACAGGCAGGAACAGCCCTGCAACAGGCAGGAACAGCCCTGCAACAGGCAGGAACAGCCCTACAGCTCCTTCTGACAGGCAGGATCAGCCCTAAGCTCCCTCTCGGGTTCCTGTGCTGCTGGTCCTGCTTGTCTGCAAGCCCTTCCTTCCTTCCTTCCTTCCAGATGCTTCAGGGAGGAACATTTCCTTACAGACCAGGGGGTTGTTAGAAAAGGCACCATTCCAGGTTTTTAATGCTTTTAAACAAAGAAAAGCCACTGCATTCAGCCCTCCCCTTTTGCTAGCTCAGAAATGTTTGAACTCACATTATCACTACTCACGGCTGACCAAATAATGAGTGAGGAAAGGAGTGACCAGAACTGGAGATTGCTTGCTCTGGAAATTGAAATGGAAGAGGAAGGTTTGGATCTGCTTTTCCAGGACCCCTCTCACGGGGCCAAGTCCTGGTTGGGCCCCGCTGGGGGTGTTGGCCACGGCCTGGGTGGCAGTTTTGGGGTGTTCTCAGTGAGCTCTTGGCCTGCACAGCCTCGTGCAGCACTGGCTGTCCCCTCTGTGAGCTCAGCACATGTCCAGAGGCCGTCCCAGGTCCGTGTGGGATGGACATTGTGTTCTTTAGCTCTGCAGAGCCTCTCCTCCCGTGCCCGGGGTGTCCCCCCGCTCCCCGTGCAGAGGGGACAGTTCTGTCCGCAGGGAGCGCAGCCACAGCTGGTCAGTGCCAGTGCCAGGGGGGCCAAGGGCCAGCCCAGGGAGCTACTGATCAGCCTGGCCGTCCTGCCCGCCCTCGTGGGGGTTCTTGCCATCGTTCTGGATCAGCCTCACGATGTGGGTCAGGTCCAGGCTGCGAGTGAGGATGTCCAGCAGCATCTCGTCCTTCTGCACGCCCTCCATGAACTCCTCCAGGGACAGCTCGCCTGCGGGGCACAGAGCTCTGGTAAACCCCAGAGCCCCCTGCACCCCCAGGACTGGCACAGACCCTGCAGTGGGGGCTCAGCACCTGCACTGTGCCCCAAAGCCCAGCACAGACCCTCCCAGGGCAGGTGGGGGGCTCAGCCTGCACAGGGAGCCACCTCTGCCACATCCACAGAGCTCTGGTAAACCCCAGAGCCCCCTGCACCCCCAGGACTGGCACAGACCCTCCATCGTGCCCCAAAGCCCAGCACAGACCCTGCCAGGGGCTCAGCCTGCACAGGGAGCCACCTCTGGCACCCCTCCCAGCCTGGTGTTCTGGAGCACAGGGAAGGGAGGGCAGAGCAGGGGCAGTGCCCAGAAAGGCCTCACCATCTCCATTGATGTCGATTTTGTTGAACACCATTTCTGTGAACTCCTCTGCCGTCATCTTCTCGTTGCAGCGGTTGATGGATCGGATGGCCTGGGGGACAGGGGGGCACAGCAGTTACTGAGTGCTCTGCAGGCGTGGGTGTCCATCACAACACGTGCCCACACCACCAGACACAAAAGGCCAAACACTTTTTCAGGGCTAAAACTTGTTTTCAGGCAGTTAGGCTTCCAAAGGAGGAAGTCCTGTCTGGAAGGCTGGAGATTAAAATCACCTAAAAAGGCCATCAGTGCTTTACAAGATTTACTGGGCATGCTGGGATAAGCCAGCAGCCATTCACCTCTGAAAACCCCCAGATTAAATTCAAGTGCTTATCTCAGCCCCAGTTTCAGTGCCCAGGGTTGAGCAGGCTGCCCGGGGAGGGCGAGGGGTGCTGCAGGCACAGCTGGCACAGGGCAGCAGCAGCTTTGGGCAGGGTCTGCAGCTGACCATGGCATCCATGGGCTGGGAGTTCCTGCTGCAGCCTCCCTGGGGCCCCTCTGGGCAGGAATGCAGGAGCTGGCCCCACTCACTTTGATGATGTTCAGCAGCTCAGCCCGGTCGATGCAGCCGTTGCCATCCACATCGTAGAGCTTGAAATACCACCTGAGCTTCTGGTCCACCTTCCCCTTCAGCACCAGGCTCAGAGCTGCCACATACTCCATGAAATCGATGTAGCCATCCTAAAAGCAGAAGGTTAGAAGCCAAGGTGAGGTTAAAAGCAGATTCAGGCAATAAAGGATTATTTTGGTCACTTCTGAAGTTCCCCCTGGAACTGTCCCTCCACTCTGAGACCAGGGGCTCGTGGAGTGCAGTGGTGAAAGCCAAGGTTCCACCTGAATCTGGGCAGAAATGCTGTAGAATGACAGAATCATAAAGTCATAAAGGCTGGGAAAGGCCTTCAGATCATCGAGTCCAGCCTTGGGACTGGCTGGGTGGGTCTGGCTCAGGGACAGAGCTGGCCTGGCTCAGGGAATTAACACGCCAGGCATTAATTACCAGCCCAAAGCAGCGGGGATTCAGAGGTCAGAGAGGTTTATGCAGATGAGCCCTGATGAATTGCCCAGCCTCCTCCTGCCTGCTCACGCCTGCAGCTCCTTTCTCCCGCCCGGGGTCTCATTCCAGGAGAGGAGCAGACTCGGGAGTGACCCCAGCACACTGCTGACATCTGGGGCTGGGCTCCTCTGTCCCTGAGCCACTGCTGTGCCTGCTCCACGTTTGCAGCTCAAACACTTTATCTCTGACTTTCCTGCCGGGTGTTTGCCCACCCCAGCTGGTGCCAGGGTGTTTGAGGTGCCCAGCTGCACCCAGCATGGTGGCACCACTGCAGAGCTGCTGGCCTGAGCTCACGGGCACCAAGGTGCCCCCAGATGAGCCTGTGATGCTCACAGCTCCCAGGAGATTGTTAAAATGCCTCCTGCCCACCCCAGAGCCTTCCCATGGTGTTGGAAGGGATTCCCTGCTGTGGTTTGAGGCACTTCCCTGCAAGGGCTGCAGTGGCCCTGGGGACATGGCTCATGGTGAATCCAGCAGGGCTGGGGTGGCAGCTGGGCTCAGCATCTCAGGGGCCCTTTCCACCCTCAGTGATTCCAGGATTCCCACCACAGACCTCAGCAGAGCCTAACCCGGGGTTGGTCAGTGGACAGAGGCACTGCCCCGGGGCCAGGACCTGGCAGAGATCATCTGCTTTATCCCACTGCTGCAGGAGCCAGATTAGGGACAAATAACTGCTAAACCCTCCCCAGCAGGATTTCCTGTGCATCAATTCCCTTTTCAGGCAGGCATTCAAACACAGCAGTGAGCAAGGGAAAGGCCAAGGCACAAACCAAACACCTGAAGGATTTAGGGCCTGATTTGCATTTTTGTCAATGGGATTAATGCCACTAAGCCCTTTGGGTAGCCATAAAATAGATTCCTCATCTCACAGGAGGTGCAATTTCAGGTCATTTGCAAGCAGAGGAGGATGCAGTTTCCTGTTGGAGACACAGCATCCATCTGCTTCCCAAAAATCTGCTCTGGGACTGCATTCCAAATCCCTGCTCCAGGACTATGTTCTGAAATCCCTGCTCTGGGATTGCATTCCCAAAAATCTGCTGCAGGACTGCATTCCAAATCCCTGGCCTGGAACTGCATTCCCAAATCCCTGCTCTGGCACTGCACTCCCAAAAATTTGCTCTGGGACTGCATCCCCAAATTCCTGGTCTGGAACTGCCTTCCCAAATCCCTGCTCTGGAATTCCATTCCCAAACCCCTGCTCTGGAATTCCATCCCCAAATCCCTGCTCTGGGACTGCATTCCCAAATCCCTGCTCTGGAATTCCATCCCCAAATCCCTGCTCCGGGACTGCATTCCCCAATCCCAAAGCCTCTCCCCAGGCAGCCCGAGCTCCTTATCCCATGGAATGAAACCAGCCCCAGTGCAATCCATGCACAGTTTCCAGTTTCCTGCAGCACAAGCAGCCCCAGCCCGTGCTGGGGACTCAGTGAATGCAGCCCTTGTGCTCACAGCCACTGTCACTACACCCCGTGTGTAAGGATTAAAGGGCACTTCATTTTAAAGGGATCAAAGGCTGCCAGATAAACCCCCCCGTTTCAGAAGGAAAATGTCAGTTCTGGGAGAAGCCTCCGTGTCCTTGCAGAGCTGGCAGTGGGTGAAGAGCTCCTGTGGCATTTTTCATGCTCCAGAACTGATTCTGCAGTGAATCAGCTGCACATACCCAGAGCAGGTTCTGCCTCCCTCCCTCCCGCCCACCCAGCCCAGCCCTGCTCGGCCCAGTGGGAAGGGCAATATTTACCTTATTAAAGTCAAACGTCTCAAACATTTGCTCAACGTATTTGTTCGCTGCCGGACTCAGGTTTTTCAAGCCAAAAAACTGTTTGAACTCGTAGAGGGTGAGCTGGCCAGAAGGACACTCTGTCATGAACTTCTTGTACCACTGGTGGCACTCGGTGGTGCTCAGCTCCTCCACGGTTTTCCCGTCCATGTTCCCCATCTCCACGCCAGCTGCTGGGCCCTTTGCGGCCAAAAACGGAGGCTTTGTGAGATTTAGGGGAAAAAAGAAATCTCACAATTCTGCTTCTTGCCTTGGAAGCCCAGATGTCCCCAGCGGTGCAGGGTCAGGGCATCAGGAAATCCCTGGAGCTGTACAGATTCCAGCAGGGACGGACACGGGAGGCTCCTCTTGCCAGGAAACACAAAAGCACAAAACCCTCCTTGGGTGGAAGGTGACATTTAAGCACCCAGCAAATCCCTCCCCAGCCAATGGGGCTCGGAGGGGCGGTGGGCTCCTGCCAGGCATTAAGAGTTCAGGTTAAAATAGAAAAGAGGTAAAATGGGGAAGTCTTGCAGATTATGGGCCCAGCAGGAGATTAGGAGGGTGGAATTTTCTCTGTGATGAGCTAATCTCTTAATCCACTTCATTTATCGTTTGGGGGGGCTGGTGTCACATGAGCAACAATTTTTGGACCAGAACCAGAGTAAGAAAAGAGAGAAAAGCACTCTGAATCCTCTGTGCTGTTTCTGCTTTTTGCTGTCCCTTCACCTCACTCTGCCAGAGGGTCCCAGAGAGGCTCCAGAGCCTGGAACTCAGGCAGGGGGAAGAGCCCCTTCAGCTCCTGGAGGAGACAGCAGGAGGGTAAATTTGGTCTGAGGAGACAAATATAGAAATGTAATTGCTTTGAACGGTAGAGGTTTAAGTCTGCTTTAATTGCAGACAGCAGGAAGGGGAAGGGCCCTCTCCCCCCAGCTCCAGGGTCCTGTGTCCAGCCTTGGTGCTGCATATTGAGTGGTTTTTCCTCAAAATTGTCCCACTCTCTGCTCACCCCAGCAGTGTGTCCTGGCTGCAAACTCAGCTACAAACTCAGCTCACATCAGGGCAGTTAAATGCAGCTTCAATTTTCACTTGTGATGGATTATCATGCAAAATCTCCATGTAAATACAACCAAAAGCAATGTTGTTTTCACTTTGACACACAGCATTTTGAGAAGTACTTGGGAATAAAATCTCAGAAAGCACCACGGGCCAGATCCTGGGCTGGAAGTGAAAGGTGTGAGTGCAGGGTGTCCCACAGAGCTCATGCATAACACACATTTAATATATAACTGCAGTTATCTAACAAGGACCAGAGGCCAGTGTTGCTTCTGCACCTCAGTAAATTTGGAATAACTCTGCTAAAAAAAGCAGCATTACACAATCAAAAAACACTCATGGAAAAGGAATTAAGCTGAGAAACACTAATTGGATGTGCTAATTCTGTACTGGCCAGCGGGCCCCTGTTGGGCCAGGTGAGGCTGCAGTGGCGCCCTGAGCCCAGCCCAGGCTGTGCTGAGCCAGGTGAGCTGGGCTGGGTGGGCTGGCAGTGCCCTGAGCTGGGACACCCTGCAGCAGGAAAGGACAGGACGGGCTGGGCAGGGCTGCAGAGAGAAATCCACTCTGCATATTTCCCTGGGGAGCAGCAGCAGAGCCTCCCCACCCACTGCAGCTGCCCTGCCCGTGGGTGTCACACCGAGGGGACACGGTGCCCGTGGGTGTCACACCGAGGGGACACTGCTCACACTGATGGGACACTGCTCACACTGTGCCCATGGGTGTCACACTGATGGGACACTGCTTACACTGATGGGACACTGCTCACACTGATGGGACACTGCTTACACTGATGGGACACTGCTCACCCTGATGGGACACGGTGCCCATGGGTGTCACACTGATGGGACACTGCTCACACTGATGGGACACTGCTCACACTGTGCCCATGGGTGTCACACTGATGGGACACTGCTTACACTGATGGGACACTGCTCACACTGATGGGACACTGCTCACCCTGATGGGACACGGTGCCCATGGGTGTCACACTGATGGGACACTGCTTACACTGATGGGACACTGCTTACACTGATGGGACACTGCTCACCCTGATGGGACACACACGGTGCCCGTGGCTCTCACACCAAAAGGACACTGGTCACATCCATGGGACATGGTGCCCACGTCTCTCACTCTGATTGGACACACACAGTGCCTGTGGCTCTCACACCATGGCACACTGTCACACCATGGCACACTGTCCCCCCGTGCTGTCACACCATGGCACACTGTCACTCCATGGCACTCACACCATGGCACACTGTCACCCCGTGCTGTCACACCATGGCACACTGTCACACCATGGCATTCACACCATGGCACACTGTCCCCCCGTGCTGTCACACCGTGGCACACTGTCACACCATGATACTCACACCATGGCACACTGTCACACCATGGTATTCACACCATGGCACTCACACCATGGCACACTGTCCCCCCGTGCTGTCACACCATGGCACACTGTCACCCTGTGCTCTTAGACCATGGCACACTGTTACCCCGTGCTGTCCCAGGCCTTTATTGCCCCGAGGGACACTTCATTGCCCCCTGGTGTCCCAGCTAAGGCTTGGGCCCGCGGCAGGCTCTCCACTTGCGGATGTCGGTGCTGGGCACCCCCAGGCGTGCCCGGCCGTGCGCGGTGCCCTCCTGGAAGCGGAAGCCACAGAAGGGTTTCTGTGCCGTGCAGAACGGCGCCAGCGAGTTGGGCCAGCCCGGCTGGTAGAACACGAAGTGGAAGGAGCTGAGGGGGCGGCCCCCGGGGTGCACGACCACGGGCACCAAGCCGGAGCCCAGGGGGGCGCCGGGGCGCGGCCGGTTCCTGGGCCGGGGGGGCGCCTGGGGGACCCCCGGCTCTGCCCTGGCCCCCTCCATGCCCTTGGCTCTCCTCGGTGGGCTTTGCCAGGGGCTGCCGGTGTTCCAGCCGCCTGCGGAGACAGAGATGCAGAGCAATGTGAATTGGCCCCGGGCTCGGCAGCCCCAGCGGGGCAGCCAGGCACTGAGGGCTTGCACATCCAAAAATCTGAGCTGCTGCTGCTTAAAGAGAAAGGGATTTTAAACCCAAATGATGCTCTGGAAATATGGAAGTGACTTTAAAGAAATGCTGAGAGAATAGGAATGATGAGACACAATGGATTTGATTCTCTCTTGACTCTCAGTTACCACAGTGATAAATGCCAGTAACACACAGTCCTGGTGATGGCAGCAGCCACAGCCATGGCAAACCTGCCTTGAAAAGGGTTCAACACAGTCTGAGCCAGCAGGACGTAGCAGCGACGGCAGAACTGGCACTGCCCTTTGGGGCAGCAGCTCAGCAGCTCTGGGTGCCTCTGCAGGGACCCCACAGCTCCCTGAGCCCCCCCTGCCCTGGGCACTGCTCTCAGTCCATCTCCACAGGGGTTTACCCCAGAAATGTGAGGGACGCCTGCCCACACCGGGCACAAGGAGCAGGGAAAGAGCCTGAGCATCTGCAAGAGCCCTTGGCAGAGGAGGAGTGGGGGTGAGCCCCAGGACACACCGGGGGGACCCCCAGGACACACAGGGGGGACCCCCAGGACACACAGGGCTGGGTGTGACCCCCAGGACACCCCGGGGTGACCCACGGCTGCAGCAGGGCCGTGCTGGGCTGCAGAGACATTTCTGGCGCTGTTACCTAAGCATGACTCAGTTATCTTGTTTTCATTGACGACACCTCTGTGCGAATGGAAACTGCCTCTTCCCTCAGCAATTAGCCACCCTGCTCCTGCCTGTCCTAAATAAATGCTTTGCTGTTTGCTTATTTTTAACCCTGTAAAGAGGTTTCCTACTTTCCGTGACGTGCTTGGTGCTATTTCTGTTCCCCGGCTCCTAAATCTATTTAGAAGGGGAATGCCTGCAAATTGTTTGGAAATCTCCTTAGAGCCTCCGAGGGGAATCACCAGATCCCTGCAGGTTCACCACCTCTCTCTGTCACTCATTTCTCCAGGGCAGATGCTGGGAAGGCTGGACCTCAGCTCACAGAGGTTATCCCAGCAGCTGCTGACACAAGGAAACCTCAGTCCGTTTCCCCAGGGGGTAAAGTAATGGGATTTTGACTGCTGAAAAGCAGATTTGTACCACCACAGCCATCTCAGTGGGGTGTGTGCGCCCCTGTTCTGGCCTTGGACTGCAGGAGCTGCTGTTCTCACCCAGGGTGTGCTGGCAGCTCCTGCCCCTGTGCACTCTGGAGGAGACAAGTACACACAGGACTGTGCTGGTGCCTGTGCCCCCACCCACAGGAGCACTCCAGTCACCAATCCGGGGCGTGGAGGGGAGGCTGCAGCTGCCCTGGCAGCCCCATGGCTCAGTCAGGCAGCTCCGGGACCAGCAGGGCAGAGCTGGGCCCTGCAGCCGCTCAGAGCTGGGCAGAGCTGGGCACTGATGGGCAGTGCTGGGCAGTGCTGGGCAGTGATGGGCAGAGCTGGGCAGAGCTGGGCAGTGATGGGCAGTGCTGGGCAGAGCTGGGCAGTGATGGGCAGTGCTGGGCAGTGATGGTCAGTGCTGGGCAGAGCTGGGCAGTGATGGGCAGTGCTGGGCAGTGCTGGGCAGTGCTGGGCAGAGCTGGGCAGTGATGGGCAGTGATGGGCAGAGCTGGGCAGAGCTGGGCAGTGATGGGCAGTGCTGGGCAGAGCTGGGCAGTGATGGGCAGTGCTGGGCAGTGATGGTCAGTGCTGGGCAGTGATGGGCAGTGCTGGGCAGAGCTGGGCAGTGATGGGCAGTGCTGGGCAGTGATGGGCAGTGATGGGCAGTGCTGGGCTCTGGCTCTGGCTCTGGCTCTGCTCCTGCCCCGGGGCTGCCCCGCGGCTCCTGCGCCTCCTCTGGGGCGCCTGGAGCCCCGCAGGGAGCTCAGGAGCTCCTCCCTGCCCGGGTGGATGCACCTGCCCGGTGATCCCGGCTCGGAGGGGAAGCACCAGCTTAAGGTCCAGGTGCTATTTATGGCCCCGTGCCTGAATGGAGAGTCCCACTAATCCTATTGCACCCGTTCCTACGTAGAGAGATCCCTAATCCCTCCCAAACTGCCTGCTGGCCGCCACAGCAAATCCCCAGGTGGGTCCCAGGGAAAGGCTGCGGAAGCAGGAAGGGCTCAGAGGAAAACATCCCTGGGGAGGAGCTGCCTGGGCAGCTGCCAGAGCCTGGCCACCACCCTGGAGCCATCAACAGCCATCCCTGACCCATCTCACAGCCATCAACAGCCATCCCAGAGCCCAGAGCCATCAACAGCCATCCCTGACCCATCTCACAGCCATCCCAGAGCCATCCCAGAGCCATCCCAGAGCCCAGAGCCATCCAGAGCCATCCCTGATCCATCTCACAGCCATCCAGAGCCATCCCAGAGCCATCCCTGGAACCATCCCAGAGCCATCCAGGGCAATCCCTGGATGTGTTTGCTCTGAGCTCTCAGCACCACGGGGACAGCCCCTGACACCAGCGGGATTTGCAGAGCAGGGATGGGATGAAGCCTCCCACTGACATCACCGTGACCTGGTCAGCCTCAGACAAGGAGCTGCAGCCCACAGGAAGGGGACAGGGTGGGACAGTGTCCCTGCTGCCCAGCTGCGAGCTGGGCACCCACCTGGGAGGTGGTGTCAGGAGGTGGTGTCAGGAGGTGGTGTCAAGGCCCTCAGGGTGGCACTGCAGGGTGGCTTCAGGGCTCCCAGGCCATTGTGACCTCAGGGCACTGTGACCCCGGGGTGTCACGGGGTGCTGGATGTCACAGGGGGTGCACAGGAGCACATGGGGACAGGATTTAAGGATTTACAGCCCTGGAGCTGCCGGTGCAGCTGGGGCTCTGCAGGGCACTGCTGGCACTGCCAGCCCAGCTGCAGCATGGCCCCTGGCCCCTGTCCTGTTCCTCTGTCCCCGGGGCTGTTTGCTGTCCTGAGGACACATCTGGGGGCTTCTCCTCACTCCCCTTCCTCCTCCAGGTCCAGCCCAAGCTGCACAAACCCCTCTGACACCCACGGGTGCAGCAGGAACCATCCACATCTGAGGGTGCAGCTGATGTGAGAGCAGATGGTTGTGGGGTGTTTACCCGAGCTGGGATCAAAGGCAGCCTCACACCGCGCTGTGTTACCCCACAGCAGGGCTCACACAGCTCTTTCTATGCCATAACATCTGCTGGAGATCTTCCAAGTGCTTTCCTGAGCTCTGTGCCCAGCCCAGCAGTCCCTGTGGCCTCGCTCACGCAGCAGTGACAGCTGTCCTTCCTCAGAACCACGGCCCGGGCACCCAGCCTGGCACCTCTGCTGTGGCTCTGCAGTTGGCACTTCACAGGAGCCACCGTGCCCAGCCTGCTGCTCCTGCTGCCCCTGAGCTGCTCCTGCCCCTCTGAGGGGAGGTTTCACCAAACCTCTTCCATCAGGAGCACAGATGGGAACGTGCACAGCAGCCCTGGCAGGGCTGTGCAGCAGCTTGTGCTCCATGGGATGATAAATTCACCTCAGGATCCCCGCGTGCACTGAGGGTGATGCTTTCTGCCTGCCACCCAGGGCGGGGCAGGAACTGGGGGTGGCAGGGCTGGGATGGGGGGCAAGAACAGGGCTGGGGTGGCAGGGCTGGGATGGCAGGGCTGGGATGTGGGGATATGGGGTATGGGGGTGTGGGGTGTGGGGATGTGGGGATATGGGGATATGGGCTGTGGGGATGTGGGGTGTGAGGATATAGGGGTGTGGGGATGTGAGATGTGGGGATGTGGGGTGTGGGGGTGTGAGGATATGGGGATATGGGCTGTGGGGATGTGGGGATGAGGGGTGTGAGGATATGGGGTGTGGGGGTGTGGGGATGTGGGGTGTGAGGATATGGGGGTGTGGGGATGTGAGGATATGGGCTGTGGGGATGTGGGGTGTGAGGATATAGGGGTGTGGGGATGTGAGATGTGGGGATGTGGGGTGTGGGGATGTGAGATGTGGGGATGTGGGGTGTGGGGATGTGAGATGTGGGGATGTGGGGTGTGGGGGTGTGAGGATATGGGGATATGGGCTGTGGGGATGTGGGGGTGTGGGGGTGTGGGGATATGGGCTGTGGGGATCTGGGGATGTGGCACCCCCAGCCCCGGGGCCCAGGAGCATCCCAGCAGTGGCAGGGGCTGAGTCACCCCTGCTGCTCCCACCCCTTTGAAGTCTCCTTGCTGTAATGAGATTTTGTGGGACACCTTTGTGCACGAGGCCAGGCTCTCTCATTTCACAGGATTTTATTGGCTTGGCCGCTGCAGCTCTGTTCCTTTTTTTTTTTTTTTTTTTTTTTTTTCTCCCCTAAAGAGAAATAAATTTTATTATATGTTGAAATAGCAAAGACTTAGCTGGCTTCTTGTTCTGCTGTTCTAGGAAGAACAAAATGTGACTGAATGCTCTCAGGAAAACCAAAACAAAATTACAGAAGTAATATGTTGCTGCACTAAAATCTCTTTCTCTTGATAATTTCTGGTTTCCAGCTGACAGGATGGGTTTCTTCAGTAGCAATATCATCTTCTTTGTGTACTTTTATGGTTTTATCAGCTTCAGCTGTTAGCAATCTGCTTTCTGAGTGGTCAAAAGCACAAGCAAACACTCCCAGTTCACTGTCCAAGGAAGCTGGCTGCACATCTGCATGTACTCTCTGGAAATTGTACCCAGCTCTGCAGTGCCAAAGGTGCACGGTGCCATTACCAGCTCCTGAGAGCAGAACATCATCAGAATTTACAGCCAGCATGTTTCCAATAGCACTGTGAGCAGAGAGGCTCTGAATGAGGATTCCAGCTGGGAATTCCCACACGGTGCCAGCTGTGGTTCTGCTGGAGCAGGGATCCTGGATAAGGGGGGTTTTCCTCTGCAGCTCCAGGGCTGCTGAGATGGGCCTGGGCTCCCTCTGGGAATGCAGGGCAGAAGAAAGCTGCTCCTCTGGCAATGCAGTGGCTGCTGTTCCCCAGTTTCCATCCCACCCCATCCCACCCCATCCCATCCCATCCCATCCATCCCATCCCATCCCATCCCATCCATCCCATCCCATCCCACCCCATCCCCTCCATCCCATCCCACCCCATCCCCTCCATCCCATCCCATCTCATCCCATCCCATCCCATCCATCCCATCCATCCCATCCCATCCCATCCCATCCCACCCCATCCCATCCATCCCATCCATCCCACCCCATCCCATCCCATCCCATCCCATCCCATCCCATCCATCCCATCCCATCCCATCCCATCCCATCTCATCCCATCCCATCCCATCCATCCCATCCATCCCATCCCATCCCATCCCATCCATCCCATCCCATCCCATCCCATCCCATCCCATCCCATCCCATCCCATCCATCCCATCCCATCCCATCCCATCCCATCCCATCCCATCCCATCCCATCCCATCCCATCCCATCCATCCCATCCATCCCATCCCATCCCATCCCATCCCACCCCATCCCATCCCATCCCATCCCATCCCATCCCATCCCATCCCATCCCATCCCATCCCATCCATCCCATCCATCCCATCCCATCCCATCCCATCCCATCCCATCCCATCCCATCCCATCCCACCCCATCCCATCCCATCCCACCCCTCTCTTCCCCGCGGGCAGGACAATCCCTTCTCCCCCAGCCCACTACAGCCCTGCCGAGTGCCGGGGTGGCTCTCTCTCTGTCTGTCTGTCTGTCTGTGTGTCTGTCTGTCTGCAGCAGTTTCCTCTCACAAACAGCACTTAAGATAACTGTCAGGACACGGCACTAATTGCAGGGCTGGGCAGGGCTCAGGGCTCCCTGCGGGAGCGGCCCCAGCCCGGCAGAGGCACCCGCGGAGCCGCAGCCCCGCTGAAATCCCCCGAAAATCCCTTAAAGTGTCAGAGCTCCTCTACCGCGGCCACGGAATTGAATTTTAACATTTTAATTCTCCTTTTCCTGCCCCGTTTCCCATTCATAATTCACTTTATTTAAGTGCTGCCTCGTATCTGTGCCACGATTAAACTTCTCTTTTATAAATCACAGCAGTGATCATTTTTCATTCATCACAGGGCGTTTAATGTGTTGCTTTAATTTGTTCTTTAAAGTAAAAAAGAAGATGCTTTTCACAAGAAAAACATAATTTTAAAGTAATTAAGTGATATTTATCATGGAAAAAAGAAATCTATATTGTTTTGACTCCCAAAACTTGGAAGAGATAGAAAGAGGTGTAAGATGTTAACCTGAAGTTGGAAGCTCTGTTTCACAGTTAATGTTTTGACAACTATTTTGGGTTTAAAGGTCTCCGGAATTCCCTGCATTTAATAGTAGCCAATGTTACTCATTAACTCTCAATTTTTACTCGCAGGGCACAAAAAATCGCTACCAGTGCTAGGATTTACTTTTGGACCCGAAACTAGAAATGGTTTGGGGTCAGTCCCATCGCCTTCAAGGTTGTGCATCCAAAGCACCCCGAGGCTCGGAGCATCCCGGGCTCAGCGGGTGCTTCTGGCCTTGCCAGGGAAGCCGGGGCTCGGCAGGGACGGAGAAGCACGGGAGGGAGAGGAAGGGCAGAGCCCTCGGGGGTTCGGGCTGAGGGAGGGAGGTTTGGAACTGGAGACTGGGGCAAGGCTCCTCACCCGCAGGGTGCCTGGGCACCGGGAGCGCTCGGACAGAGGGGTCGGGCACCTCGGGGTGTCCTGCAGGGCCAGCAGCCGCACCGGGACAGTCCCCGCCGGCCGCAGCGGCTCTCGGAGCCCCGGCTCCCGGTGCCCTCCCAACCCCGGCTCCCGGTGCCCTCCGAACCCCGGCTCCCGGGGGCCCGATGCTCTCGCAGTTCCGGCTCCCGGCGCTTTCGGAGCGGGGACACCTGGCAGAGTAGGGGCACCTGGCGGAGCGGGGGCACCTGGAGGAGCGGGGGCACCTGGCGGGGAGAGGGGGCACCTGGCACCTGGCACCTGGCGGAGCGGGGGAGAGGGGGCACCTGGCACCTGGCGGAGCGGGACACCTGGCGGAGGGCGGGCCCGGGGGTGGGTGGGGCCGTCCCCGCCCCTCCGGAGCTCTCGGCCCCGTCCGCCCGGTGCCGCGGGATGCCCGGCACGGCTCGGCGCGGCTCGGCTCGGCCAGCATGAAGAAGCACCAGCCGCACTCGGTGCAGGGCACCTTCAGCCGCCTCTTCGGCAAGCGCCACTCCAGCCCCAGCGCCGCGTCCCTGTTCGCCACCAACCCGCCCTGGATCTTCACGCAGGAGGTGACCTCGGACAGCGCGGGTGGCACCGGTCAGTGTCCCCCGGCGGCCGTGGGGCTCCACCGGGCGGGCCCGGGGCTGAAGGGTGCGGGGGGCTCGGGGGTTCCGGCGGCGCTCGGCGGCTCCGGGATGCGGCAGCGCCGGTCCGAGCGGGAGCGGGGGTCCGCGCCTCGGCCGGGCGGCTGCCGCTCCCGAAGGGTTAAACTCGGCTCGAAGAGGCCGATGAGTGACTGAAAATCCACTTTATTGCTTCCCGTCGCGCTTTCCCACGCCATGTTTGATCTGCACCTCGCCAGGTCGGAGTTATTTACTCATAAACCTGTTTCTCGCAGGGCTGCGAGCGAGGACGGAGCTGAGGGTTGCATATTCCTCGGGATTTATTTGTGTTTCTTTGTGGTTTTAATTGCAATACGATGCCCTGGAGGCTCATGTAGGAGGGAGCCAAATTAATAGTAATGGAGCCAGGTAGATAGAAGATAGCAGTTTGTGGATGAAGTTTGGTGGCTCTAAGAGCCCAAGAAACTCTTCCAAGATTAAAAAAAATGGAAGTGCTGCCTGCTGAGCTGTGCAGGGTGAAGTATTGTCTGTGAAAGCAACTGCGAGGTGGTTACACCCCAAAGGCCAAGCGGCTGAAACCGAGATAAAATGAAAATGTGACAGGGAGTTTCATGCAACTCTGCAACCTAGGAGGAAAATTGCTGATTTCTAACTGTCGTAAATCTGAGGAGGATTCAAGCTTCTCTCTGATGTGGTTTGGATTAGAAAAAAGAAAAGAAGTTGCTGTGTCTGCTTATTAGGAGCCTGATTTCCGTGGCTGCGGTTCTGCAGTGGCAGTACTGGAGCTTTCTGCTCAGGTGGGCGTCGGAGCGCAGGGCAAGGGCCGGGAATCCTGAAACCTGAGCCTGGGGAGCACCTGGGGAATCGCTCCTTCCTCAGCATCCTCCTGGCGTTTCTGCCCGGAATGGGGCTCGGTGAGGGCGCAGGGGCAGTGGGACACCACGGCGGGGGGGACAGCAGCCCAAAGGGACAGTCCAGAAAGGGGGACAGCAGCCCAAAGGGGGACAGCAGCCTCAAAGTGGGGACAGCAGCCCAAAGGGGGACGGCAGCCCAGGAAGGGGGACAGACAGCAGCCCCAAAGTGAGGACAGCAGCCCAAAGGGGGACAGACAGCAGCCCCAAAGTGAGGACAGCAGCCCAGGGACCAGCTGTGCTGTCCCCAGGCCCACACCCAGCACGTCCTGCCCCAGCCCTGGCCCTGTTTCTGGGCCGTTTCCTGCAGGGCTCCGTGCCTGGAGGAGTCCCCTGCTCCTGCTGATCCCCACCTTGGTTTCTCATACAGAGTAAACACAAGTTAGGCAATGTGTGATGGGTGTAGGTTTGCATGTCCCTGACTCAGAGATTCCTGAATATAGTGACTGCAGCCTCCTCCTGCTGCTGGGAGCTGTGGGTACCCCGGCTCCAACCTGCTGCACCTCCTCCAGGTGATGCAACCCCCGGGGAGGAAGAAGTTCCATTACATGCGTGGCAAATTGTTTATTTAATTTCCCATGGCTGAGCAAACAGAAATGTCTCCAGGACAGGCTGAATGGCAGAGAGTGGCCGAAGCAAGGCCGGTGCTTTGAGCCAGCTGCTTCCCACAGCTTCCAAGGGTGCGTTTCCTGATCCCTCCTTCCAGGAAAGGAGGCTGGCAGAGCTCAGGGCTTGCTGCTGATGGGCTCCCAGCAGGCAAGTCCTGTTTATCTAGCAAAGAAAACACAACTACAAGCACTTCATTTTCCTTTAATTAAAGCATTCAGGGTAGCGATGCTTAGTAATCTAGGATCAAAGTCCTTGTGATCTTTAATCCAGTTTCTCACTGGGTTTACCTAGTGACTGTTAAATATAAAACTCATCATTTCAAGTCTCAGAACTACTCTGTTGCTGCTCAGGCTGTCTGAGTCCAAACTCTCCTGCTGCCTTGGCCTTAATTCCTCCTCCTTACTCACTGAATGTGGGGTCATCCGCAGAATTAATCATCACAGAATCACAAAGTGATTGGGTGGAAAGGGACCTTAAAACTCATCTCATTCCATTCCCTGTCATGGGCAGGGACACCTTCCACTAGGTCAGGCTGCTCCAAGCCCCATCCAACCTGGCTTTGAACATTTCCAGGCAATTTGCTGGCACCTCTGTCCTCCCTGGGACTGCAGCAGCTCCTCCTGGGTGCTTCTGGGCCCCTCCCAGGCAGGGAGCTGGTAAAGGCTTGGTCGGACCAGGCTGGCTGAAGCACAGCTGGGTGGTGATTTGAAAACTGGAGAAAATGTCCTTTGTGTAAAGAATCACTCTTCGTGGGAGAAGTTTGGTGTGAGGGAGGGGAGGCTGTGATTGCCTGGAGGGGCGGTGGCAGCAGGGCAGACACTCCTGGGGGTGTCCCAGGGTAACCTGGGGGTGCTGAGTGGGAGAAGGGAGAAGCTGGTGTGCTCCTGGATTCTGTGGTGTGTTTGAAGGTTGTGTGGAATTCTTCTGCCTCCAGTCCCTCAGCCAGGCTGTGCTGCCTCATGCCCAGCCCCTGGTGTGGGCAGGTTCTCCATTCCAGGTGTTCATGCAAGTGTTTTCCCTCTGTGGGACGCACACAGAGCATTTGCCCTCCTGTTTTTCCTAGACTTGGTGTAAAGCTGTTTCCCTGGGAGCTTCCTCCTGATTTCTGCCCATCCTTCTTCTTCTCCTCCCTTCCTCACTATCAAGGTCTGTTGTTGGGAGCACTCCTGCAGTTTCCTTTCAATCTGAGCCATTTTGTTGTTTCCCCCTCCTTCCTCAAACTCTCAGAATTTCTTTAATGTCTGTCTCCTTGGCTGCGAGTTATTTGTGTATCTCCTTCCAGCCAAGGTGGGGTTTACATGCTTCACTATTTCTGCTTGTTAATTCATGCTGCTAATCAGACACAAAGAACGTAATTAAATTAATTTTATGAGCTTTATTCACTGTCAGAAATAAACCAGCCCAAGAGGTGTGGCTCAAGGTGAAAGCACAGGGCTGGGAACCAGGAATTCCTGACGGCTGCTCCTGCTTGTCACAGCAGGGCCCTGTGACTTCCTGCCCTGCTGTCTCCCCACGCAGGGCACTGCTGTGGGCAGGCTGGAGGGTGGTGGAGCACCTGGCATCCCTGTGGCTGGGGTGGCAGTGCTGTGCCACAGAGCGCTCGGCAGGGCAGGAGCTGCCCCTGCTCTGGGCCAGCTCTGCTGCTGCTCAGACCAGCCAGGATTGCCTCCTGTTCCTTCTGAGCCCATCCTGCAGAGCTCGGGGAAGGCTCTCAGTGCTCTGCAGGTGTGACAGGGCTGTGGGTGCCTGTCCTGCACACAGGGACCTGCCTCTCCTGTCCCCCGTTCACCTCCAGGACACCCTGAGCTTTTCCTCAGGGTCTGATGGGCTCTGCCCACCCCTGGGCTGCTGCAGCGAATTCAGCCCAGCTCTGTGTGAACCCCGGGTGTCTGGGCTGTTGTCAGCAGTGCCCAGCTCGGTGCTGCTGCTCACCCTCTGCTCTCCCCACAGGTGATGTGATCGAGGTCTATTACGGTGACAATCGCTTCGGGACGGTGACAGACTCGGGCACGGCCACGCTCAAACCCCGCCCGAGGGTCCGGCCCCTGCTGACCTTCCTGCCCCTGGTGAGTGCCCCCCGGGCTGCCCCGGTGCCCAGACCCACAGCTGCTGCTCTCAGCCAAGGGGGAGCAGAAATGAAAGCAGAACCCCTCTGAAATGAGGCTGGCTATGAGGGATTGATGGTGATCTGAGCTCAGGCTGCTCTGGGGCACAGAGGAGGCACCAGGGAGAGGTGTGAGCACCGCCAGACTGCATTTTCAATTAAAAACTAATTGCTGAGCACGAGGATGATAGGTCAGGTTTGCACTGCAGTTCATCTCCCAGGTGCTGGCAGGGTCTGTCCCAGACCAGGAGCGTGGCTGGAGCCTGCAGTGCTGCACCTAGTCCTGCTGCAGCACAGGATGAGGTGATGCTGTGGCTGTGCAGGGGGTGATCCTTTCAATCTCTGTATGAAATTCCCTGCAGAGCCACCAGTGCAGCAGCAGGACCAGAGCAGCCAGAGCAGAGGGCCTGGGGGTGGCTGTAGGTCCAGAATCCAGGCTGGCTTGTGGCTGGCTTCGAGGAACCCGTGAGCACTTCCCAGAGCTCTCATCCCCTAAGGAGCACAGAGGGACACAGCATTCACAGACTCCCAGGGTCTGGGTTGGAAAGCTCCTCCTGTCCCACCCCTGGCACTAGAGCAGGGTGCTCAGAGAGGCTCTGGAGGTGGCAGTGGCTAAATTGAAGTGATACCTGCAGGTCAGTAAATGCTTCAATCCTTTGGTCTTGTCCAGGAGGATCTCTGCTAATGGAAGAGTGAGTGGTAGAGGGTTAACAGCAGCAATGCCCCCGGGACAACCCTCAGGGCTGTCGCCCAAGCCCTGGTGCTGCCCACACGGGCACAGCTGGCCCTGGGGCTCTCTTTCCCTCCTGAGGGTCCCTCACAAGCCCGGGCTGCTCCTCCCAGTACCGGCTCTAACTGCAGGAATTAGCAGGGAAAGGCAGCGTTATGGAGGAGCAGTGTGTGGTGGATGTTTGCTCGCTTTTGGTGAGGTTTGATCGTGATTTGATCTGGCACTGACTCTGCTGCTGCCTCGCACATACCTGCCCCAGGTACACACCTGCACGGGGCTGTTCTGCAGCTCCTGCCTTCACCCTTTCCCCCCACCCACCCACAGAGCAGCTCTGGTGAGTCAGGAGGATGCTCACGCCCTGCCCTGCAGCTCCTGGGCCTCTGCACCTGGCAGCTCTTCCCACAGCAGCAGCTTCCTGCCCCAGCCCTGCTGTCCACAGGAATCCAGCAGGGACTGCAGGAGAGGGGTCCCCCCTGCTCCCCCAGCACTGCAGGTATCCCAGGGAATGAACTCCTGCAGCCAAATCCACACTGCCCTAGCTCAAAAACAAGGGGGCAGCTCCTCATACTCAGAGAAATCCTTGGTGTCTCTGAGACCCCGGGGTGCTCAGCAGTTCTGTTTTGGGTGGCTTTTGTAAGGGGCAGCTCAAACCCTGGTCGTTGAATGGGTGGGCTCCTGAGAGCTGGGGAGCACGGGGACAGGCAGGCTCCCTTCACTGGGATGTCTGCCTCTGTTCCAGGGATGAAAAGTGATTCCGGGTGGTTGCAGTGAAAGCTTCCCCCGACGGGATCCTCAGCAGGCACCAATCTGATTCAGGTACCACAAACTGGAAATGCAGGTTCCTGGCGCAGCACCCAGAGCCTGCCCTGAATCAGCTGGAGCTTTTCTGGGCTGGCCACACCCCGAGCAAGCACCGGGAACAATCTTCCCAACCATCTCTGCAGACTGGCAGCGTGCTGGGGATGCTTTCCATCTCAGAAGCCAGCTGATGACGTGGGCATGGGTGGTTTTGGAGAGATGCTGAGCATTAGCAGCTGCCACAGAAGGTTTTGGTGAGGAACAGGCTTGCCCAGTTTGAAATGACACGTCCAAGAGTTCTGCTCCTTTATGGAGTGCAGGCTGTGTCCTCCAGCTTTGCAGGGCTCTGTTCTGACTGCCAGTCCCTCTGTGCTCCTCCAAGCAGGTGAGGCAGGACTCAGACGTTTTTGTTTCCCTGCAAAGGAGCAGCTCCCTGGGGTGCCCTGCAAACCTGCAGCAATGGATTTCCATTGCAAATGGGAACTGCTGCTTTGTTCTTTGTGATTTTGGTGTCTCACTGCTCTGGACAGTTTAACTATCAGTGCTTGAAGTGCCTCTATTGGCCTTTGTCTTCCCTCTGGCTCTCAGATGAATTTCAGGACCTGCCCTTGTGCCTTTGCAGCCTTTGGCTCCTCCATCAGCACGGAGTTGTCTGGTCCTTTGTGCAATCCCAGGGACAGGAATTCCCTCACTCCTGGCTCACCTGTGACCGCTCATTCCCTTGTGGTTATCGGGGATCTTTGGTCATCTGCAGGGTGAGGGATGCAGTGAAATATGTGCATTTTCCCATTTTTGTGGCAGGGCTGGGGCATTCCAGGGCTCTTCCACAGGAGCCCAGGTGCTGCTGTTTGACCAGCTCTGCCCCAGCAGCCCCTGAGCTCCCCGGGCAGGGCAATGTAGCTGTGATGGGGCTGGATGGACAAATCCAACTGACCTTTGATCCAGGAGACTTTGGAATCCCACAGCAATCTCATGTAAAAACGGTGATAGCGGCAGGGAAAGGCAAAGGGCAGGGGCTCAATCATTATCCAGGCTTTTGTGTGCAGGAAATGGCTCGGGGAGAGGCACAGGCTGATGGCAGGATAACATTTCCTTTGTCAAGGGCCGTTAGCAGTGCAAACAGCTGCCTGGGCTGAGCAGGAATGGATGTGGGGCCTGCGAATGGGACAGTGCGTCCCCTGGATGCTCCCTTGGATGCTCCCTTGGATGCTCCATCGAGCTTTGTATCTCTGACATTGCTGTGCCCCAGCTGCCCCCAGGCCCGCTGTGAGACCCCCCGGCCGTGCTGCGCACCCCAGCTGTGCCCAGGTGTGTCCCGGGTGCCCAGGTGTGTCCCAGAGCCACCCCAGCCCCTCGGAGCCACCCCAGCCGTGAGTCAGGGACAGGAGAGGCTTTTGCTGCTGGCAGAGCTGTCAGGCTCCAGGTGAGTCACCTGCCCCGATGGCTCACCTGGGTGGCTGCAATTACAAATTACAGCAGTGCCCTTGCTGCAGGCGCCCTCCCAGGTGTGTAGGCTGCCAAATTGCCGGTCCTGTACCAGCTACAGGCACTGCCGAGCTCTCAGCATCAGCGTGGAGGGAGTAACTGAGCAAAACACAAACCACACAAGGAGCAGCTTTCCCCAGAGTGCTCAGATATGCTGGTGCCAGTTTCACAAAAGCTGTAGGTCTGTCTGTGTGTAGGTGACTGTGGCAGTGCTTGCTGCAGAGAAATGCCCACCAAAGTACCCACTGAACCCAGGGCAGCTGCTCAGTGCACTGGTACATCAATGCTGAGGGGCTGGTGCTGCTGCTGGGCAGCCCTGAGGGGGATGTGAAATGGCTGAATTCATCCAGGGGGATGTGAAATAGCTGAATTTCTCTCCAGCCCTCATGCCTGACCACAGGGGAATCGTATTCATGGCCTGTGCAGCCTTGATGACTTCCTACAGTGGTCTCATCCTCTCAAACCCTGTCAACAGCAGCCTCCACAGGGACCTCCATATCACAGACACTGCCCTGGATCCCATCAGGGCTCCTGTGGACAAATTACCAGCTGCTTGTCTGCCCTTTGCTCTGATCCCTGGCTGTATGACTGACAGCTCTGTTTTCCCAACTCCTGCAGAATGCCCAAGAATCCCACGGGGTGGCTGTGCCAACGCCGTCGGTGCCAGAAGACTTTGTGGAAAAGGCAGCTCTTGGTAAGGGATGTTCTCTGTGGAGCCCTGGCCAGCACAGAGTGCTGCTCACGGAGCCCTCAGGGCAGGAAACGCGTGTGTGTGCACCCAGCTCTGGAGCAGACAGTCTGCTCATATATTTTCATGCTAAAATAGAGTCTGCTATTAATTATTTTTTGAAGTCATTGAAAATTAATTAATTCCTCAGGGGTGAGGCAGAGTGGCTGCTAAGTTCAGGGAGTTTTAGACAAGCCTGGCAAGGGGCTGGCTGGCTGGCTGGGCAGGCCAGTGGCACAGGTCAGACTCGGCAGCGATGGGTGGGTGTGTGGGTGCTCACACGCTGTGCTCTCTGCCCCTGCAGGCTCTGGCTCCCAGCTCAATGGCAACGTTCTCATGTACAGCTCGGCGGGGGACCTGCGCCCGCAGGCCCTCGATGGGCACGACCTGGATGAAGACATCCCCCCACCGCCATCGGTGCCCCCGCCGCCCCCTCCAGCGCCTGTGTCGCCCCCCGTGGCCTCGCCGGTCCCTCCACCCCCCGAGATGCTGCCACCGCCGCCGCCACTGCCGCCCGAGACGGTGCCACCGCCTCCCGCCATGGCAGCGCCGCCGCCGCCCGCCTCTGCCCTGTCCTCCCCCAGCACCCCGGCTCCCCCAGACTTCATCCCGCCCGCCCCGCCGGGCGCCCGAGACCCCTTCGGGCCCGGCATGTCCAAGTGGAAATCCGAGACCGTGCTGAACTCCAGGCAGGGGGATGCCGAGGGGCCGCTCTGCGCCGCCGAGCCCGGGGTGCCCGCGGCCCCCGGCCCCAAGGAGAGCCTGCAGCCCAAGGCCGAGCCCCACCTGACCTTCCCCAGGTCGTTCAAGGTGCCGCCGCCGGCCCCGGCGCGCTCCTCGTCCATCCCGGTGCAGGAGGCTCGGCCGGAGCCCGTGCCCAGGCAGCCTCACGCCCGGCCGCCCCTGCCACCCTGCTTCACCATCAGAGCTGCCAGCAAGGCACGGCCGGGAGAGGCCGAGCAGAGGAGCTCTGGGCTCAGACAGGGCCTTGGGAAGGCGGCTGTGCCCCCTCCACTGAGCCCCAAGCCGGGCACAGGGCTCAGCCAAGGCGTGAATCCCGCCGGCCACCGGTCCCCACTGCCGGGCTCCGAGGGGGACAGGATTCCCCAGCTGAAAACAGCCGGGAGAGACTCCCCTCCAAAATCTGAACCTCTCACTGCCAACGACCTGGATCTGCCTCCTCCGGACTACCCGAGCTGCGAGGATGACTGGAAGGATGCCAACAACCTGAACAAGCTGCGGGACGAGCTCTCGGCGCTGCTGCGCTCCCCGCGCCGCGAGGAGAGGCTGCTGGAGAGGCCGGGGCCTCCCCAGCCCGTGGACAGCGGTCCCGGCCGTGCTGGCAGCCGTGAGCCGGGGCCCAGCGAGCCCCAGCCCACCAGGAAGGACACGGAGTTATCCAAGGGAGGTGAGAGTGAGAAGAAAGAGGCGCCCAGCAGCCCCCCCAGCATCAGTGGGGGCTCTCCCAGCGCTGCAGTCACCACCCCGGACAGCAACCCTGACACACAGCCCCGCAGTGTGATGACAATCAGGAACGAGCTGGAGGCTGTGCTGTCCCTGAAGAAAGAGGGGAAACCTGCCCCAGGGCTTGGCAGCCAGGTGCAGGGTGTGGAGAATGGCATCAGCACCCCACAGGTGAGGAAGAGCCCCCCTGAAATAAGGAAGAGCCTCCCTGACACGAGGGACTCAGTGGTGCCAAAGCCGGTCCCCAGCCCTCTCCCAGCGCCGGTGGCTGCTGTGGAGAAGGATGAGACAGCCCACGAGGACCATCCTGCTCCTGCTGCTGGCAAGGTCACAGAGGACGTGAGCCCTGCTCCTGCATCCCTCAGCAACAGCGTGAGTCCCGCAGAGCCACCCCAGGGACCAGCAGAGGAGCCCCCAGCTCCCAGCCCACCCTCAGCCCCTGTGTCCCCTGCACAGAGCCCGGCACCGCAGCCCAGCCCGGCCGTGTTCCAGTACAAAGTGCACCGGGCTGGGGCCAGCTCGGCCGAGCCGCCCCGTGGCCCCGGCTCCGCTGAGCCCCCCTGCCCCGGGAGCTCGGGCAGGAGCCCCCCGGGCCCCTCGGCAGCGGGGCAGGAGGAGGTGCTGATCCACCCGGTGACGGGGGAGCGCGTGGAGCGGGGCTCGCCCATGGCGCTGCTGCTGGCGGCCCGGCAGCGCGCCCAGCGGGGCCGCCAGCCCGGGGACGGGGCGGCCGCGCTCAGGGCGAGGCCGGCCCTGAGGCTCGGCAGTGCCTCGTCGGACACCGCCACCTCCACCAGCTTCTTCCGCAACGAGTCCAAGCCCTGCTCCTTCACCGTGGTGCCTCGGCCGTCTGCGGCCAGCCCAGCGGGGTCTGGCTGGAGCAAGCCCCCCTCGTTCTCCAGCTCCTCGGAGCAGGGCCGGGCTGTGCGGGAGGTGCAGCCCCCCGGGCCCCGGCGAGCCGCTGCCTCCAGCCTGCTCCGGGGCTTGCTGGACTCGGGGCAGCCCGGCCCGGCCCGGCACGGAGCGCCCGCCGAGGAGGAGAACGGGGACACGGCGCTGGACTTCGGCATTATCCCGCCACCCCCCGAATTCAGCAATGAGGCCAACGAGGCTCCCCTCCCGAGCCGGGAGGAGAACCGCAAGTGCCCCAGCGTCCCTGACAGCGGCCGGGGCTCGGGAGAGCCGCGCTATTACAGGTGGGCTGGCTACAGCCGCATCTACGGGGGCAACAACCAGGAGCCAGCGGCTCTGCCACCCTTGGAGAAGAGCTGGAGGAATGGAGACTTCACACCGCAGTACCCAGATCACAGCAGCTCCTCGAGCTTCCCCAGCCACGGCCCCAACCCACGGCCGCTGATCAAGAAGCGCCTGTACATGTCGGAGCCCGACAGCTCCTACCCCCGGGCGGCCGCAGCCCCCCGGGCCTCGGGCACCCTGTCCTCCACCCTCTCCTCCTACGGCCCCGGGGGGTTCAGCTCCGCGCCCGGGGAGGGGTCTCGGCGCCCGGGCCCTGGCCACAGGAACGGCCCCTCAAGCGCCCAGGGCAGGCGGGCGTCCACGGACGCTGCGGGGAAAGCCACGGCCTACGGCGGCACCGGGGCTGAGGCCAAGTACAAGGGGCAGAACGGGGACTTCGTGCCCGCCAGTGTGCTGACCGCCAGCAGGTACGTGCCCACTGAGCCCATGTGCCCCCTGAGCCCACCCTCCCTGCCCTCAGTGTCCCTTGGAATGGGGAGCAGCACTGGGGCTCCAGGGGAGTCGCTGCCCCTTGGCTCCTGCTGCTGTCCTGCTCCAAGAACAGTGACCGTCCATGGCTCCTGCCTGGTGCCAGCTGTGCCCTGTGCCCATGTCCCTCCCCACCTCATTGAGGGGTGACACAAAGCAGTGAAACGCATCCCCGTGGTGCTGACTGAATGCCAGGGTTTGCCTGGGCGCCCTTTGAGTGACTGTCCCTCTGTTCTCCCTGCAGGCCTGCCCACGGCACCCCGCACTACGGGGGACCCTCCAACACCTTCACGGTGCGGCCCGGCACCCGCCAGCCCATCTCCTACGCCTACCAGAGCCACCGGTAGTCCGAGCTCAGGAGGGGACAAGAAGGTGCCTGGGTTGGTTCTTTCCTT
The DNA here is from genome assembly GCA_024362935.1 of Setophaga petechia. NCBI lineage: Eukaryota > Metazoa > Chordata > Aves > Passeriformes > Parulidae > Setophaga > Setophaga petechia. The sequence goes on along the minus strand of JANCRA010000092.1, from coordinate 680,230 downwards.
CTCCACGGGCACCAGGGACAGTCCCAACCCAGCCTGGAAATGCACTTGCTTGGAACTGCTGATGGGGAGTGAGCCCGAGCCTGGACTTTTCTCAAAGACTGCCATGGAGAGTTGTTACTGTGGAGGGCAGCCCGCTGCCGTGTTACGTGAGCAATCGTGGTTTTCCTTTTTCCCATTCTCCCTCCTGGGTTATTTTCAGAATTGCAGCCTGATAGGCTGGCTAGGAAGGCCAAAGAGCATCCTCAGCTCTCTTTAAAGAGCATCACCACTGGAAAGATTGATTTTGGTTTGGTTTTTAATTGGTTTAACTCCAGCATGTTTGGGAGCAGGGAGAAACCAACTGAGAGATGTGCACAATGGAAGCAAAGCAGCATATAGCTAAATGTCAGGGATTAAAATAAGAGTGTGAGGTCAGTGGCATAGGAGGAGAGTTTAGGATGCCTTGATCCTGACCTTTTCTGTCCTTAAGAGTTAGGAGCAGATCAGTTCTGCCTTAAGCCCAGCTCTGAGCAGTCAGTGCCTGTCCTGCCAAGCCGGGCTCTGACCCCTTCTCCAGGAGCAGCTTTGGGAGCAGGGGCCCTGCTTGCTGTGCCTTTTGGTCACTGTAAATGTTTCTGTTGGCAATTATTCCTCATGGAAGGAGGCTGTGAGGCCTGGCTGGAAGGCTGTGAAGCACTTTGGAGGTGTAGGACACGGAGCAATCCTTTTCCTTGGGCTGGTGGGTGCCAGCAACTCACCCAGTGCTGTGCTGCTCTCCCCGAGGGCTCTCTTGCCATTCACAGCCCTGTGCCCCCCAAAGTGTCCTTATTTCCTCAGTTATTAATAAGTGTCCTTGTGAACTGTTCTGCTGATCTGGGCTTCCATGAGCCTGATCTGGGGCTGAAGAGCTCCATTTGAGCGTGGCTGTTTGTGCAGGTGGGTGTCTGCAGGGACACTGAAGGGAGCTGGCTCCCTCTGTGTCCCTCAGTGCTGTTCAGGTGCTGCAGGTGCAGCCCTGCCCCTGCTCCCCTCTGCTGCCTGGGCAGGGTGGGAGCTCTGAGGAGCCTAAAGAGGGTTCCAGCTTCCAGAGTGAGCCGTGGGGTCTCACCACAGCTGACCTGAGTTGTGAATTGCCAACGTCCTGAAACTAGAAACAGAGACTCTTCCTCCTAGGTGAACCTGCTGAAAATCACTGTAAGATAACTGTAAAAACTTGTAGAGAATTTTTTCTTGTCACTGATAAACTGAAAGCACTTTGAGACATGAGTCTGTTTTTATTGGAAAGCACTTTCTATTTTCAATGCTATAAATGCCACTGGTTCCACTCCAGCTTACCCTGCCTGGCACACACCTGCATGTGGCCTGCAAGCAGATCTTGCTTTACAATTCAGCTCAAAATCAGGGATAAATTTTCCTTCACTGTGGAGTTATCAAAAGTTATCTTGATATTCGAGTCATGTCATTGACTTTCTATGTTTTGTGTAATTTCCAGCTTTACCTAATAATTTAACAGCCCTTTCAGATATTGCAGCAGCTTTAAAGTATTCTGAACTTCACTTTGCTGTGAATAAAATGAAAATGCAAATATAATAATCAGTCTAATAGCTAATTCAAAAGGCATTTTTATGCCAGCAAGTCACAGTGACTTAGAAGATTTCCATTGCTCACCCCAGCCAATATTGAAGTAATAGGCTTTTAATATCTGGGTGTAGGTTTAAAAAAATATTTATGGAGAAAAGTGACTATGGAGTAGCTATAAGGACATTTAAGTGTGCCAGGTGTCATGTGGAATACCACCTGCCCCAAAACATGGAATTTTCTCCATGCAAGGAGCATCGTGAGCATTCTTATTCATCTGTAGAAGTAAATCCGTGCTCCCCCTTGAGGGGCTTCAGGGTCATGTTTTGGTACTGGATGAAGTTTTGCCAGTTTAACTTGAAAGCAAACAAAGAAGGCTCTTTGATAATGTTGCAACTTGATGGTTTTCTCTTCCTGACATTTTTTTCCCCAAAATAATAAGCTATATTTGCAAACGAGCTCTCAGAAACAATTTTAAGGCTGGGTGGGCAATTTCAGATTTTGGTACTAACTTTGCCCAGAAATGGGGAGGGCAGGGGGGTTATGTGTGCAATGTTCCACCTCAAGAATTCTTCCAAATTGCAATCTCCTGAAGTTGTTTTTTTCTTTATAGAGAAAAATGTGACACTCCAATGTTGATATCCGCTTTAAATGTCACATTTACCACTTCACCCAGACACACAGTTCATGTGTAGGTGAAACATGGTCTTATACACCATGGAGTGTCTCGTTTCTAGCAGATATAATTGCTTTAATTTAGTATTGAAGTGTGATAATAGAAGTCAGCTTTCTAAAATAGCCACTCTTCATTCAAGAGCAGCATTCAGGGGCTGCCCAGGGGACTGAGCTGTCCCTGGATCAGGTTGGGCCCTGCTCCCAGTGGTAGGACTGGTTAGCATGCAGGTTCTCAGCAGTGGGACTCTTCTATTCTTCACTTTGCACTGTCCCTGCTTCTTTTGAATGCATTCAGCAAATTCTGGTATTTCAGGAACAGCTCAGCATTGATTCTGGGCTGCTGTGACAAAGGAAGCACTGTCAGAGCTGTTGGCAGCCAAAGCACTCGGGATCTCAGGAGTGAGGACTGCAGGGGTGGGGACAGCCCCCCTCCCTGGGGCAGGTAACTGGATAAACAAACTGTCCTTGCATTCCTGTCCTGCTCCTCCCAGCTCTGGCACTACAGACATTTAGCAATAAAATAAGAGGAAACAAAACTAAGAGGTATTAATGGAGGAAAGCACCCTGCCTCAGCCCAGTGCTGGGAGCTATCCTGAAGCCTGAGTGTGGAATTATCCTCACTTCACCCTCTGTGATGCAGTGTGGTAATTCAAGTCGTGATACAACTGAAATTATCCCCTGCAGCTGCCTCTTCCTCACAAGTTCCTGCTAGGGGAGTGTAACAGAGCTTCAGCTGTAAAGTACTGAACAAAGTCTCTTATTTATGAGTGCCATTGAACACCAACCTTCTTGCATTAAACATTTCTGATGTTTTATTACATGTGTGGTCTGACTTTTTTGGTGTTGCTTGCACGGTCTGTCTGCTGGAGGATTGGGAAGTTTGCACACCTCTGAAGGATGGGGAAAGGTTTGAATTTCAGCTTACCCAGGGCTTGGCCCAGTTTCTGTGAGCCTGACCCGAAGCCTGTGGCCGTGGCCGTGTTTCCAGAGGCCCGGGCAGGGCAGGAAGGGGCAGCCGAGCCCCAGGAGCTCTGTCACTCACACCCAGCAGGTTGGGCAGGCTGGCAGAGGAGCAGCCTCTATAAATAGTGCTTGGGCTGGGGCTGCTCAGCAGGGATGAAACTCCTGCCTGCTGCAAGCCCCAACTGGAATGCAGTGCCCAAAACTGCAAGCCCAGTGTGAGCAATGCGGGCAGGAGCATAAAAGGCTTGTCTGCAGCGTGGCTACTCCTCTGCACTCAGAATTAAGCTGATTTGCATTCTCATCTCCTTCAGCCAGCCCTGCCTACAGAAGCAGGCTCTGTGTGAGGGAGGGAAGGGTGCAGTGTGTGCCTTGAAGCTTTACTGGAGCCACAGCGCTGTCCCCAAGTGTCCCCAAGCCTGAATGGTGTGTGGTGGGGCAGGGACAGCTGAGCAAGGCAGGAACCCCCAGCACTGCCTACATTCCTCAGGGAGCTGCAGAGGCAGCCAGGACTGATGTGGGGCTGCAGCTGCCCCTGGCTCCACTGCCAGCACTGCTACAGCTCTGAGCAGTGACTCCTGAACTGCTGCTCCTCTGTGCTCACGAGTGGAACACCCCAAGAGCAGAGACTCCAACACTCCACTCCTCAGGCAATGAGCAGAGCTGGGGCCCTGCTCAAGGGCACTGCTGCCATCCTGTGGCACCACAAACACCTGCCAGACACTGAAGCACTGAGGCTTGTTTGCTCTTTAATTGTACAAAAAGTTAATATATCACCACTGACCTGCTCTCCCTACAGGCTGCAGCACCCACCAGTCTTTTCCCACGGACTGTTGTGTTTTGCTCGGGTGTGGCAATGTGAGGAGCCTAATGTGGGTTAATGTCTGACATTTGAACTTTTATTTTTAGCTGTGCATGATGGAACCCCAAGTTCAGAGTTCTGGCAAGAACAACTCCCTGAAAGCAGCAGGAGCCAGAGCCTGCCTTGCACCAGTGCTGAAGAACTGCAGTACCCTGGCATTGAACAGGAATACGGTGAACATTTATTTAAGAACAGTTTTAATATCAGGGACTGAAATCACAACTTGAACTGTGTGGATGATCTCAGCTGGCTCTTCAATGCTACAGAAGTGGCCCAGTGAAAGTTAACCCCAGTTACAAATGGAACCCATCTTCCAAGACATTTTCAGAACCAGCACAAGACCTGTTTCAGTACAGCATCCCCCAAGAGAGGACTTTGTGGTTCAAGGGGTATTTCTGAGGAAATGTGTCAGTTGTTATCATCATTTACCGTTTCTTGTCATACACTGCTCTAGAACAGGCAGTTGCTGTGAACACCTGTATGACACAGGAATTTAAAAAGCAGCAAGTGAGGTTGACAAAGAGTATGAGAGAAGTACAGAGCCTGGGAAAGCTTAGTCTGCCTCAAAATTAATTGTGGGCTTTGCACAACTAAACCTATGTGGATGCAGAGGTAAAAACTGGAAGCAGTGTACATTTAAGTGCTGCTATCATGCTAAAGAACCAGGGGTAACATTCACTTCAATGGTATTTTTTGCTTCATCAGTCAGGACTTGATTAATTCTGTCTAGGAAATACTAGGCCAGACCAAGCCATACCTAGAGCAGCAGCAATGCATGCAGAGCAGTGGCTTTCTCCAGGTAAACAGCTGAGTTAGAAATGTATGTGGTATTTGACAAAAACACCTCTGGGGGTTCTGTGCAGGCTGGCCTAGGGTGGGGCAGTGTCCTGTCCCCAGTGCCAGCACACAAAGTCACTTGTCACAAGTGCGTGGATCTGGGCTACCACTAAGCACAGTCTGGTACAGGAGCAAGCAAATGACAGCTGAAGTCCTTAGTCCAGTTTTACCCCACATAAACCTTCTGTTCACAGCTCTTATCCTTGGGTGAGTTGCCTTCAGCACAGAGGAGATGAACCCTGGTGTCAAAGAGCTCAGCACCCGCTCCCTCCTGCTGCCAGTGCCCCCTGGCATGCCAGGATTCCTGCACCATCCCAGGGTGTTGAACTGCAGGGCTCCAGCTGGGATCCTCATTTTACCTCTTGACACCAAACACTGGTATTTTACACCAAACACTGGTATTCTACACCAAACACTGGTATTTTACACCAAACATTGGTATTTTACACCAAACACTGGTATTCTACACCAGTGCACAGGCAGTGCTCACCAGAGGCTCCCCCCTGGTACTGAGGCTGAATCCCCTTCACCAACCACGTGCTGCATTAAGGACAACACTGGAACCTTCCAGCCCCTGGATCCCAACAGGTATTTTCATTCCACCCGATTTACAGAGCAAAGAACCTGGCTCAAGGGTGAGGCTCTCACACCTACCCAACAAGAAGCATGTTGCAAACCTCCCCCAGAAGCTTTTATGAATTCCATGGGTAGTCTGCAGAACTGAGGAAAGGATCAAGTCTTTTTGACTTTATTTCTTTTTTCATTACACCTAATTCCCTGACTCTCCAAGTCTCCTCTGTGCCTGAAGTCAATTTTATTCTGAGTAAAACCAAAGTCTTTTGTTCCAGGAGAAGCTGCTCCTGAGAGGGTAAACCTTGGTTTGTAACTAACTTATGCCTAATTCAAATTTACTACAGGAACCTTCTTAGCCACAAGCTTGGAGGCAGACACCAGATCCCACTCCAGCTCACACACCTGCGACTTCAGCAGAATCAAAGTGATGCCAGCAAGGAACTTGGACCACGAGTTTATAAAACTATTCTTTTACACAGTTGATTCCAGAAGCTTCACCAGCTGGTAGGGGGACAGTGTGATGTAAAACCTGATGATCCCATCCAACTGTAGTGAGCAAGGCATCATCTGAAGGAGACCAGGACAAGCCTTTTACAAAGTCTCGATGAGAATTGTTTCTGAACCTGGAAAACACCAACACTCCATTAGCCATCATCAGAGAGTACTGGGCTTGTGCAATCCCTAACTGCTGGCTTGTTAAGATGATGCTCCTGTATTTAGGAACAATTTCACCTCCAGGCTGCCCAGAGCAGCTAGGGCTGCCCCAGCCCTGGAAGTGCCCAAGGCCAGGCTGGATGGGACTTGGAGCACCCTGGGATAGTGGAAGGTGTCCTGCCCGTGGCAGAGGGTGGGATGAATGATCTTTAAGGTCCCTTCCACTCCAAACCATCCTGTGTATTAATGATTAACTTGAAAAGACAACAGCAGTGAGTATTCTGTCTGTACTTACACCTCAGAGAGGTCTGAGTCAAGAACAGCAACTGAACAGTCTTCACTGATGGAAGCCAGTAAGGGTGAACTAGAGAGAGATGACAGCACAGTCAGAACAAGCAAATACAAGAACTTTTAGGGTTAAACTTGTGAACAGCAGGATTATTAGTGATCCAGACCCAGGTTCAGCAAATGAACTCACAAAAATGTTACAGAAATGTTTTCATCAGCATTTGGCAGTGTGCCAGTACACTGAATGGGAATACTCAATTAGAATCTGAAAACAAGTGATCTTTCTTTAATCAGAGGTGACTGTAATTAGAAAAGTCTCCCCAGTGTGTGGGTCAGTAATTCTGGAGCTGCAGAATTCCTGTTGTGGATATTCACACGTCAGAAGTGAGACGTTGCTTGGTTTACTCTATTCTCTGCTACAATCTCCTGGATGAGAAGGCCAAAACTGGCACTCTCCCAGGTTTTACCCAAGAAGAGGGGAGGCTTTTGAGGGAGGCAGTGCCACACTGTGTGCCAGAACCATCAGTACCTGTGTGCAGAGAAAGCAAAGCCTGTGATGGCTCGGACGTGCACGGCAGCGCTGAGGGCAGAGTCAGGATTCTTTGTGTCCACCAGTGCAACTGTTCCACTTTCATCACCTGGGAGAGAGGGGCACTGAGCTTACAGCACCAACTGACCTGTGCAAACAGCCACCTGGCTTGCCTGGTGGGAGTGCAGGCTCTTACCCAAGACAAAGATGTCACTTTTCTGTGGATGCCACATGACTGAGGTAGGGAGGTAATTACAGGCACTGCAAACTGCAAGGGAACAAACTGGGGTGAGAGTGGAAGGAGGCAGCACAAAGACATTCCTCATCTATCTCCTTCAGCACTGCTACTGCAGCAGGACAAGAGTTTTAAGCTTATTGCACTTCTGTGACAGTGTTAGACCTCCTCAGGTTTTGACAGGCACTCCAATCACTAGATTTGGAGTTAAAAGGCATAAAATAATTTATTTCTTCCAACACACTCATGCAGAAGCAGTGACTGCACACAGACACATACCAATTCGGGTAGCTGGTTTGGGGCATCTGGTGTCCCAGAGTAAAATTCTGTTGTCCTAGAAATCCAAAAGGAATGAGAAGAATATTACAATTTCTTTGTGGCATAAATTCAGATTCACTGCTGACTCACAGGTTAAATGACCCTGTGTTTTCCTCTGGTTTAAAATGCTGGTGTCACCAAGTGCAGCCTTCAGTCATCCCCAGGACAGACCTAGGAGCTCCCAAAATTTGATACAAACCTGTAGGAATCAGTTTGACAAATTGATCATAAATTTATCAGACTGGAACACTGCAATAACACAGGGAGGCAGGCTGCAACACGAGAGGTGGTTTCTAAGTGCATTAAACTGTAAATACCTAAAGGTAAATCTCATTTAAATGGGGTAGGTTTAGAGAATAGAGCGAGCTTTACCTCAGCACAGGACAGGAACACAGTGTCCTTACCAGGACAGGAAGCCACACATGTCACTGCATCGGAGTGAGCTACCAAAAGCACAAAAGGATAAAAAACCTCAAAGATTGTATCCAACTTTCCCACATATTCCCAAGGCCCTGCAGAGTTTAACAGCAGTTTACCAGTTATGCCCAGACAAGGATAACTTCTGCTCAGCAGCAGCAGCTGCCTCCTACCAAAGTGATGAGCTGCCCAAGCCAACCATGGATCCATGAGCTGCCCAATCCAGCCATGGATCCATGAGCTGCCCAATCCAGCCATGGATCCATGAGCTGCCCAAGCCAACCATGGATCCATGAGCTGCCCAAGCCAACCATGGATCCATGAGCTGCCCAAGCCAACCATGGATCCATGAGCTGCCCAAGCCAGCCATGGCCACAGTCCTTGTGACAGCCCCGAGCTTGAGGGAGCCAGACAAGGGCTCAGGGGAAAGGGTCAAAATGAATGTAAAGGGGATTACAAAAGGGAGAGAGGGGTGTGTTGGCACTCACCTCTGTAGGAGTGCAGCACCGTTTGCTCCGGGATGTCCCAGACTTTCACACTGCGGATGAGAAGGAGCAGTGAGCGCCCAGCACAGCCTGGGCACAGGGCTGGGCACAGCGCTGCCAGCCCGGGCACACTCACCAGCAGTCCCTGCCCCCGCTGACAGCCTGGCTGCTGCCAGCCAGCACCGACACCGAGGTCACGATGTCATCGTGCTCGTATTTACAGAACTTGTTCACGATGAGGCTCTCGTTCTCCTCCAGCTCCCACAGCTCCACTGCACCTGGGGGATGCAAGGGAACACTCACCTGAGTGACAGGGACACCCAGCTAAGTGACAGGGACACCCACCTGAGTGACAGGGACACCCACCCCAGTGGCAGGGACACCCACCTTTGAGCAGAGGAGGGGGCCGCACACCTCAGGGGAGGGACCGGGGGACCCCCAGGAAGGATGGGGCCATGCCCATGGCTTACCGGAGTCGGAGGCCACCAGGATGCCCCTGTCCGCCAGCCAGCACAGGTCGGCCACCCCCGCCTCGGTCTGCACGCCGGCGGTGCAGAAGCCCTCGCTGGGGGCGCGCCGGGGCTCGGCGAACACCCACAGCGAGCCGGTCCAGCAGCGCCCGTTCAGCCCGGAGGCGCCCAGCAGCAGGGCCCCGTCTGCGGGAGAGACACGAGGGGAGGCGCGGGGAAAGGCGCGGGGAGAGGCGCGGGCAGCGCCCGGGAGCGCTCCCCGGTGCCGGGCCCGCCGCGCCCCCCGCCCCGCTACCTGCGCGGTAGTGCGCGCGCTCCAGGTGCCGCTCCATGCAGGCGGGCGCGTTGGGCGGGATGTTCCACTCGGCGGCGAGCTCGGCCGCGGGATCCCCATCCAGCGGGGCGGCGGGGGCCGCGCTCTCGGGCGGGACGGGCGGCGGGGCCGCCTGTGGCGGCAGCAGCGGCGGCGGCGGCGGCAGCGGCTCCTCCATGGCGGCGGCGGCGGGGCCGACCGTGCCCCCACGCGTCTCCCGCCGCCGCCTCCTCTCGCGAGAGCGCCCGCCCCGCGCCCGCCCCGGCCGCGCTCTCGCGAGAGCCGCGCCGCCATCTCAGCGCCCGGCGGCGGCGGTCACCGACCGGGACGAGCTCGGCGCCGCCGCTCCTCCTGCCCTGCCGCTCCTCACGGCCGCTCCCTGCCCTGCCATGCTGTCCCGCCTCGTCCTGCGCGCCGGTGAGCCCGGGCAGTGCCGCCGCTCGGGGGGAGCGGGTGGCGGGCGGGGGGTGTCGGCCCAGCTCTGCCCTAACGCGCTCTCTGCCCTCTTGTCCCCTCAGCCCCCGCCGCCCTCAGGGCGCTGCCGCCGCCCGTCGCCGTGGGGTGAGTACCGGGGAGCCCCTCGGGCACCGGCCGGGATTTGGGCTTAAACAGCGTTATTCTGGGGTTTGTGGCTCGCGTTTTTCTCATTGGTATTGCGGGAGTGTGGAGCAGGGACGGTGGAAAGAACTTATGGAGGTTATCTAGTCCCACCCACTTGTGAGAGGAGGTGTGTCCAGTCAATGCCTCCTTCTTCGAATCATGGCCGGGTTTGGGGCGGAAAGGACCCTAAAGCTCATCCAGTTCCACCGCCTGCGTGGACAGGGACACCTTCCCCTAGAGCAGGGCCAGCCTAGCTTGGACACTGCCAGGGATGGCAGTGCCCAGCCTCACCAGTTACTGCGTATTTCATTGGAAATGTGCTTGAGCCTCATCTAAGGGTGGTTTGGGGGACTGTTTCTCTCTGGTTTTTGTGTAAGAATCATAACTGAGATGTTCTCATTGTTCACAGGGTGCTGCACACCACAAGACCGCTGCACACAACTCAGCAGAGTTTGGCTCCTGTGCCGCCTCTGCCTGAGAAGGGAGGAGAAGTTCGTCATGGTTTGATCCCTGAGGAGTTTTTCCAGTTTCTCTACCCTAAAACAGGAGTGACAGGTTAATATAGATTTTACCATTTTTAGCTATGCTTACATGGTTCTGTTCACCAGTTCTGGCTGCTGAAAAGGTAAAATATTACTGAAAATGAGTATTTTCCATGTACAGGTTGTGAAGAACAAGCCACTGTAGGACGTCTGGCTCCAAATTTAGACACCTAATGATTGAAAGAATTCCATGAGCTTGATTTTGTAGAAAGATTTAGTTGCTTGTTGATCCTTAAAAAATTTAAACTTTGCATGTTTCTGAATGAGCAGAAGCAGCAGGTCCCATGTCAGGTGCAAGCTGCTCCCACTTCTAGTGAGGTTCTTTGTGGCACCTTTGCCAGGTGGAATTGTGGCTCTGCTTTTTGTCCTGGTAAAATAGAACACTTCTTCCTGACCTTGTGAGCCTTTAAAGTATCTCCTTCTGAGGTATTTGAGTTTATTGGTGCTCGTTGTGCTTTATACAAGTAGTGCTGCTTCATTTCTCCTGTAGGGCCCTACATGTTGGGCACTGGCCTCCTGCTCTACCTTCTTTCCAAGGAGATCTACGTGGTGAACCACGAGACAGCAGCAGCTGCCTGCATACTGACAGTCATCGTTTATGCCATCAAGAAGTTTGGGCCTCAGGTGGCAGCTTTTGCTGACAAACTTAACGAGGTAATGAAGAAACTGCAGTGTAACTGTCCAGTCGTTAGTGAGGAAGGGTTTTGTTAAAGTACAGATGGGTGCCCACTGCCAGAGGGCAGGGATGGATGGCACGTTGGGGAGGAATTGCTCCCTGTGAGGTGAGCAGGCCCTGGCACAGGATGCCCAGAGAAGCTGTGGCTGTCCTGTCTTTGGAAGTGTCCAGGGCCGTGTTGGATGGGGCTGGGAGCAGCCTGGGACAGTGGAAGGTGTCCCTGCCGTGGCAGGGGTGGCACTGGATGGGATTGAAGCTCCTTCCAACCCAAACCAGTCTGGGATTCCGTGGCTGGTTGTGAGCCCTCGTGCTGCTCTGTTGGCATAACCTCAGCCCTGGCCCAGGGCGGTTGGCACAGACATTGCTCACAGCTCAGTGCAGCATTGCAGCATTAACTGCTGGATCCTGGGGTCCTCTCTTTCCTCCAGGAGAAAATGGCCTCAGCTCTGGCCATGAAGAACGACACCATCCAGACGCTGCAGACGGCCATCGAGGAGGAGAAGAAGGAGCAGTGGAGGGCAGAGGGCCACAGTTACCTCTTCGATGCCAAACGGGTGAGCACTGCTGCTGCTAATGCTGCTGCTCCTCAGTGCCAGGCAGCCTGCCCTGCTGGGCCCCTGGCACCCCTGCACACACACCTCTGTGCCAGCCTCGAGCCTCCCTGTGCTGCTGTGTTGCAGAACAACATTGCGATGCTGCTGGAGGCCAACTACCGCGAGCGCCTGCTGACCGTGTACAGCGAGGTGAAGAAGAGGCTGGACTACCAGGTGGCCCTGCAGAACCTGAAGCGGCAGAAGGAGCAGGACCACATGATCCAGTGGGTGGAGAAGAACGTTGTTCAGAGCATCACACCTCAGCAGGTACTTGCTGGCTTTTACCTGCTTCACGTTTTAGCTGCACAGAGGTTTGCTGTTCAGGGATCCTGGCTCAGGAGGCGATGGGTGACCTTGGCCAGGGGTGGGACTGGATGAGCTTTGAGGTCCCTTCCAACTCAAACCTTCTGGGATTCCAGGAATCTGTGCTTTAGTGGATGTGAATCTCTGACTTCATGAGCTGTAACTGCATCCCTCTTAGTCAGTAACTTATAGGTCTAAAAAGGTTTATCTATAATGCAGTTCAATGTCCATTTTCTTGTTGAAATGTCCCCTGAAGGCTGTTTCTTGTCTCTTGCAGCAGAAGGAAAGCATTGCCAAGTGCATCCTGGACCTGAAGGCACTGTCCAAGAGTGCCCATGCAACTGTGAGAGCAGCCTGAGCCCACTGACATGTCCCAATACCTCCTCTTGGAAACTGTATGACTCTAAAATGTCATTAAACAGACAAAAAACCTCCTCTGCTGTCTTTCACTTGCAACATCCCTGCCTGTCTGTGTTTGAAGTCACTGGATGGTCACAGCAACCACTACAGCTGGTTTATGGTGGGGAATGAGTTGGAACCACAGTGTGTGAGACCCTTTTGGATTCCCTGTTTGGTCAGGAACACTTCCAAAGATACAGAGAAAAATCCTGCTGCTGAGTCTGATCCCTGTGTTAGAATTCTGAGTGGCAGCAGCCCCAGATACCTGCTGTCCTTGTCCACGTGTTCTAAAATCAGGATGGTTTGTGCTCCCATTCACCTCGCCCTGGGCTGGGAGGGGCTCTGGGTGGTGGTGCTCTCTGAGGGAGCTGGAAACCCCCTTTGACCACAAAGCCTCGTGAAGTGTTGAAAGAGTTTGGGTTCTGGGAAAGGAGATCGGGCAGGAAATGTGTCAAAGGCTCCTGACGAGCGCCCTCAGCTGGCCATGTGTGTGTGCTCTGAAATGGGACATGGGCACGTTTATTCCTAAGGAGTTTTTCTGGACCTCCATAATTCTGTTCATTTTCTTTTTATGGGATTTTTTTCACTGAGGGAATTTGTTAATACTCAAAAATCCCAGCAAAACACACACACAAATGAACTCCTCCTGTGTGTGCTGTGATTTATGTAGTCCATAAACCTGAGTGGGCATACTGGGGCTGCCTGCAATCCCATTTCTCAGTGGGGTTAAGAAAACTGGTTTTCCTACACTTGAGTACATCAGTTCACCAAAATGGTGTTCTTTAGAGGCAAGAACCTGACTTCAACCCAACCTAGGCTGAAGCTAGCTGCCTTTTTTTAGATTAACAGTTCCGGAGAATGCAGGTGTCTTTCATGGTTTCCTGTTTTTTGTCAATTTAAATAAAAAAGTGAAGTTGCTTAACTTCCACAATTGTGTAAGCCCCCATCTGATTGACACTTGAGCTTTTAGCTGGCGTGACAGATTGTTCTCAGAGCAAGTGGTTAAAGTGGTGTGCTGACACTGGGGGAGCTTTCCAGCAGCCCTTCCATGGTGGGAGGTAAGATGGAGCTGTATCATTCTTGTTTCTTTTATTCTTGCACACGCAGCGCCCTGCGAGGTTTGCTGTGGGAAACTGGGAGGTTTCATGGCTTGACTCCTCTGGAATGTGGCAACAATGGGATGCAGGAGGAAAAGTGGCAGTGGCAGAGAACAGGGTGTTTGTTTTCATCTTGTAATATTTTCACATTGTTCACGACCCACAGTTTGCAAAGCCTGTGGTGGGAAATGCCAGCCCAGGGATTTTGTAGTGGAATATCTTTTAGAATCCCTATCTCTAAGATTCCACACACAAATTGGAGGAAGTTACTGTTCTGTTCTGGTGGGAAAAGTCAATTTAACTTAAAAACATCAAGGGAGGAACTTTTCAAAGCTGCTTCTGATTATGAAAATGTTCATAGGGTTTTAACTGCTGCAAAAATAATCCTGTAGGTGCTTTTTAATTATTAAATACCCTCCATTTTCTGGGTGGAGAAGGCTCTGTGCCCATCAGGGAGCAGTGAGCTCGTGAGTACAGGAACAGGACACTGGGCAGGGCTGGTGCTGAGGAACTGCCAGGTTTGAGTGGCTTTGTGCCACTTCTACAAGATTTCCAAGAAATGGATAAAAACCAAGTCAAGTCTTTTGAGTTAGAAGAGGATAACATGTTAGTTTTGCTTGTGTGTATATGTGTATAAATACAACTCCCTTTCTTTCAGCTTCTCTTCCCGTCAGTTAATGCTCTGAGAGAATGGGAGGCTTTTCCTCAAAAACAGCTCCAGGTATTTTATATTTTAAGGAATTTCCTTAGCTGCAGTGCTGCTGGCTGAGGTGATGTCCTGCCCAGGGGCTGCTCTGGGGGTGGCTGGGGCAGAGCTGCACGGCTGCCAGAGGCTGCCTGGCACAGTCAATCATCTGAGCAGCAGAATTTTCCTGTCTGCTGGTTCCACTTTCAGACAGACTGCACAGACACAGCCCCCCATGTGCTTCTAGTTGCCTGTAGTGCTACTGAGGAGATTTGCACGTTCTAAAACGAGTTTGTGATTTTTTTTCTATTGCAGTTACACCAGAACCCATTTGCCCTCCTACTACCACTGTCCCCACCACTGCCCACACCCCTACAGATGATTTCAGAGCTGCAGAAGTCAGATGCTGGATTAATAAGTAAATGCTGCACCTTTATTTCCTGATTTCAAACCCACAGTTCCCTGAGACTGCAGCCTCCCTCTGCAAGGGAAGGCTTCTATATCACATATTTAACATCCTGGGGGTTTAAATTTGGATAGAATTGCCTGCTCTGTGCACTGGAGGGGCGTTCCTAGAGATGCTCAGTGCAGACACACACGTTAGTCTCATGGGGCTGGGGATAAATGTTACAGTCCATGAAGTTTGGTGAATTTGAGCACTGCTGAAGCTTCAATCCCTCTGCTGAAACTGGGGATTCTGACAGGATTTCCTGTGTATCAACAGCCATGAAATACTGTACATGTCACTGGCCTTCATCTCTGGCATCCTCCTGACTGTCCTGGTTTTTGCAATCATCTTCCTCTTCAGGAAAAGTGAGTGACACAGTGGAGGGCATAGCAGCAGACTGATAGTGGCTGCAGAAGTTACTTAGCAAGTGGCTCCAATAATGCCTGCCTTGAATAATTGTGTGTTGGTGAGCAGCTCACCCCTGGCAGTAACTCCTCGTGAGTTGTCCCTTTCCTGGTGTTTTCAGGAAACAATTAACTTTGCCACTGCTGAGTTCTGGGGGTTTCTGTTGGTTGTGAGCTTTTCTCATCCTAATCCTGGCTGCACTGAATTCACCCTGGCCACTTCCAACGGGTGGGCAGGGACTGGGCAGCCCAAAGTGCCACTTTGCTGTGCAGGTGTGTGCCAGAGGTTACACATCACCTGTCTGTCACCCTGTGCAGCCTTCCCTGCAAGCACCTGAGACTCCCTTTCCTTCCTAGGCTCTAAAAGATCCCACCAAAATTTACAAGAGGAAACTTTCTCCCAGATGGCAGCTGAGGAATCTGTTAGGAACACCCAGGTAAATGTCACAACTGTCATTTCTAATGCTTCATGCAGATATTTCACATTCTCGAGTGTGGTAAATACTAATTTGGGATGAGGGGGAGAAAAGGCACCTCTGAGACTCAACTGTTACTCAGCAGTTCTTTTGACAGCTTCAGGGGTTCTGGGGCTGAACCACTGATGAGGCAGGTTAGGAGAAATCTTTTTAAAGGGGGAGCATTTCTGCAGTTTTGCTCTGTGATGTGAATTCTTCGGAAGCCCCTAAAGGAGACTTTACCCCGAGCCAGACTGGCCAGTGGGATGAACAGTGGGATGAACCAGCATTTTCCAGTTTCCCCATGCAGGGACAGGCTGCTAATGGGGCGTGGTGCTGAGGACAAGCCCCAAGTGGGAAATCCCTGCTGACCTGCAGTGCCTGGCACTCTCTAATGTCGGGCTTCTCTCACATCCCCAGAACGAAGTGACCTACAGCACTCTGGTCTTCCAGCGGGGCAGGACAGCTCTGCCTGTGTGACCAGGAGGTTCCAAGTGAAATAAAAACGATCCCACTTTCTGGACAGCAAAAGCCACGAGGATGTTGCACCAAGGGAATGCCCTGGGAATGCCCCCATGCCCTCTGTAACACAGCTCTCTTTGCAGTTATGACAGGAAATTGTCTCCTGTTCAAACTGGCTGCCAACAGCTGTGGGCAAATGGAGTTTCTGTACAGGATTTCCTCATCTGTAGAAATCTCCCTGCCCTTGTAAAGTTTCCGTTTGTGAGAACTACCAGGAGAAGTGAGAAATGAAAATGTTACTCTGCATCTATCCATATCTGTGTCCTCGCATTTCCCTTTTCTGTCACCTACTCCAACATTTTCTGTAATTTTTTTTTTTTTGATTGCCAAGTGTTCTGCTTAGTTATTTCCTGTAATTGAAGTGATGATCACGGAACGTTTGGATGCAAATCTCTGCTTCCTGGTTGGCTCCCGTAAAAGAAATGCACAATCACAGTGTGACAACCAAAATCCCCGGGACTGTTCATTCAGGTGTCACCACCCACGGTGTCCTAAGGACAGTGTGAAGATCGTTCCCTGCGCATGGCCGGGGTGATTCCCGGGGCTGGCGGTGCCAGGGCAGGGCTGGCGGTGCCAGGGCAGGGCTGGCGGTGCCGCGGGATGGCAGCACCAGGCTGGGCTGAGGCTGCCCGGGCGCCCTGCGCCGCTCCAGCCCCGCGCCCCGGGCAGGGCCCGGCTCCCCCCCGGCTGTGCCAGCTCCTCCAGCGCCTGCTGAGCCCCGGGCACGGCTGCAGAGCATCCCCTGCTGCTCCGGGGCTCTGGCAAGTGCTGTGCTGGGTCTGGCCAGGCTGCTGCGGGTGCCGCAGGGTCAGCAGAGCCCCTTGTGCTCTTTGTTCTGCCCTGCTCTGCTCTCACCTCAGCCCTGGCAGCTCCTTCAAGCTCTACTGAATAGAGAAAACAGGGAAAGCACCTCCCTCCCTCACTAGAAGGTGAGCTGTGGACGAGGGTCCCTCGGGGCCATCGCCTTTCTGCTTTTCCTAGACCACTTTCATTATTTGAAGATGGAGAAAACAGAGCCTGGCCCTTAACAACCTCTTTTCATGTTCCCTAAACATGGGCAGTGTCAGCTGTGGTGTAACAACTGCTGCAACGTCTGAGCCATCCCAGGCAGGACATTGACTGAAGCTGGGCAGGTTTTCTTGTGGTCATGGGAGGACTCAGCGGGCAGAATTAATATAAAATCCATCTACTATTTATTATTACTCATGAAAACGTGACAACACTGGCCGAAGCACAAGCTGGTCAGACTCGAGTTTAGTCTGAATGGACAGACAAGAATGGTCAGAGAGCTTGTGAGCTGCTGGATTGTGAACAGCAAAGAACATATCCTGTCTTTCAATCAACTCAACCAATCTTCATGTTAAAAAAACCCAAAACCCCCAACCAGACAAAGTTTCCATCTTCTGTGTTTAGAAATTATCTTACATAAAGGCATCTATTCACATGGAGCTTTAGAGCAGCCTCAGACCCACAGGTTGCTGCATTTTCCAAGAGTTTCTTGGCAAGGCCAGGTGCTTTATCAATGCTCTGGTGCTCACTGGCTGCTTCAGCCTCTGTTTATGACTCTGGGTCTGTTGTTTGCTCTGCAAGAGCTGGCTCTGGTTTTTTGCACAGGATGTAGGTCCTTACAATTAAAAGGTATGAGGTTCTGAACTTCTTTATCTTGTAGGCATAGACTATGGGGTTCATGACAGAATTGGCGTGGGATAAGAGGATTGCCAAGTAAATCAAATATGGGGGGATCTGAGACTCGGGGTGAAAATAGAAAACACAGTTTATAGTGCACAGAGGCAGCCAAGAGATTGCAAACAGGAGGAGAACAAGTGCAAGAGACTTGGCTGTCCTGAACTCCTGGCCATAGAACACCCCAGCCCCTCTGGGCCCTTGGCTGAGCTTGGTGCGGACGGTGCAGAAGATCCCGGCGTACAGAGCACACATGATGGACAGGGGCACCAGGGTCCACAGGAAGAAGCAGAAATACACCATGTAATCCATCCTCATCACGGAGATGAACCTGCACCTGAGCAAGCTGGAGCTCCTGGGGCCTGCCTTGTTCCAGCCAAACATGGGCACGAGCCCTCCCAGCAGGGACAGCGACCAGCACAGCCCCAGGGCCCGCCAAACTCTCCTCTCTGTGATGATTATTTTATATCTGTAGGGGAAGAAATCCCAGGTCATGTTAAAGAGAAGCCTTTTAAGGTAGTTCAAGATGAACTCACCTGTTCAGGTACTGCAGGAACCCAAGTTTTATCTTGACACAAGCCCCACCTCCTCATGTGAAGCAGTCACTTTGCAGCATCAGTGGGAACTGTGCTTAAGTTCCCCTGTTTAAAATTGGATGTTTAACCTATTTTATTTCTTGTTTCATTATGATCCTAGTTCTCCTCTTGCCAGGATATTGCTCTGCTCTTGTTGGAAGTCCTATCTTATTTCTTGGCTTCCTTGGGTGTACCTTCCTCTTTTTATTTGGCATATGCTGTTTGTAGGGCTAAAATTAATTATTCAGCTCCACAGGTCCTTTCCCATTGTAAAAAATTACTTCTTGGATGCTTGAGGTTATGGTTTGCTTTTCTAGCTTGTATAATTTTCATTTAAATGTAAACAATGAGTGACTTCAGTTAACTGCTAATAAGTTTGTTGCTACTTTTGTATTTTCAGCAAATACTAAAAGGAATTTTATTTAGAAGACAAGCGTCAGAAACCTAAAAAACCCCTATAACATACTCAGCATCCTGTGCAATTACCAAAAGTGCTGAATATTTAACAGTCTGCCCACAGATGCATCCTGTGACTGCACTCTGATCGGGGATAGCAGAGCTGAGCTGGTTATCCAGCTCATCAGAAACTGCTCCATGAGCACCCCCAGCTCTCTGGAAAGCTCATCCCAGGTGGGCTCTGAGGCACAAGCATCCATTTCAAGCAATTAAAGTAATTAAGGGCTGGAAAGGAGGGCAGAGGAGGCGGGGCAGCCTCACCTGGTGGGCAGCTTGACTCGCAGGTACCTGTCGATGGCGATGGCCAGCAGGGACAGGATGGAGGCGTTGCTGAACACCTGCATCAGGCAGCACAAGAACAGGCAGCCGTAGCTGGGCATGGCCGTGCCCAGGCTCACCACGATGGCCAGGGGCATCACCAGCAGCCCCATGGCGGCGTCGGCCAGCGCCAGGGAGGCGATGAAATAGAGCGTGGTGTTCTGGAAAGCCGCGTTCAGCCTCACGGCCCAGATCACCAGGGCATTGCCCAGCGTGGCCAGCAGGGCCAGCAGGCTCTCGGTGCCGATGTAGATCCCGTCCAGGCTGCTCAGGGCCAGGCTGCTGTTGGGCATCCCGAGCTCTGCAGCTGCAGCAAACCTGAGAGCATCGGCGGCCGCGCGGGGGTCCTCGGGCTGTTCCGGGGCTCTCTGACATCCACAGCTCTGTGCTATCTCCTGACCTCAGCGCTCGGGCAGCAAATCGGGTATCTGCAGGTATCTCAGCACCAGGCACCTGCCCCTCTCTCAGACCCCTCCCGAGCTCACTGCATCCCCCCAGCCGCCTCGAGCCAGCACCGTGCCTTGGGAGGCTGGGGAAGGGAGAACTGTCCTCCCACAGTCCTTACCAGAACTGATAAAGAAATCGTCCTACAGGTTCCTCTTTCAAGCCCTTTTAGAGGTGCAAAAATGGCAACGGCAGCTGCCTGCAAAGCGGCCGCTTATCAGCGCAGCTTGATGTCTGTCACTGCCGCACTGAGGCAGCTCGGCCACTTATCAGCGCAGGGAATCTTCCATCACTGTCACTCTGAGGCAGCTCGGGGGTGCAGTGAATCTGTCCCTCCCTGTCACTCTGAGGCAGCTCGGGGGTGCAGTTCATTTGTCCCTCACTGTCACTCTGAGGCAGCTCAGCTGCGGGGTGGGGAAGGGGCCGCATTTAAAAACCAGAGGGTGCAGGTAAGGACCGGGAGAAGGCACTCTGCTCTTACCGACATGGGGAAAACAGACTTGACCCGGGGAAAAATTAATTCCCAATCAAATCAGAGCAGGATAACGAGAAAGAAAAGCGAGTTGTAGAGGCAGAGGGCGGGTGCTGGAGCAGAGGCTCCGCCCTGGCCCGGCCGGACCCGGCAGCTGGAGCCGGAGCCGGAGGATGGATGCACAGGGGCTCACGGATCTGTTCTGCAGCTCAGATTTAACTGCTCTGCCTCTGCCCATGCCTTCTCCTCCCAGGCAGGTGCTTTTCCATGGGACACTGTGTCCCAGGGCGATGCCACCGAGCCCAGCCGGGGCCACATCGGGGGGTTCCACCCAGCACCCCCTGTTCCCTCCAGGTTCCTGCCGGGGCGGGCACAAGGTGCTCTGATGCCTTTCAGGTGCTTCCTCGGCAGGCAGCATCTGTTTCCTGCGCTAGCCAGGACAGAGCCCGGCTGCTTTGACTCCTGCGTCCCCGGGGGAGGATGAGCTGGGCCCTCCGCTGTCCCCGCACGGGCAGGGCTTCCCTCTGCCCTGGGCTGCAGCATCCCTTCCTCGGGCCCTGCATCCTCACCCCGGGCCCTTCTCCCGCTGCCCTTCCTCGGCTCCAGGCTCAGGGAGCGCAGGGCTGGAGGATTCACAGCTGGCGGAGCGATTGAACATCCCTGCAGGGAGGGGCAGCTCGGTGTGACCCCGCCCGGGGCGGGAGCGGGGCTGGGGCAGCGCTTGGAGGCTTCGGTGCGGGCTGGGGCTCCAGGGCTGGGGCTCCAGAGTTGGGGTTCCAAGGTTGGGGCTCCAGGGCTGGGGCTCCAGGGCTGGGGTTCCAAGGTTGGGGTTCCAGGGCTGGGGCTCCAGGGCTGGGGTTCCAAGGTTGGGGCTCCAAGGTTGGGGCTCCAAGGTTGGGGTTCCAAAGTTGGGGTTCCAGGGCTGGGGCTCCAAGGTTGGGGTTCCAGGGCTGGGGTTCCAGGGCTGGGGCTCCAAGGTTGGGGTTCCAGGGCTGGGGTTCCAGGGCTGGGGTTCCAGGGTTGGGGCTCCAAGGTTGGGGTTCCAGGGCTGGGGTTCCAGGGTTGGGGTTCCAGGGTTGGGGCTCCAAGGGGTGTTTTTGTTATCGACTGAGGCAGCTCTGTACCGGGCAGGTTGGCATCGGGAGAGAGCCGGGGATGTCACCCTGAGATGGGGTTAAAGCTCTCGGATCCCCCAGCACTCGATGGTTTTGCCATTTAAAGCTGTGCTCGGTTCTTGGATGGCTCCAGCGAAAGGCTTCCAGCTCCTCCCGAGGGATCCTCCTACATCCTGGTGAGATAAGGATCAGGAAGGGAAGGTCTCTGCAATCTCAGCTGCGGCTTTGAGCACAGATTCCCTTTTCACTCCGGGGGTGGAGGGGAGGAGAACAGATTTGCTAGGAAAAAAATCATGTCTAAGTGACACACAGAAAAAAAAATGTCCCACAACAATGATCTTATCCTGTGAGTCAACAACAGCCACGTCTCCTTTGTTCTGGGGGTTTGGAGCACCGGGGGAGGACAGGCCCCGGGGAGCCCCTCGGGAGGCCCTGCCTGGCACGGGGGGCTCGGGGGTCCCGCTCACACAGGGCCGGCCTGTCCCAGCCACAGCCACCCCCCTGCCCTGGCACAGCTGTGCCCCTCCTTCCTCACACCCAGCAGCTCCTGCTCCTGCGCCAGGAGCTGTGGAGGAGGTTTTCTCTGGGTTTCAGAGTTTAGTGTCTATAGGGAAAAACCCCAAGCAACTCCTGAACCGAGCGGTGCTGAGTGCTGAGCTCTGCCCTGGCCCTTCCCTGCCTGGAAGGAAGGAAGAGGAAGGCAGAGGGAGGATGTGAGTGTGGAGCAGTCACAGCCGGGTGATTGTGACCACAGTGAGAGGCTGGAGCCTGGCGTGGGGACAGTGCTCTGTCACTGTGCCTCAGCTTCCCCATGGTCAAAGGAGGGTTCATCTGCTCTGCACAGAGCTGGGAAGGGCTGCACAGGAGCAGAACCCTTTGGGTTTCCCTCTGAAACTCCCCGTTTGGGATTTCCTCCCCTGCCCCTCCCATGGGGGCACAGTGGTGTTGGAAAACCACTGCTGGTTTTTCTCACAGATGCAAAAACCTGAAGGAAGCCCTCCTCTGGCACACAGAGCTGTGCTGAAAGGCAGAGTTCACTGTCCTTAGAATGCAGGGCTGCTTCCAAAGATGATTTCAGCTGCTGTCAAGAGCAAACTGTCAGAGGAGAATCAGATCTGGAAAGGTCTTCCCCTCCACATCCCATTCCCTGAGCTTGGGCCGTGCTGGGCTCGGGTTCTCCCGAGGATTTGGGTCTCAGACTTTGCTGGTCCTGCCGGGCCCGTGTGGGAGGAGCTGGGGCTGCCAAAGCAGTGCAGCCCAGAGCCTTTGTGGGGGGATCCCACCCTGCTCCCCCTGGAGCTCCAGCTGCAAACAGGGCAGGGGTGTGGGACAGGGGCTTGGACTAATTACATTCTGGTGTGTTTTAAAGTTAATTGCACTGTAACTGGAGTTTTTAGGGTTCTCTCAGGGTGTGGCTGTGGGCTGGGGGCAGAGCAGCTGGCACAGGACCCTGTTTGATGCCAGCCCCTCCCTGCACAGGCAGGGATCCGTGCCAGCCCGGGCAGCAGCAGCAGCGTGCCAGGGTTACCCCATCCCTCCTGCCCAGCACCCGGGGCTGGCAGCGACACGGGGGTGCCCTGGAATGTTCCATTCCCAGAGCTGCCCTCCCAGCCTGGGGCAGAGCCGTGCAGAGGCCTTAGAGAGCCGTGCAGAACCATTACAGAGCCATGCAGAGCAGTGCAGAGCCCTTAGAGAGCCATGCAGAGCGGTGCAGAGCCATGCAGAGCCCTTAGAGAGCCATGCAGAGCCGTGCAGAGCCCTTAGAGAGCCATGCAGAGCCATGCAGAGCCCTTAGAGAGCCGTGCAGAGCCGTGCAGAGCCCTTAGAGAGCCGTGCAGAGCCGTGCAGAGCTGTCCAGAGCCACCTCCTGCATGTGAGGGGAGGAAATCAGCTGGGTTTGTGTCCCACAGCCCCTGTGGCAGGAAATCACCTGGGTTTGTGTCCCACAGCCCCTGGCCAGCCCTGCCAGGAGCTGACAGCAGGTCCAGGATCCCTCTGCACAGCACAGAACTTTCCATCCTCGCTCTTCGTTACAGGCTGGTTTAAAATTCCATGGGAATGGCATACAATAAATCCTGGGGAGATGAAAGGGAGCTTGGAGCTGGCAGGAGGCTCTTTGGAGAGGCTCTATTTGCACAAATTGTCTGGCTGACAGGACAGAAACTGTTTTGACATTTTATAAACTCTTCCACTGATAATTTTGCATCTCAGTACAGCAAGGCTGGGGGAGGCAGGACAGGGTGAAACAACAAAGCCAAGGCCCTGAGCTCCCTTCCCAGCTCTTATTTCTGAGCACCAGGAAATTGTTTAAGTGCAAAGCACTGCAAAGGCAGGCTTTCCCTGAAGAGAAAGGGAGGAAAGTGCCATTATCTCACCAAGGAGCATCCTCAGGAGGGGCCAGCTCACCTGGCACAGCAGCACCCACTGCTCTGCCCTGCCTGCCCCCAGGGGCTGTAAAACCCATTTAGCAGCTTCTCCAGATCAGTTTGTGTCCAACAGGGCTTGAGTGGACACTGCCAGAAATCAGCTCTATCACCTACAGCAAATAGATGTTCTTGATACAGGGTCACTGAGTCACTCTGAATTTCGAGTGTTTAGTGGCATCTCAGGCCACACATGTCCCAGATTAAATGAATAGGTATTTCCTATTTCCAAGGTATTTCCTAGGATTTTGGGTCATCCTGTGCAGGGCCAGGAGCTGCATTGATGATGTTGTGGTTCCCTCCCAGCTCAGGATATTCTATAATTCTATGAATATCTGTTGTAATTTATTTATGAATCATGACTCACTCTCTGACTGGCATTCGTGGACTAATTCATCACTGTCAGCATGACTGGGGGGGAAGAGCTTATATTTCCTCTGGATATCTTTTAAGTGCTTTTTTCCTGCCTTTATTTCCCTAATCAAAGCAAGACCTTATTTATAGCGCTGCCGTTTCTGGCTGGGTAAGCCCGGAGTGGCCCCAATGGCTTAACAGGATTTATTTGCCCAGCCTAACCCGGGTAATGAACAGGGGGATTTGGCCCTGTGGCTGCTCTAATCCCCTGGAGGTGGGAGCTGAGGATTTCCCCTGAGGAGCTGCAATTCCAAATGGACAAATGGAACCCCACGGGCCCTTGGGGAGGGGAAGGAGCTGCTGCCCCACACCAGAGAGCAGAGGGGTCCCAGCGCCCAGGCTGAGCCCACACAGGCTCCCCCAGCTCGCTGTGCTGCCCTGGGCTCTGCAGGGAGGGTCCGCGGGGTCTGAGGGGCCGAGGGGCAGAGATGGAAGGAGGGAGGCTCAGTCCCACCCCACCCCAAGGGTGACACAGCACCGAGGGCAGCCAGGAAAGCCTTTGGGCCCTTCTTGGATCAAGGATGGGCTGAAACCGAGCCCTTGTGCAGGGAAGTGCCCCTGAGAGGAGCCGGGGTGTCCCCAGGGGCTCAGCCCCGCCGCAGGAAGATGAGCTGGAGGCAGCCGGGCTCTGGGGCAGCACGGGCCAGGTCTGCCAGGGAAGCTCTCTAGGAAGGAAGCACTGTTTATACCTTTTTATTTTTGATGTGTGTATATTTGGATCCAACCTTTTCCATGATGGATGGCAGAAATCAAGGCCTCTTTTGTTCTACAATTAACTCCGAGATGGTTTTTGATTCCCTAGTGAAAAAAGGGATTTATTTTTCCTTACAACAAAACACACACACAGACCTCTCATTGCTGTAGGAATTATTTTGTTCATGACACTTATTGCCAGGATTGCTGCCCTGATTTAGGGTGAAATAAAGTATTCTGAAACACTTGCTGCAGGTTTTGGAGCCTCACCATGAGGTAGCTGGAGTTAAGGTTTGTCTGAAGGAATCCCAAGAGTGCAGTGGAAGGGAATTTAAAGGAGTGTGTTCCCAGGTAACCAATAACCCCAGCACCCTGCTCCTGGGCTGAGGGCACGCAGCTCTGCCCTTGGGCAGCCCTGGGACAGCAGCCGGGGCTGGCACAGCCCCTGCGGGCCCTCATGGGAACGCACGTGGGGAGGACGGGGACAGAGATAAAATGTCTTTGTTTCCATCTGCTCGGGCCCCGCCGCTTCCATCCCGTCCAAACACGGGGGTGGAACTGCTGAGCTGGGCTGGGCTCCTCTGGCAGCAGCGAAAGCTCCGCTGGGGCCAGGTCTGCATGCGGGGCTGGGGCAGGGACAGCGGGAACAGGACGGGAGGGGAGGGCTGGGCTGGGCCGGGCTGGGCCGGGCTGGGCTGGGCTGGGCTGGGCTGGGCTGGGCTGGGCCGGGCTGGGCTGGGCTGGGCCGGGCCGGGCTGGGCTGGGCCGGGCCGGGCTGGGCTGGGCTGGGCCGGGCCGGGCTGGGCTGGGCTGGGCTGGGCCGGGCTGGGCTGGGCTGGGCTGGGCAGGGCTGGGCTGGGCTGGGCCGGGCTGGGCTGGGCTGGGCTGGGCCGGGCCGGGCTGGGCTGGGCTGGGCTGGGCTGGGCTGGGCAGGGCAGGGCAGGGCAGGGCAAGGCTGGGCTGGGCAGGGCAGGGCAGGGCAGGGCAGGGCAGGGCAGGGCCCGCATCCTGCCCAGGGTCCGAGCACGGAGCAGGGAGCGTGGGCACAGAGCTGCTGGGGTGGGGAGGTGCCAAGGAGCTCCATGGGTGCCCAAAGAGCTGCTGGGGTGCCCAAGGAGCTGCTGGGACAGGGACGTGCCCGCAGCAGCACACGGCGGTGGCAGGAGCCATCGGGCGGTGACAGGAGCCATCGGGCGGTGGCAGGAGCCATCGGGCGGCGGCAGGAGCCATCGGGCGGTGACAGGAGCCATCGGGCAGTGACAGGAGCCTTGGGGCGGTGACAGGAGCCTTGGGGCGGTGGCAGGAGCCATCGGGCGGTGACAGGAGCCTTGGGGCGGTGACAGGAGCCATCGGGCAGTGACAGGAGCCATCGGGCAGTGACAGGAGCCATCGGGCGGTGGCAGGAGCCATCGGGCGGTGGCAGGAGCCTTGGGGCGGTGGCAGGAGCCTTCGGGAGAAGCCGTCAGTCTGGAATGCAGCTCCTCACCACAACACACAGCCCAGGCAGTAAAACAAGCGATGAAATGCTGCGATACCTCTGCGGTTTCTGTAACTCTGGAAAGACAAGCAGAGATTCCTGTCATTAAGGCAAGCTCAGGAGCCGGCCCCCAGCAGCCCAGGAGCTCAGCTCCCATCCTGCTTTACCCAGCGGGGCAGCAGCTCCTGGGCGCTCTTTGTTTGTTCAGGGTGAAGGTGAGATCTGGCAGACAAGTGCCCTCATCCCTGGCAGGTTTGCTCGCAGGGAAAACAGCCCGGGAGCCTCGTGCCATCCCTCCCACCGAGCCAGGCTGGGGCTCCTGGTGGGCTCAGCCCCGCGGGCACCCAGGCTGGGCCGTGTCCCCACCCACCCTGCTCGGGTCCCGCCGGGCTGCCAGCTCTGCTCTCAGGGGTTCGGGCTCGCCCCGGTCCCTGCCGCAGCGCTGGGCCGCCTCCAGCCCGCGAGGCGCAGCCCTCCGTGCCCGGCCGGCTGCAGCCCCATCTGGGCACTGCTCGCTGCAGACGCAGCCGCTCCATCTCCGCTCCGTGCCAGGGCTGCGAGACGAGCGGCTGGCAAAGGATCTGCTGCTATTTATGCAAACACTCCCTTCTCAGAGGGCAACAGAGGGAAGTGCTGGGAGCCAAAGCACACCCAAACGTCTCGAGGATGCCACTGGGATTCCAGCTGGGCTGCAGCCACGCACAGACAGCACTGACAGCTCATGGGGAGCCTCCTGCCACAGCCCCTGCGTGCCCCAAGGTGATCCCTGAGTGCTGCCCAGGGTGCCCCAAGGAGATCCCTGAGTGCTGCCCAGTGCCCCAGGTGCCCCAAGGAGATCCCTGAGTGCTGCCCAGTGCCCCAAGGAGATCCCCGAGTGCTGCCCAGGGTGCCCCAAGGAGATCCCCGAGTGCTGCCCAGTGCCCCAAGGAGATCCCTGAGTGCTGCCCAGGGTGCCCCAGGGAGATCCCTGAGTGCTGCCCAGGGTGCCCCAAGGAGATCCCCGAGTGCTGCCCAGCGCCCCAAGGTGATCCCCGAGTGCTGCCCAGGGTGCCCCAAGGAGATCCCTGAGTGCTGCCCAGGGTGCCCCAAGGTGCCCCAAGGAGATCCCCGAGTGCTGCCCAGTGCCCCAGGTGACCTGCCCAGCCCTGGTGGGGCAGTGGCACCGCTGTCCCCTGCCCAGGGGACAGGGCAGGGTGGGAGGCACGCAGGACATCCAGCCTTGCCCAGGCACAGCCTCTGAGTCACTGCAGGAGTGGAAGTGACTCAGGATCCGCTGGGGAGGTGACAGCTGACTGCAGCGCCGGGCTCGGCTGTGACACTCAGCGCTGCCCTGCGAGCCAGGGTGGCAGCGCTGCCAGGGGAGCTCAGCTCCGAGCAGGCACAGGTGCCTCGTGTCCCTCCCGTTCAGCCCTCCCAAGGAAAGTCCTGCTCTCCCTGGGAAAGCGGCTCAAAGCCAGGGTTATTCACTTGTGCTCAGGAAGCAATCAGAAAACAAAGAGTGCTGTCAGAAGTCTAAGTGTTACTGCAATCATAATTACAGGAGCAGCTATTAAAGGGAGCTGAGGAGCTGCCTCTGACACAGCTGCCTTTGGACAAGCCACCCCCTGGAGCAGGAGCAATGAAGGTGCTGCAGGGTCTCCAAGGCTGGGCCGTGATTCAGTCCTCTTAGGACAGCAGAGCAGCACTAACTGCAAACACTCATCTCTTCTCCAGGTACAGGTGAGTTCACTGTCCCCTCCCCGATGCCTTTACAGACCCTGTCCTGCAGCCCCGTGCCTGGGGGCACGAGGAGGGGCTGACCCCTGGTGAGACCGGCCCTGCCCTGGGTGCAACCACTCATTAACGGGGACAGGTCAGGAAGAACCTCCACGGCTCTTACAGGGCTCCAGGAGCTGACAGACAAATGCCTGGACTGCTGCTTTTACCTGCTCATCAAAAATTGTCCCTTGGCCACAACACAGTCATTGTGTGACTGTGCTGACAGAAAACAAGTGTTGAAACCCCATGGAAGGAGACATGGGAAGGAGTGCTCACTGAGTTAGACACGCTCTCATTTCAATATCTATGTGACATTTCATTTCAAGGCAATGTTTGTCTCAATGTGTGGGTTCCACAAACCCCGTCAAAGGATGTCTCTGACTTCCCCTTGCAGTTACATTTGAACTTTCATTTTATCTTTGGTTTTTTCTTTCCTTTCCCCCAACTTGCCCATACTCTACTGCCTGGATTTTACAGAACAGAAGAGGGAAAAGGGAGCTGCAGCTGAAATAGGTGAAATGGGTGAGAGCAGCAGACAGAGGAGGAGGAGGAGGAGGAGGTTTGGTACCCAGGGATGGAGGAGGCACACAGGGTGAGCGGTGCCTGGCTCCACAGGGCTGCACAGGAAGGAGTTGGGTAATACAAAATGTGTGGTTGCAGCTGCCTTTGAGCAGGGAGCAACGTTTGTCAGTAAAGAATAACACTTGTTACTGCTCGTGCTGAGCTCTGCTGTCCCAGTTTTTCCTGCTTGGGCCTCTCCTGCTGTGGCTGCCCAGGGCCAGTCCAGGCTTTGCTTTGCAAACCTGCCAGAGCTTTGGCACAGCCCTGCTCGGGACCTCGGAGCCCTCCCCAGCTCCCACAGCTCCCACAGCTCCCAGCTCATCTCCCTCAATACCCGGGAGCTGCAGCCAGGCAGGCAGGGGGCTTGGAGCACACCTGCAGTGGGAGCAGGGATGGGCTGTGCAGGGAATCTGCTCCTGTCTGCCCTGGGAACGGGCTCAGGGCTGGGGATCTCCTGTCCTGCAGAGCCCGGGGTGCTGGGCTGTGCCAGGTGATCCTTTCTGCTCAGAGCCCGGGGTGCTGGGCTGTGCTGAGTGACCCTTTCTGCTCAGAGCCCGGGGTGCTGGGCTGTGCCAGGTGATCCTTTCTGAGCAGAGCCCAGGGTGCTGGGCTGTGCCAGGTGATCCTTTCTGCCCTACAGAGCCCGGGGTGCTGGGCTGTGCCAGGTGATCCTTTCTGCCCTACAGAGCCCGGGGTGCTGGGCTGTGCCAAATGATCCTTTCTGCTCAGAACCTGGGGCCCTGGGCTCTGTTAAATGATCCTTTCTGCCCTACAGAATTTGGGGTGCTGGGCTCTGTCAAATGATCCTTTCTGCCCTACAGAATTTGGGGTGCTGGGCTCTGTCAAATGATCCTTTCTGCTCAGATCCCTGGCAAGGCCAGCGTGGGAGCTGAGCTGTGAGCTCGGTGACCCTCAGCCAGGGCAGTGCTGGCAGCCATGTGGGTGCTCACTGTTAATTACATCATTAAGTCATTATTCATAATGATACACTGCAATCTCATCTGTAAAGAAAATATTATGGTTGCACTTCAAAGGCTTGTGTTGAGGTCTTTGGAGTGAGCATTTTTCTCTTGATTCTTCCCTGACTGGAGTTTAAAGAATGACTATGGCAAGTTCAGAGAGCACCAGCTCCTTCCTTGTGCAGCTGCAGCTCAGACACTGAGGACAGGCCCAGGACAGGGCAGCACCCTCAGCTCTGACAGCCAGAGCTAAAGGATAATGTGTTATTAGCCTGCATGGTGTCAAACCCACTTTCATTTACTTCCAGCCCTCTGATTCTATCAGCCAGGAATCCAAGGTCATTATGCAATCACAAATTGTTTCTGAATTTCATTAAATCAGCAAATGGGCCTTAGCTACATGTTTACATCAGCTGAACTTGTGATAATTTATCCAATTGGGCAATGATTGTTTTGGAATAAAAGAAGTCCTGAGGGATTCTGCTTCATATTAATTTGCCTGCAGAAGGCTCAGTGCAACCTCTGCGACTCAGCTGCAAAAGCAGGTGAAAAATTGCAATCCTGCTGCAGGTTCTGGGATAAATAAGTGTTTTCCTTTCACCTTTCAGTCTTTTACTGCTGCCATATAGCAGGAAAAGAGGAGTAAAATCTTGGTGTAATTTAATATGAATGGATTTAGGCTGCAGAGTGTGGGAAAGAAGTTATTGTGGCTACTCCTGTTTTGTATAAATAGATGGGCTGTGATAAATGACACCGTTTTCCAATAAAGCTGCAGTGTGAAGGGTCCCTGGATTTCTTGGGCTGTGTCCAGGACACTCCAGGCCGTGTCCTGTATGTGACAGGATGCAGAGAATCGATTCTCCTTGGCTCATAACCCTGAGCTGCTGCTGTTGGTGTCAGTGCTGTCACCTGGGGATGTCCCTGCAAGGAGGGGGCTTGTCAGAAACGGGGAAATGCCCCGGGACACACCAGGTGTGGGCACGGGAGGTGACAGCTGCTGACAGACTGGATTTGCTGACCAGCAACCCACAGCTGGATGGGAGATAAGAGCAGCAGGCAGGAGTGAAACAGCTCTGCCTGGAGGAGGGCAGGACTGGGGCTGGGAGGAACTGAGACCCACATTTATTCTCTGCTGGAGCCACAAGGAAAAGCACCTCTGGTTACAGCTGAACTTGGACCTGCTTCTCCTCTTCTGATCATTTCATAACCAGGTTCACATTCATCCAGATCTAATTTCATTACTTGCAAAGTCTGACTCAGCAATAAATGTTATCAGCTTCCACTCAAACCTGCAGAAAATGGGGGAAAAGTCACCCTTCCCAGAGCACACATCAAACAGGAGCTGTGTCCTGCTGAGTCAGGCCCTCCGTGTGCCTGGACCCTCATTGTTCTGAAACTTGGAAGATGCTCCACAAGCCATGAAAGAGATAAGTGTGTGATTTCTTGGATACAATAAAACTCTTCAGTCAGGGCTCAGTGGGAAAAGCAGCAAATGTGCTGATATTTGGGACAAAGCTTGTTTAAGCTTTAATTTCCAAGGAAATTTGGGATAAAGCCTTGCAGAATGCTCAAACATTTCCATGTATGCTGAGTCTTTTAAAGGAATTGCATCCCTTGAAGCTTCTGCCCACAGGAATATGTTTTTACACAGCTTTTTAAAACAGAAGTTACTGCCGATATTTTGCCCCTGCCTGTTTTCCAGACACAACCTCATGTTTTTAAACATTGAGCAGTAACTTCCTAAGTTCACAGATTTCACGATAACGTCTGTACTCTGAAGAAACAAGTTCCTCAACCACGAGTGCTGAGCATCCTTGAAGGCAGATGCTTTTGCCACCCTGACTGTCCCCCTGTGCCCGAGCCTCTCACTGCTGGGGCTGCCAAGTCCTGCAGAGACAAAGGTGGAAATCTGCACTGGCATCCCCCTGCCTGCAGAGATTCACCCGATCCACCTGCTCACGGGGGTCCCCAGGGAAGGACACACCTCCTCAGCCATAACACCAGGGATTTACAGATGGCTATCAGCAGCCACAAATTGTACCTGGAAGCAAAATTCTGCACTGGGTGTTTATTTCGGCTGCACACACAAAGCTGAGAGAGGGAGAACTGGAGCAGGTTCAGTTGCAGGGGGTGAGTGGGGACTCTGAGCTCTGTGTGTCTCTTGGCTGCTCACTGCTGGGGATTTTGGATAAGTCATTTAATCTTTGTTTTCTGTACAGCCAGACAAGTCATATTTAGCATTTTTGCTGGAGTTCTGGATGAAAGGCAGCATGACTGCTAAAATATTGTTGCTGTAGCCTCAGACCTCAGTGGATCTGCTCCTGTCCCTGAAGTTTTGCAAGGGGTGATGGAGGAGTGTGGGCAGGCCCGTGGGTGTGTGCTGCTGCTGCTGCTGCTGCTGCTGGCACCGTCCTCTGCAGCCTCACCAGGAGCATCCCCAGGGACGGAGGCTGCAGCCCTGCTCCTGTCCCGGGCTATGTGAGGAGGGGACAGTGCTTGGAAACACGAGAGATCCCTCTGTCCCCCATGGAGAGTGGGCATCACAACCATCGGAGTGACTACAGCTCCTCCTGGGGAATTTGTACATTCCTAATGAGGAAAGAAAGCCCTGAAATGTACTGACTGTTGACATTAGCTTTTCTGGAGCGTGCAGAGCTGAACTATAGTTGACGTTGGGGCAGATGAAGGGATCTCCCAGATCCGTGGCTGTGCTGGACTCCTGAGCTGATCCTCCCTGTGTGTCACTTACAAACCTGAGGGACAGAAGCACCATCAGGACATTCTCGGGCTGTTTCCGTTCAGGTGCCGTTTCCTCTTCCCGCGGTTTGTCTGTTTCTTGTCAATCGCACGCGTACTCCACGTCAATGTCACAGTTCTTTCTTTTCACGCTTTTCTAAACAAATAAACAAAACCCCACACAGTTTGAAGTGTTGTGTTTCAAGAGAAGGTTTTTAAGGGCTGGAGGAGGTGTGGTGCTGGTCCCCAGCCCTGTGCTGTGGTGGTGCTCGGTGACCTCCCGGTGACTCTTGTCCCGTGTGAGCGGCGCAGCATCACCTCCTCCCTATGGAAACACCCTCAGCCCAGTCACCCTCTTGCTGTCCGCCCTTCCCCTGGGGAAATTCCCCCAAAATCCACCCTGCCTCCCCAGCCCAGCCTGGGGCCGGTCCCTCTGCTCCTGTCGCTGTTCCCTGGGATGAGACCCCAAATCCCCCCGGCTGTGCCGGCCCGGCAGGAGCTGTGCAGAGCCACAAGGAGCCCCGGAGCCCCCTTTTCTCCAGGCTGAGCCCCTTCCCCGCCGCTCCCGGCGCTCCAGCCCCTTCCCGGCTCCGCTCCGTGCCCCGGACACGCTCCAGCCCCGCACCAGGGGCCCGGCCCGGTCCCGCCGGGTGCCCATGCCCAGCACGGAGCCGGTCCCGCCGGGTGCCCACTCCTGCACGGCCCCGCACCTGCCCCGGCCTCCGGAACTTTTGCGGGCCCGGCCGTCCCCGCCCGCCGCTGGCTCCTCCCCGGGCCGCGGAGGGCGGAGGGCGGAGCGGAGCGGCGCCGCCGCCGCGCAGAGCAGCAGCAGCGGCCGCGGCAGCAGCGGAGCCCCAGCCCCAGCCCCGGCCCGCAGCGGCGGCGGAGCGGCGGCGGGAGGCGGCCCGGGGGCGGCGGTGAGCGGGGAGCGCGGCGGGGCCGGGGCCGGGCCGGGGCAGCGGCGGGGGAAGCGGCGGCCGCGGGTGTCCCGGCGGGGCCTGGCGAGGCCGCGGGCCGGGCGGAGCGGGGCAGGGGCCGGGGCCGGGGCCGGGCCGGAGTCCGGCGGGGCCGGGCGGGGGCGGCGGGGCCGCGCCGGGCGCTCCCTGCCCGCGGCCCGGCCGGAGCGCGGGGGAGGCGGCTTGGCCCGGCCCCGGCCCCGTCCCGGCCGGCCGGTCCCGTCCCAGCCCCGCCGGACATCCATCTTGTGCGGCACCGGCCGGGCTGCCGGCGATAAGCGGAACTGTCGCGGTGCTCCTGCGGTCAGGTGCGTGCGGGGCGGCCCCGCTCCCGCTCCGGGCAGGGGCGCGGGGCTTGTGCGGAGGTGAAGGGGCAGCGAGGCCGGGGGCACGGCCCGTGGGCTGGCACCGGGCACGGCAGGACGGGGCACAGGGCACGGCAGGACAGGGGACAGGCTGCAGGAGCCGCTCCGCTTCGCGGCCCGGATGGGCGGCAGGGGCTTTGGGCAGGTGGGGCAAGCCAAGGGAGAGCCCCCCGTGAGCCACGTGGAGTAGCGGGCTGGCCCATCCTCATCCTCCCCTCCATCCTCATCCTCCCCTCCATCCTCACCTTCCGTTCATCCTCACCCTCCCAGCCCATCATCATCCTCCACTCCCAAGGACCGGTTGTCTCAGACCACCTCAGCTCTGAAAAGGGTTCTTGCACTTCCTTCGGTCGCTTTGAAGGGAAACTGCTCTCTGCGTAAGGAAACTTTGGTGTTAAGGTACTTCTCGTTAGTTGGTGCCTTTGCTGGCGATATTTGAGGTCCGGAGCAGGTGGCTTTGGGGCAGGGGTTCCTCCTCAGTGGCAGGGCTGGGGTTTGGACACAGCGAGCCAGTTCCGACTGACACGGAGCTGGAATTGGGTCTTGCTTTGCGCACAGCTTGGAAAGAACTGCAAACAGGAAGGGCAAACCACGAAAACTCTGGGTTTTTTCCTTTCAGTAGCTTGACAGGGGAGATAATATTTCTTAAAATAGTTGTTTGACTTGAAAACGCCTGTCTGCCTTCGGAGAATTGTATCGGCGCTCTGTAATTTCTGTTGCTGCTGTAATTCTCTCTGAGTAGTTGTGTTGCTCCCCGCAAAGAGACACCAGATTATTTGAAGGGTTGAGGAGAGCGTCTGTTCAGCTGACAGTGCCTGTCTGCTGTGAAATGTTTCACTGTTGTGATTTGTGTCATTGCTTTCTTCATGCTGGAATGGTGTGCCAGGAATTCTCCCTGGTGTAGCGGATCCTCGGGATTTAATGCGGGAATTTGTGAGACTTTCAGGAAGTAATGGATGAGGCTTGGAGAAACAGAAAATGGTGCATTAGCACAGCTCTGTGCCTTTAATGAGAAGTTATCCAAAACCAGGCAAGTTAAAGGGAAGTTCCAGATGGAGCACTCTTGCTCTTGTGGTCTCTGCAACTTTCTGAATTCACAGAAGCCATGTATTTCACAAGTATGAAATGCTGTCTGATTATTCTGACATCATTATCACGTTGCTATAGTGACTTCATTGCTCCGGGAATGCCATGTTCACATCCGGTTGCTATGGAAAAAATCAGTGTCATAAATAAAAACATTTAATGTTCTGTTCATCCCCGTGGCAGGAAAAAAGGCATCGATTTATTGACGTGAGCGAAGACTGGCAGCTATTCCAACAGAAGTTCTTAGTGCCAAGTTACAAACTGGGAAACTGTCACTTGCCATTCTCAGCAGATTGTCCCTTGCCTCCCTGTGTTGTGGCAGGTAGCAGAAGTTGTGAAATGCTGCTTTTGGAGTGGAGGGTGACAGAGCGTCTGTCGTTCTTCAAGGTGGAGCCACCAGGAAGTGCTGTGCTCGCGCCGCTTCTAAAAATAAAAATCTGTTTTCATGCGCAGTGCTGGCACTGCCTGATCCCAGTGAGGAGCAGGGTTATCCTCCAGAGCAGCTCCAGAGCAGCTCCTGCTCCCAGCCTGTGCCTGGGGATGCCCAGCAGTGCAGGGCAGCCCGTGCTGGGGATGATGCCCAGCACTGTAGGGCAGCCCGTGCCTGGGGATGCCCAGCACTGTAGGGCAGCCTGTGCTGGGTATGATGCCCAGCACTGTAGGGCAGCCTGTGCTGGGGATGCCCAACTCCTGCTCACTCACAGCCTGTTCCTGGAGGTGCCCAGCACTGTAGGGCAGCCTGTGCCTGGAGGTGCCCAGCAGTTGTGGGGCAGCCTGGTCCTGGGGATGCCCAGCACTGTAGGGCAGCCCATGCTGGGGATGATGCCCAGCACTATAGGGCAGCCTGTGCCTAGGGATTATGCCCAGCACTATAGGGCAGCCTGTGCCTAGGGATTATGCCCAGCTCCTGCCCACAGCCTGGTCCTGGGGATGATGCCCAGCGCTGCAGGGCTGGGGGATCCTTGGTGCCAGGCTGGCACCCCAGGGCTCCCAGGAAGGATCCTGCCATCACGTGTGCTGGCCCTGGCGTGGCTGGTTTCAGGGTAAGTAGCTTTGCTGGAGGTTTGAGAGGATCTCCTGCCAAACGGGCTGAATTACTCGCACAGCCTAAGTCCAGTGACAGGTTAATGCCTTTGTTTGGAGGCTCGTGTTTACACAGCGTTGGAGCAGTTTACATTTGAAGCCATAAGTTGCAGATATACAGACATGGGTTATTAGTGATACATTTCGTGGCTGCTCAGCCAGTCTGAGGACTGTTCTTAAAAAAACTGAAAAGTAATTAAATGGCAGGAGGGTAACGTGTGGATGTACTTGAACATTAAAGTTTTAATTGTATATTGAATCATCGTGCTGGGCATAAACAACTCCAAGCATTTGTTTGTACTTTATATTGCAGTGCTTTTTCTTGTACCCTGCACGTGCACAGCGTGCTCAGTGGCACTTTGAACTCGTGCTCAGTGTTTAGAGAACAGATTGCTTCTGTGCAGCTCTGCAGACTCTAAAAAATCATCTTCAAGAGGAATCCTAATGCTCTGACAACAGGAACCTGTTATCTGTTTTCCTAGAGAAAACAAAGTGTATCTTTTGAACATACATAAGTTCAAACCTTTAGGCTTTATATTTGAAGTGTTTTTTCTGTGTAGCTGTTTGAAGTTCAGAATTATCCTTCATGCAGTGCTACTTTGAGCCTTGCCAAAATCAGCTTAGCTGGCTCTGGCTGTGGATCCTGATCAAAACTTTTGGGTTTTAGGGTAATATGGGAGACTTCCTATTTTATCACTTTCTTTTCATTTCTGATGAGCTACATTAATGTTGAACATCAGTCACTTCTTATAACTTTGTGTATTTAATTTGGCAGAAGCAGATTCAAGAGAGGCACAGCTTTTCAAACTTGCTGAAGTCCAAGGGTGCTGTTTGGATTTTTTGCCCTTGATTTCAGGGGTTATTGGGTTATTTTTTGAAGATGAGGTAGTGAGGATGGTGGTTAAAGTATAGCCTCAGTTCATTTTATGTTGAGTGCTGAAGAGGTTATTTATTTTCTTTTACTCTTTTATTTAATAGTTAATTGGAAATTAAACAGAATTTTAATGAAAGTGTCTTCTTAAAAGGGTGTTTCTAAATCCCAGGGTCGGATTTTCCTGTAGGCATTTGTGTTTGCTCTTTAGGAAAGTTGCTGCTGCTGGAAACATGACACCTAATGGCAGAGATAAGTAAGGATGTCCCAAAGTCCTGTTGGAAAGAAGAAAGAGCTGTTCATCCTGAGCTGTCCTGCTTGGTCCAGCCTGTCTGGGATGTTAGAACTGGTGTGAATGTGAACAGTCCATCCTCCCCGAGGGCTCCCTGCAGCTCCTGGAAGGCTCAGGAGGTTTCAGTGGAGGTGGTGGCTTGGAGCTGCAGTGGGTCACTGTCCCCTGGGAGGGAGGAAGGCAGGGCAGAGGCTGAATCCTCTGTTTCCATCGTGGAACATTTAGTGTGGAGCACTCAGACCCTCTTGGAAGAGGGAGGAGAGCCCAGGGGGAGCCCAGCTGATGCAGTCCAGAGTCTCCAGCACCAACCCTGGAGTGAAAAACCATCTGTGCTGGGTGAGTGAGGCCCTGTTGGACTGTGACAGCAGAGCAGAAAGGATTCAAGAGGTGTGAGGAATGCACACATTAACTGTGCTGGTGGAGGAGGGAGCCTGCAGCTCCTGCCAGGCCTGAGCAGGGCAGTGCCCTGCAGCCTGGTGCTGCAGCAGGTGCTGTGGTGCCTCTGCTGGGCTGGCACAGCTGGCAGCACCGTGCCCTGGGCCTCATTCAGGTGCCAGAACAGGTCCAGATGGGTGACACTGGGTCTCAGAGGTACCAGGCTGTTATCTGCAAGGAGCAGCCTGTGTTCATGGGAGTTACCTGGAGCTGCCTCTCTTGCAGCACCTTGAGGGTCTGTGCTGTTGTTTTTCTGCTGGCTGTGTGCTGTTGACATCCTCTGTGAGCTGGTTTGACATGTCTGACTGAAACCCTTCAGAGCTAAATGCCTCATTATGAGAAGCTTCCTGTTATTTCCTGTGATAGTGTAATTTTGTTAATTAGTGCCTGTCTTCTGAGCTCCTCTCTGCAGAAAAGGGGACCCAGTGAGAGCAGAGCATCAGTCAGGGCACACCTGGGCCTGCTCAGCTCTTGGTACCAGGTTTGTACACTGGAGCACTCTGTGCTGCACCTCTGGTGCCATTTCACTCCCAGGTCTGCTGTGAAACAAGTTTTGATCTGCAGGAGAGCAGGAACTGGTTACTGAGAGATCCCTTCTTCCCTTGCAAATGCTGCACTAATGAAGTTGTGTGGAAAAAGCCATTTAACAATATTAAAATGAGGAGGCTGTGGGAAGAAGGGTGGTGCTCAAGGAGGAGGCACTGAAGGTTACATTCCTATCAGAAATGCTGTGTTTAAACTTAAACTGCATTCATGTGCTGTGGGAAGATCCTTAGGGGTGTGTGTGGGAGAAAATGGGGCACCAGAACCCATCCCTCCCTGGATCTCCAGGCAGTTTGGGTCTGTACCCTCTGTGTGTGAGGCTGTCTCCAAGCCCTGTGCAGCAGCAGCCCTGGTGAAGGTGAGCCCAGAAGTGCCTGGTTCTGTCTGTCTGTCCTGTGGCAGCAGGGCCCAGGGCAGGCTGGGGCTGTCTCAGTGTCAGCTGCTGGAGCAGTTGGGTGGCCACATGAAGAAGGTGTTTGATGTTGTGATTGTGCTCTGCTCCTGCTGCGAGTGCTCCAGCAGGAATTGGCAGTTGGGAAATACCTGCTGGACCTGAACAGGCACTTCCTCCCTGCAGCTGCCCTGGTTCACCTGAGCCAGCCAAAGGCACCCATTGGATGGGTTTGCTTGGGAAGCCCAGATGCTGACAGAAGCAGGCTTGGTTTGCTTTGCAAACTGCTGCTTGCTTTCTTTTGGTGAACAGAACCATCAGTCTGAGGGGGACTCTGACCCTGCATGGGGCTTTTATACCGGGGAAGAAACAGGGAACAGAAAAAACAGCCCAAAAGGATCTCCAGGGCTGCTCACAGCCGTGACTGCAGGTGTTGGCTTGGCTCCTTCCCCTCTTTGACTTTGTTTAACTCAAAACGTGGGGAGCCAGGCTGTGGCAGTCCTGTTGAGCAGGTGGCCCGAGGCATTGTGGTTTGTTATTTATTGGGAATATTGATAAGATGGAAAATACTTAAATCCATCTGGGGCACTGAAGCAAGAGGTCTGGATGTGCCCACAGCAGTGGCTGTGTTGGGGCTGAACAGATCCTTGTTCATGGCTTCAGTGAGGCAGAATGCACTCAGAAATGTGCTCCATGTAACAAGAGGGTGAGCATTTCTGAGATTGCAATTGTTGCTTTGTCAGAACCCTGCTTTTTGGGAATGTTCTGCACCTGGCAGTGTGTTTGTCAATGGGCTGAGTTGCATAACTGCTGCTTGCTGGAGCATTGCAGGAAAACAGGCATTGCATTTCCTTGCATTTCCCTGCTCAGTGACTGCACATTCAAGGCTGGCTGGAATGTTTTGGGGTTTTTTTAGTGGAAATATTTGTTGGATTCAATGCTGTTGTGTTCTGCAGTGTTCTAATGCTGCAAAAATGTGAACTGGTGGTGTTGGAGGGGGGCATTGGGTGTGAGCTGGGGCAGTGCAGGCTGCTCCTCTGAGCATCGCTGCTGCAGCTGGGGCTGCTCCTGCCCTGCTGGGCTCTGTGTCCCAGGCAGGAATCTCTGCAATCAGGCAATTCCCACTTTGTCAGCTGGAAATAGACCCTTCATCGGGAAAGCAGCGAGGACGTGGGAGGAGCACTTCAGCTGCATGCATTGGATGCAGTGCTTTTTATGTTGTATTTTTATGCAATATTCTTTTCTCTCATGCAAATAAACTTGAAGTTGTAGGGAGGGGCAGCTGAGAAGAGGAAAACTTTCATTACAGACAGCTGACATGCAGAATAATATCTTTTTATATGCCACTCACCACGTGATAGTTAAAAGTAACTCATAGTTCACTGGGTAAGGCTATTTCTGGTGCAATTCTCCTTTTTTGTGTGTAACAGTCTCATTCCAGCACATCTTGCTTTACCCTGAGATTTGATGTGTTTGTCAGTCCTATGCTGAGCAACAGTTACTGGGTATCAGGCCTGAAGAACAGAAAACTTGCTGGATTTATGAAGTAAATATGGGTGAAGATAAAATAAATTTAGCCAATTGTTGCTTTCTGCTTTAGATTATAACACTAATTGTAGCTGAAAATAACATTAAGATTAAAGATACAGACTGAAGTGGTTCCAGACAGCCTATCTCATGAAATATTAATGATTTAGGCCTTTTAACTCATCAGATCACTTAGGAGTTGTGGAGGTTACAGTATTATCCTGGCTTTGCCTTGTTTTGTGAATACACTGCATTGGTGTATTGATCTCTAGAATGCAGTCAGAGCCTTTTCAGGAATCCCATTTGAAATGATCAAACAGATGTTGTAATGCTCCAGGGCACTTTCCTCGGTGGTGTGATTCTGAGAAAGTGTGTCTTGTCCTTTTTTCTGTGATTTCAGTACTTTGCAGCCTCTGTTGAACGAGCTGTTTGCCCAAAGCCTTGTCACAAACACAACGCTGAGTCCAAATCCATTTGGCAGCAGAGCAGGCTTGAGCTGGGTGCTGGGTGGCTTGGCAGGGGTCAGGAGGATGAAGCTGACCTGCAGAGCTGGGAGCTGTAGCTCCCCTTGTCCTTTTCATACTGTAAATTCCCCTTGTCCCTTCATGCTGTAGCTCCCCTTGTCCCTCTCATGCTGTGCCTCCCCTTGTCCTTTCCATGCTGTGCCTCCCCTTGTCCTTTTCAGGCTGTGCCTCCCCTTGTCCTTTCCATGCTGTGCCTCCCCTTGTCCTTTTCATGCTGTAACTCCCCTTGTCCCTCTCATGCTGTAGCTCCCCTTGTCCTTTTCAGGCTGTAGCTCCCCTTGTCCTTTTCAGGCTGTAGCTCCCCTTGTCCTTTTCATGCTGTAGCTCCCCTTGTCCTTTCCATGCTGTAGCTCCCCTTGTCCCTTTCAGGCTGTAGCTCCCCTTGTCCTTTCCATGCTGTAGCTCCCCTTGTCCTTTCCATGCTGTAGCTCCCCTTGTCCTTTCCATGCTGTGCCTTCCCTTGTCCTTTTCTTGCCAGATTCACATCCCCCGTATCTCCATGGGTGGAAGTTGAAATAGATTTAGGAACTTTTTAAAACCGTGGTGGTAGCACTGTGCTGAGGCCAGGGGTTGGGCTGATGCTCTGCTTGCAGATTTACTGCAGTAAACAGATGAGAGGAAGTTTGAACTTTGGTGGAAGGTGTCCTCACCACTGGAAAGGCACAGAACGTGTGGAGATGGCAATTCACACTCAGATGGAGTGAGCTGTAGAGTGCAGAACCTCCTGTCCCCAGGCTGTGTGTCTGACAAATTCAAATACTCGTGTGGGAAAGAGCATTTTTGTTTTCCTTTTGCCCTAGACTTTATCATTTCAAAGGCACATCCTAAAAATCCTAAAGAGGAGCCTCCTTTGGTTGCTGAGGTGCAGGGAAGGAGTGGCTGGGATGTGTCCTCCCTCCCTGGGAGTCAAACCCAGCCCTGGCCTTGCTGCTGGTAAAGGCAGCTCTAGAATTGTCTGCTTTGGTTGTAATCAAGCTTGACCTGTAAATACTGAAATGGCTTGTACAAAACTGATTAAACTGTCAGAGCTGTTTCCTTTAATGGCACCTTTTATTCACCATAAAGGAAATTCCAGGATGAATTGTTGAAGGAGTTTTGCCCTTTTAAGCAGGTTCAGGAGGATTGAAAACCTTCAGAGGAGCCCTGGTGCAGAGGCCAGGCCTGGCAGGGGTTTGGTTAAACCCCCTGGCCTCGAAGCTCTGGCACTGAAGTGTTAATAACTGTCTGAATATTCCTTCAGTTAAAACCTCCACACAGAAGAAAGTTTCATTTTCACTGTAGAAGGAAATTCAGTTTCCACCCCCACTCTGGCCCAAGGTTCCAGGAAGCAGCATTAAGGGGCTGAGCTAAATACTGGAGGATTAAGCACCACATTAAATAACTTAATTTCTTTACTAAAAGGAATGAAACTGTTACTTTCCCCTCTATTTGCTGTTAATTCCGTGCACTCACTGCCATTCAGGCTCCTATCAAACCTTGAAATCTGCCCTGAAAAGCCTTGAGGAGGTGCAGTCCCACTTGGCAGTGCCAGAACATCCCTTGTGAGCTGTGTTTAAGTCCTCATTACACGGATACCCATTGCTGCAGGGGGTTCATTTAAACTGATAAACAAATGTAGTATTAATAAGTGGCCATATGGTCAGTGGGGCTTTTCATTGTGGAAATGGTTGCTCAGGAGGGGTTTAATGAGCAGGGGTGGTGTGGGAATGGGGGCTGGCTGCCTGTGGCAAGTGAGAATCTCACAGGCAGGGCTGACCTTTAGAACAGGCTGCAGGGTCACACACACAGATCACTGCAGTGTGCCAGGCACACTGAAAGAATCTCAGCATTTGCTGGATTTGTGAGTTAGCCCGGTCTCCTGAAGAGCTGGGATGTGCCCCATGTTTAGGCTTGGTGTTAGTCTTAGGATTTATCAGTGGTGGGTGTAAATCGTGGAATCATGGAATGGTTTGGGTTGGAAGGACCTTAAAGCCCATCCAGTGCCATGGCAGGGACACCTTCCCCTGTCCCAGTGCCCCAGCCTGGCCTTGGGCACTGCCAGGGCTCCAGGGGCAGCCACAGCTTCTCCATGCCAGGCCTCACTGCCCTTGGAGTAAAGACTTTCTTCCCAATACCCAATCCTAACCTACCCAATGTCAGCTGGAAATACATGGGAAGAACAGTTTGAACCTCTCCAACTTTATTGAAATTTTTCAAAGAACCCTTAGTGGCCTGGAAGCTTCTTCTCCCCATTATGTTTTTTGTGCTGGAGACCAAGAAAGCTCAAACTGGGCTTCATGGCCAATGTCTCGTCACTACTACTGCAGAAATGAAATCATTAAAGTGCAAGCTGAACTTTCACTGGCAATCTATCTACCTCATGTCACTTATTTACTCTTAATTATATAAACCAGGAAGAATAGTGGCGAATGTTGCCAAGCTACTATCAGCACAACAAATTATTTCTTCCAAGTAGAATGGAGTTGGTCTTTGCTAGGACTGAGCCTCCTCAGGTCTGTCTGGAATTTAATCTGTTTTATAAAAGGTCAGGATATTTTTCCTACTAAAGGAAATGGAGAGGAATAAAAAACTTTATAAGGTTTAAAAATCAGTGGCAAGTTGTGGATGTGATAGGCAGCAAAAGGAGGAAGTGCCCTGAGCAGCTGCTGTGTCTAATGGCAGATTTGCCCTTTAATGTTTACGTCTTTGGCTGATGAGGACGGGGGAAAGGAAGTGGTTTTTTTTCATTTTTTCGTCCAGAAAAAGCTGTGGAGAGCTCCTGTAAATGGTATAAAGCCCTCTGCTGAGCTGCTCCAGTGGGGCTGCAAGGAACAGGAGAAATGGTGAATGCGGCCATGGTGCTGCTTGGGAGGAGCTGTGCCCTCCCAGTCCCTGCCACCCCTGCCACCCCTGCATCCTGCCACCCCTGCCACCCCTGCATCCTGCCATCTGTGCCACCCCTGCCACCCCTGCATCCTGCCACCCCTGCCACCCCTGCCATCCGTGCCACCCCTGACATCTGTGCCATCCGTACCAACCCCTGCCACCCCTGCTACCCCTGCATCCTGCCACCCCTGCCACCCCTGCATCCTGCCATCTGTGCCACCCCTGCCACCCCTGCATCCTGCCACCCTTGCCATCCGTGCCATCCGTGCCAACCCTGCCATCCCTGCATCCTGCCACCCCTGCCACCCCTGCCATCCCTGCCACCCCTGCATCCTGCCACCCCTGCCATCCGTGCCACCCCTGACATCCGTGCCATCCGTACCAACCCCTGCCACCCCTGCCATCCGTGCCACCCCTGCATCCTGCCACTCCTGCCACCCGTGCCACCCCTGCCACCCCTGCCACCCCTGCCATCCTTCCCAGTCCCTGCCACCCCTGCCACCCCTGCATCCATGCCATCCGTGCCACCCCTGCCATCCGTGCCAACCCCTGCCACCCTTGCCACCCCTGCTCTCAGGCCGTTGCGGGCACTGGGAGGTGATCACCCTGTGTTTGCCCT
Source organism: Setophaga petechia (assembly GCA_024362935.1). Classification (NCBI taxonomy): domain Eukaryota; kingdom Metazoa; phylum Chordata; class Aves; order Passeriformes; family Parulidae; genus Setophaga; species Setophaga petechia. The sequence goes on along the minus strand of JANCRA010000092.1, from coordinate 636,692 downwards.
GCTGTGCTGGTGCAGCACTGGAGTTGATCACCCTGTGTTTGCCCTGCTGTGCTGGTGCTGTCCTGCCTGCAGCACTGTGAGTTGATCAGGGTGTGTTTGCCCCGCTGTGCTGGTGCTGTCCTGGGAGTTGATCAGGCTGTGTTTGCCCTGCTGTGCTGGTGCAGCACTGGAGTTGATCACCCTGTGTTTGCCCCGCTGTGCTGGTGCAGCACTGGGAGGTGATCACCCTGTGTTTGCCCTGCTGTGCTGGTGCAGCACTGGGAATTGGGCAGGGTGTGTTTGCCCCTCTGTGCTCGGTGCAGCACTGGAGTTGATCACCCTGTGTTTGCCCCTTGGTGCTCGGTGCTGCCCTGGGAGTTGATCACCCTGTGTCTGCCCCTCTGTGCTCGGTGCTGTCCTGCCTGCAGCTCCCGTTTCCATTCATTTGCAGAGTGCTGCAGTGTGGCTGGAGGGGAGCTGCCAGCTCCAGCCCCTGACGTCGGGCTTTGTTCTAATTTGGGGATGCAGAGCGTGTTGGGCTCTGAGTGGTGCTGCTGGCTTCCTTTCCCCTGCCTTTTTCTGGCTGGCACATGTCCCTAGCAACTTTCTGCAAGTGCAGAGCAATAGGACAAAAACTAAATTAGCCATTTCAGCATGGCAGGCTTTAGCTGCCCAGAGCCCTTGTTCCTTGCCTGGAGAGCTTCTATAGCAGAGCAATTTCAGTGAATAATTAGGCAGCCACTTCCATGGAAGTTAACATTATGTTATTTGAAATTGCAGGTTCAGCGTGAAGCTGATTGCACAAAAGATTACAGGCTGAGGAGGATCAATCCCAGGGTGTTTGTGCACAAAATGACTATTTCCAATGACAGAATTATTGCTGTTTTCCAAGGAGTTTGTCCCTGTGCTGTGTTTGTGTGGGCTGCAGTTAATTTGCTGGAAGCTCCAGCTCAGCCCAGCGCAGGGCTCTGCTGCTGGGGGACTTCACTGTGCCCAGGCCTTTGTGGCCCTGCTCAGGAGCCTGCCAGGTGCAGGAGATGGGGAGTGCTGCAGAAAGGGGGGATTGGGATGTGGCTGTGAGCTGCACACACCTGGGCTGGCAGATTTTGGGAATGGATGGAAGATTTGAGGGCTGCTCTCCTGCCTTCCCTGATGGAACCCTACAGGTGCCACCTCTGGCCAGCGTTGTTCTCCTGTGCTCTCACATACCTGTTTGCATGTTTGCTTTGTCACCAGCTTTATTTTCTGGGTGTCTTTTTGGGGTTATTTGTTACCTGAAAAAGGAAAGGAAAATACATTTACACTTGGATTACTGCTGATTTGGACAAGGGACAGCCTGTGTGTTCCAGCATCAGGAATGCACCTCAGTGGGGTCATGACTCACCCTACAGCAGGCTTGTGCATAGCTAATTACACCTTTGCTGCCTTGATTGGTATTTGATTTGATGCTGAAAGCAGGCAGTGGAAATGATGATGATTTTGGTGTTAAAATTACAAAACTGAGGCTGAGATTTCTGGCACAAATTATAAAATGTTACCTGTTATGTAATGTTAATAACTAAAACACACTTGCTGTGGTGTCAGAGACCGCAGTGATAATGAGCAAGAAAAATAAATGTGGAGCCTGCGAGCGGAAGTTTGTCAAACTGTGCTTTTGAAGTCACATTGGAGTCCTGCTTTCTGCTTAGTCTGCTCCTTTAGTCTTTTGTTTTTCTCTTCCCTCTCATTTTTCTGGAGTTGTTGGCCTCAGGAAAGGTGGAGGAGGTTTTCCCTGTGCCCTGCAGCCAGGGACTCTGACTGCCTTGGGGAAGGTTTTGTGAAAGTTTTGTGAGCAAGTGAGTCCATGGCAGTGATTTGTATTAATTAAACAGACTCCTTGTTAGCTAGCAGGGTCATCTCTGGCAGTGTTTGCCTTGCTGCTCTTTGGGGGTGGTATCTGCTAAGGAGTGTGGGATTTCCACAAGCCCCTTTGGGGTGCCCATCCCTGTTCCCTGCAGGGCTCTGGAGCCATTCATTGTGTAATTGATGACAGCTTTGGTGAGCATTAGGGCAGTATTTCATGTGCTTTAGACATCCTTGAGTAATTTAACACCTCTGGACACGGGGTAGAACAAAAGAGGGAGCAGGTGCTGAGTGGAGCTGTCCTTGGGCAGAGCCAGGAACGGGCTGGGTTGGTTCTGGGGGAGATCCCTGGCCTGGTGTTTCCAGCCTTGGCTGCTCCATCATTCTCTGTTTGTTTGGACTCTTTTTTTTCACTCTGGAGGGAATCTGTCAGTTCAAGTGTGGTTTTGATCACTGTAAATCTTCCCCTTGCACAAGTGCTGGGTTTGGGTTTGTTTTGCCAACATGGCTCTGAGTAATGGAGGGGTTTTGGTAGAGTGTTGAGCAATGTTTAGTTGACACTTTAAAAAAAGAAAATCCACCACTTTCCATGGCCTAGTTTATAGTAACTGAAGAAAACTGGCACGGAGAACATTTGCAAGCTGAGAATGAAACAGGTTTGTTTATAGTAGCCACGATTCAGCATTGAACTGCCAGGATAAAAATAACCAGGACACGTGGCTGCAGCAGCCCAGGAATCTGCCTCTGCCCCGGGGGAGGGGAAGGGCAGGGCACAGGGGTGGCACTGCCAGCCTGCAGGGAGGGGCTGCACTCAGCAGGTCAGTGCTGCCCTCCCCGATGGGCACAGTGCTGACCCCACTCTTCCCTTGGAAACGTTCAATATTCTGCTTTTGGTGAAAGTCAGGGACAGGGAGGTGTGAGTGATGAGCAAGCAAGGAGTTTTTCCTTTGTCCTTCCTTTCAGCAGGTGAGTGGCCCTTGCTGCCTGCCTCTCCTCTGTCCCAGTGCACCTTCCTGGGACAGCAGGGAGCAGAGCCCCAGGGCTGGGGTGGAGGAGCTGCCCCTCGAGGTGCCATCCCCAGCGTTCCTGGGCTGCTCCTGCTGTGCCTTGCTGCTTTCTGTTCCTTTTCTCTGGCCTCATTCCAGCTCAGGCTGTGCTCTCTGGGTGCAGGGGCTGCTGAGCCATGGTCTGTGCAGTGCACAGGAATCCAGAATGGCTGGGCTGGAAGGGAGCTCAGAGCCCTGCAGTGCCCCCTGCCCTGGCACAGACCCTTCACTGTGCCCAGGCTGCTCCAGCCTGGCCTTGGGCACTGCCAGGATCCAGGGCAGCCACAGCTGCTCTGCCCACCCTGTGCCACCCTCCCAGGGAAGGACTGAATCCCACTATCCCATCCAGCCCTGCCCTCTAGACTCACTTTCTCTTACACTTGGGAAAATATTTGACAAGGATTATGAGAGCTTCTGTTATCTCTTTTGAGACAATTTTGATTTCTGTGACTCCCAGGTGCCTCCAGAGCTGCTAAAGAGGAGTATTTTCACAAAACCACTGTACTAGGTTTTCATTTAAGCTTCCTATGATTCCAGAGGAGCAATTGATTCTTTTTTTTTTTATCCCTTGAAAAGGAAGGATGGAGTGCTGGAGCTCTGAAGGGCAGGACTGTCCCTGTGAGAGCAGCAGGTGTGGCCAGTGCTGTGATCACTGAATATCAGCCCTGCTGCTGCTCGGGGCTGCTGCACAAACCCTGGGGGCTGCAGATGTTGGAGCTGCTCAGACTCGTGGGCAAGGAGCCAGCAGGTTCCTGCTGGGAGTCCAGGACTGCCACAGAACCCCAGAGTGGGCTGGCTTGGGAGGGACCCCTGTTCCACAAACCTGCTGGATTCACTCAAATAATAATTGAGCTTTGTAGGTGTTGCAGAGCTTGATGCAACCTCAAGCATGGTTAGTTTGAGTTTGTCTGGTGTAAGTGAAGTCTGCCCTGGAGTGTTCTGGGGAGGAGAGGCCCACAGGAGCAGGGTGCTTTGGCTTAAGCACTGCAGAGATGCTGCACAAATGCTGACACTTGAAAAACTATTAACTCTTTTTAAATTCTTCTGTTTTTCAGTTCCTTGTGGGGAGCCTGGAAGAACCTTCAGTAGAGCTGCTAACACTGATGAGAGATCTTTTATGCCAAGGTAAGAGATTTTTAGTGTTCTCATCATATTTTGAATGAAATTTCTGTGAACATTGGAGTGAGTGAAGTGAAGTTCTTGCACTCACTCTTTCAGTGCTGTGTTTGCTCATTTTGGTTCACGCTTCTCTCTCCCCACTGCCCAAATTACAAACTTCTTGATGAGCTGCTGAGACCTTAGAAACACAAGCAGCTCACTTTTGCATCAGGTTTCTGTCCTGAGGGGCCTCAGCCCCGTCCCCAGGGCCTCCCCCAGCTCTGCTCCTTGGTTTGGGAAATACCCTCAGTCTGCTCTTCCTGCCTGGGCCAGCCCTGCTGCAGGAGGGGGAGGATGGCTGGGGCTGCTTGGGGGGCTGGAGATGGAGCAGCCACAGCTGGGGCTGAGCTGCAGCTGGGTCTGACCCTCCCGTGCCCCTTCCCAGGGGTGCTGTGCCTGCACTGCCCCTGGATGCTGGCACAGACATCCTGCAGCTCCTCCCCTCTGTCCTGTGGCACTGGGGCTGTGCTGTGGCTGGGGACAGTCCCTTCTGGCTCTGCCTGGGCAGCAGCAGAGGAGCTCCTGGTAAAGAATACACAGCACAGGTGGATTCTGGTGGGTCAGGTGTCTGAAGTGGAGGTTTTTGGTGATTACAGATGCAGAACCCTGTGATTTACTGCCCTGCAGGTGATGCAGGTGGTTTGGAGAGTGATGGAGTGGCAGAGGGGCTGCAGCCCAGGGCAGGCTGGGGTGGCACTCGTGCTCTGTGCCCCTGTTTGTCCTGTTGGAGCTCAGGGCAGGGCTGGGGTGGCACTCGTGCTCTGTGCCCCTCCTGTCCTGCTGGAACCCAGGGCAGGGCTGGGGTGGCACTCGTGCTCTGTGCCCCTGTTTGTCCTGTTGGAGCTCAGGGCAGTGCTGGGGTGGCACTCGTGCTCTGTGCCCCTGTTTGTCCTGTTGGAGCCCAGGGGGTGCAGCCCAGGGCAGTGCTGGGGTGGCACTCGTGCTCTGTGCCCCTGTTTGTCCTGTTGGAGCCCAGGGGGTGCAGCCCAGGGCAGGGCTGGGGTGGCACTCGTGCTCTGTGCCCCTCCTGTCCTGCTGGAGCCCAGGGCAGGGCTGGGGTGGCACTCGTGCTCTGTGCCCCTCTTGTCCTGCTGGAACCCAGGGCAGGGCTGGGGTGGCACTCGTGCTCTGTGCCCCTCTTGTCCTGCTGGAACCCAGGGCAGGGCTGGGGTGGCACTCGTGCTGTGTGCCCCTGTTTGTCCTGCTGGAGCCCAGGGCAGGGCTGGGGTGGCACTCGTGCTCTGTGCCCCTGTTTGTCCTGTTGGAGCTCAGGGCAGTCCTGGGGTGGCACTCGTGCTCTCTGTCCCTCCTGTCCTGCTGCAGCCCAGGGGCTGTGCCTGGCTGTCACAGTTTGACCACATCATCCCAAAATCTCACTCACTTTTCAAATCAGACACTGGCCAAGGGAGCCAGGAGACACACTCAGCTGTTGCTTTATTTTTGCACTACAGCATTCTGAGCTAATGAGACCATTTCACAACATTTACAGTTAATTTTTCTACACTCTTTAGTGATCATACCCTTCTCCTGACTCTAAAGAACACTTCACAGCCATAGTTCAGTTCCATTTGGAAATGGAGCTGTTCCCTCACAGCATGTGACTGCTGCAGAGAGCTCTGGATGGAAATGAATGCTGCTGTGTCTGACTGTATTTAGGTGGGCTTCAGCAGTTGCCAAATGAAAAGTTGGCTGGGATGCAGCATAGTAATTTCTTGAGCACTCTATTCATGTTGTATAAACAGATAACATTAACATACTTGTGAAAGAGCTACAAGATAATTAAGGCATGTGGGGTTTACAGTAATAAGGCTCGTGCCTTTCAGGATCTTGGTTTCCTGTTGCACCTGAAAAAAAAAAAATCAGCAAATACTGTAGAGAAGAAATGAGAAGTTGGTCTTGTACTGCTCCCAGCCTAAACTTTCCCACAAGTATTTTCTACTATAAATAAGAAGTGAAATAGTTCACAGCTAAACTTAACCCTTAGCTTGATTGCTTTCTGGGTTTTCTTTGGTGGAACTGACTGTGGGACTGTAGGGAAATGAAGACAAACTGGATCAATAAATTGCATTTATGCTTTATAAAAAATGCACCAGCTTTTAATTTCTAGGGATTATCAAGGGGAAAAGAAATGTTAATTGGAATTCCCCTCTCCTTCCCATTCAAAATCATGATTTTAGAAAGAAAGGAAGTGATTGTCACTTCTCAGGGAAATGGTGAAGCAGAAGAGCTTCCAGTTCCCAGAAGTGTCCTGGAGTGCACAGCCATGCCTGCTCTGCCTTGGGCAGCTCTGGAAAGCCCCTTCCAGTCTGAGTTGGTTTCACAATTTGCAGTTAGGCAGCTGCAGCTCACATGGGCTTCAGGGTTGGAGAAAAACCTCCTGCAGGTGCCTGAAGTGAGGGGCTGCACAGATTGCTGGAGCCTTGCTCCATGCCCAGGGCCTGGGGAGGGAAGGGCAGCTTCCCTTGGCTGTGTGACTGCAGAGCCTCAGCACAGCCAAGTCCTTTAACTTCTGTTTTTCTGCCTTAAAATGAGTTTAAAGTTGTGCTAAACTGATCACAGGAATCTGTGTCTCTCTCCAGCTGCCCATGGGATGTTTGAGTTTTTGTTTAAAGCCATACCTGGGTGACATTCAGCCCGTGGAACAGACTGGGGGGTGTTTGGGGAGGGTCCCCAGCTCCTGCTGGTCCCAGTTCAGCTCAGGCTGGTGATGGGTGAGCAGCAGCACATGAGGCTCCTCTGGACTCTGTTTGACATTTCCTCTTGGGAGTTTGACATTTCCTCTTGGGAGCCCAAGTGGCAGAAGAGACCCTGCCCTGATCAGGGATCACACCAGTGCACACACAGAGACCCTGCCCTGATCAGGGATCACACCAGTGCACACACAGAGACCCTGCCCTGATCCAGGGATCACACCAGTGCACACACAGAGACCCTGCCCTGATCAGGGATCACACAGAGACCCTGCCCTGATCCAGGGATCACACAGAGACCCTGCCCTGATCCAGGGATCACACAGAGACCCTGCCCTGATCCAGAGATCACACAGAGACCCTGCCCTGATCCAGAGATCACACAGAGACCCTGCCCTGATCCAGAGATCACACAGAGACCCTGCCCTGATCCAGGGATCACACAGAGACCCTGCCCTGATCCAGGGATCACACAGAGACCCTGCCCTGATCCAGGGATCACACAGAGACCCTGCCCTGATCCAGGGATCACACCAGTGCACACACAGAGACCCTGCCCTGATCCAGGGATCACACAGAGACCCTGCCCTGATCAGAGATCACACAGAGACCCTGCCCTGATCAGAGATCACACAGAGACCCTGCCCTGATCAGGGATCACACCAGTGCACACACAGAGACCCTGCCCTGATCCAGAGATCACACAGAGACCCTGCTCTGATCCAGAGATCACACAGAGACCCTGCCCTGATCAGAGATCACACAGAGACCCTGCCCTGATCAGGGATCACACCAGTGCACACACAGAGACCCTGCTCTGATCCAGAGATCACAGAGAGACCCTGCCCTGATCAGAGATCACACAGAGCTGGGGTGTGTGTGCAGTGCAGAGCTGGGGTGTGTGTGCAGAGCTGGGGTGTGTGTGCAGGGCTGGGGTGTGTGTGCAGGGCTGGGGTGTGTGTGCAGTGCAGTGCTGGGGTGTGTGTGCAGTGCAGTGCTGGGGTGTGTGTGCAGTGCAGAGCTGGGGTGTGTGTGCAGAGCAGAGCTGGGGTGTGTGTGCAGAGCTGGGGTGTGTGTGCAGAGCTGGGCTGTGTGTGCAGAGCTGGGGTGTGTGTGCAGGGCTGGGGTGTGTGTGCAGCGCAGTGCTGGGGTGTGTGTGCAGTGCAGTGCTGGGGTGTGTGTGCAGTGCAGGGCTGGGGTGTGTGTGCAGAGCTGGGGTGTGTGTGCAGAGCTGGGGTGTGTGTGCAGTGCTGGGGTGTGTGTGCAGAGCTGGGGTGTGTGTGCAGTGCAGTGCTGGGGTGTGTGTGCAGGGCTGGGCTGTGTGTGCAGTGCAGAGCTGGGCTGTGTGTGCAGAGCTGGGGTGTGTGTGCAGAGCTGGGGTGTGTGTGCAGTGCAGTGCTGGGGTGTGTGTGCAGTGCAGGGCTGTGTGTGCAGGGCTGGGCTGTGTGTGCAGAGCTGGGGTGTGTGTGCAGTGCTGGGGTGTGTGTGCAGAGCTGGGGTGTGTGTGCAGTGCAGAGCTGGGGTGTGTGTGCAGAGCTGGGGTGTGTGTGCAGGGCTGGGGTGTGTGTGCAGTGCAGGGCTGGGGTGTGTGTGCAGGGCTGGGGTGTGTGTGCAGTGCAGAGCTGGGCTGTGTGTGCAGAGCTGGGCTGTGTGTGCAGAGCTGGGCTGTGTGTGCAGAGCTGGGCTGGGGTGTGTGTGCAGTGCAGGGCTGGGGTGTGTGTGCAGTGCTGGGCTGTGTGTGCAGTGCTGGGGTGTGTGTGCAGAGCTGGGGTGTGTGTGCAGCCTTACTTGGGCAGGGATTGCAGCCCTGTGGAAGGGGCTCGTGCTGAGCTCATTGTTTGCTGCAGGGACAGCCCGGCCTGCCTGCTCTGTAAACACTGCCCACTGTTTATCCCTGCCTTTGGCATTGGCCTTATTTGTCAGGGAATCTCGAGGAGCACCAGAAGTTTGCTGCTGCTGCGTAGTGACTTGAGGGAGTTGCAAGATTTCCATAAAAAGGCAGAGTCAGTGCTGGGCGAGCAGAGAGCTCTGCCTTGGCAGCCGTGTGCTGGGCCTGACCTTTTCCAGAGAGAAAGCACTGCCCGAAATCCCTCCCTGCTGGGGTGGAGGGGAGAGGGAAACCTCTTGACTTGCTCCTTTCTGATCTCATTTTCCTGTCCCGGGCTCTGGTTTGTGCCATGAAATGCTGAGGAAGCAGAGGATGGGCAGTCACAGCTCATGGTGCCCTGCACAGCCTCTGTGTTCATCCCCTGCTGTGTCCATCCTCTTGTCTCTGGCTGAGGAAGCAGAGGACAGGCACAGCTCATGGTGCCCTGCACAGCCTCTGTGTTCATCCCCTGCTGTGTCCATCCTCTTGTCTCTGGCTGAGGAAGCAGAGGACAGGCACAGCTCATGGTGCCCTGCACAGCCTCTGTGTTCATCCCCTGCTGTGTCCATCCTCTTCCTCTCTGGCTGAGGAAGCAGAGGACAGGCACAGCTCATGGTGCCCTGCACAGCCTCTGTGTTTGTCCCTGCTGTGTCCATCCTCTTCCTCTCTGGCACTGCAGGACCCAGCTGTGGCCTTTCCCCTGGCCTGGGGCTGTCACAGTGGCATTCATTCCCAGCCTGGGTGTTGAGGACAATGAGCCCAGCTGGCAGTAAGGGCAGTGAAGGTGTTCCCACTCTGGGCAGTACTGGGTGCTGGGTGCTGGGTGCTGGTGCTCCCATGGCAGCTGCCAGCTCTGAGCTCTAACTCTGCCCCTTCTCTGCCCTGCAGGTCGCTGCTCTCTGCACAGCCCACACCATGCGTGAGTACAAGCTGGTGGTCCTTGGTTCAGGAGGTGTGGGCAAGTCTGCTCTGGTGAGTCTGGGGGCAGCCCGAGCCCCCCAGCCCTGCACAGCAGGGCACTGCTGCTCTGGGCACTTGGGTCACTTGTGTAACATGCCAGGACCTCACCAGGCACTGTGCTGATGCTGGGGAGCCGTGTCAGGGTTCAGCAGAGGTGATTAATTGCTGCTAATGAGCGTGTCATGTCTGCTGCCTGCACGGGTGCTGCGCTGTGCCCAGCTGGGTGTGTGTGGGCACTGCAGGCCCCAGGGCAGTGGCACAGCAGGGAAATGTGGCTGGAATCGAGCACAGGTCAGTCCCAGAGCTGGGGCTCAGCCCTGCACGCCTGCAGGGCTCTGGGTTCCCATCCTGGGCCAGCAGCTCCCAGCACCAGCCCTGAGGAGCATCCACAGCCCCTGCAGGGAGGGAGGAGCAGCACTCTGCTCTGTGGAGTGCCTGTCCTGCTCTGAGCAGAGCTTCACACAGCACAGCTGATAGTGCAGCCCTGAGAGAGGGACTCCTGTCACCCATCTGTCACTCACCAGTGCAGCAGCTCTCTCCAGCACAGAGGCCAAGAACTGGTCAAGTGTGAGTTATCTGCAACAAGAACTGCAGTGTTCCTTGTCACAGGCATGATGATGGCTGAGCAGCTTTCCTGTGCTGCCTCATTGTTTATTCTGCTGCCACAGCCAGGTAATAATCCTGGTGAATCACCTGCAGAATCCCAGTGAGCAGGAGGAGAGATTACTCAGTTGTACATCAAATTGGGTGCACTCTTCCAGCAGTCCCATCCTAATCACTACAAGATGTTTACAAGGTGTAATGTTTTACAAGCTCTGTTCTTCCACAGCAGTGTAAGCAGTCTGTATTACTTTTGCCACCAGCACTTCCCTGATTATCTTTATTTTCTTATGTAACTCTGAAAGACTCACTAGGTGAAGTGGAGCACTTAGTAGTATGCTGTAAATAAAAATTACTCAGCATCTGACATACTTGAATTTCCTTCTCTGTGATGTGAAGCCTGAGTCAGCACCATTCCTGACCTTTTGATCAGCTGAAATGCAAATACTCAAATAGTCTGGTAAACAAAAGTTAAATTCTTTTTGACAGGCTGGGTGCTAAGTCAGCATATCTGGTAATTCATATGCATGAATTTGATAATTCATGATCCATTGTTGTTATAGCAGCACACAGTAATTGCCAATTAGCAGCTAGGAGTGGATAATATTTGGGTTTCACAGAGTCTGTGTACTTATTTACAGGCATTACCAAGGAGAGGTTACAAGGTGGGATTTAAAATAATCTGGGGTCACTTTAAATTTCATTCTCCCAAGTGCACAAACCGACCTGTGCAACAAAGGGCCTGGTGTTGATGTCCAGCCCAGTGTGCTCTGGGTGCAGTGACAGGCTGGGGCTGTGCCCTGCAGATCCTGCTTGCTTTAACCCTTTGTGCCTGCCCAGTGCTGGTGCTGCTCCTGGGGACACTGATGGGGCAGCAGAAATCCCTCAGGCACAAAGCCACACTTGTTCAGCATCTTTGGTTCCTGTGCAGAGCTTTTATCCCATTTCTGAGGCTGAAACCCTTCTGGGGTGCAGGGGTGACACAATTTACAGGGGTGCCCAGTGCTGCAGAGCCTTGCAGAGGGCTGCAAACTAAAGCTGGGCTGCACCACCCAAACACAGGAAACTTGTAAAATCTTGGATGTACACAGAACCCAGAACACCCCAGATCTGCAGCTCCTCCCTTGGCCTTCCTTTTCACCTCTAGTAGATGAAGATAAAGTCCAGCAGAGATCAAGAGTGTCACATCTCAGTCAGATTGTCACACTCACGGCAATTTTATTTTCAAAATAGAAATTTTAGGTCTTTTTCTCTGGTCCTCACTACTGACTTTTAAAAGCAGATTTACTGTTGTTACTTTTTCCTGATGTTTCTGGTTCTGTTCAGCTCACTTGGGATTTTTTCTTCCCTTCCTCCCCAGACTGTACAGTTCGTTCAGGGAATTTTTGTTGAGAAATATGACCCCACAATAGAAGATTCATACAGAAAGGTAAAGCACCGTGGTTTTTATCTTTTCCAAGTCTCCCAGAGGGAATTCCTGGGGTGCAGGGCTGGAGCTGCTGGGCAGTCCTTGCAGGGTCCCTGAGCTGTTACATAATCCAGGCACAGAGCTGCTTTCTTCCCTGGATGGATGTCAAGTGAGCCATTGTTCCACGGATTAGCAGAAGTGTCAGCACATTAAAGGCACCAAAACATACACTAAAAACTTGTGACATTTGTGCCTGTGATAATTAAATTAAATTGTGCTGTGAGTTCTGCTGTTAAATTTACTTGACTTTCCTGGAATTACCCTCCTTAGATCCAAGACATTTCTCAGACAGTGGAAGATTTATAAAGTCTCACTCTGAGGATCCTGAAATATTTTGCATTTTCTTCTCTTCCTACTCCCTTCTCTCCGGGCAGCAAAGAAAAATTCAAGTTTTAGGGTGCTTTGATTTGCAGGAGTGGATTAAATCGAGGCATTTCCAATCTCACTTAAGGTGAGATGTTTGCAGTGAGCTGCTCGTTTAAGCCTTGCTAATGCAGGCAGTCCTGGAGCACGTGAGCTGCCCCAGATGCCAGCTGGGGGCACAGTTAATCCTGTGAGGGCAGAGCTGCCCAGCCTGGGGCTGCAGGTGCTGCCCAGCCCTGCAGGTGCTCCTTGCTGAGAGCCCTTTGTGAGAGGTGCAGCCAGAGCTGGGATTTGTGCTGCCTGTCCACTGCAGATTTCACTCTGAGCTTTTGTTCCCTTTCCCAGCAAGTGGAAGTGGACTGTCAGCAGTGCATGCTGGAGATCCTGGACACAGCAGGGACAGTAAGTGCCATTCCTTCTCTCATTGCTGGCATTCCTTCCTGCAGAGCAGGGGTCCTGCCCCAGCAAGGGCAGTAAATGGGTGCAGTCATTTACATGGAGGATTTTGGTAGATACCTCAGCAGTGAGGTGAGTGCCAGTGCCTGGTGAGCTCTCCCCAGGGCTGGAGCCTCCTGTGCCATCCCCACGTCAGCATTGTGCTCTGGGAGGGTTTGCAATGTGAGTGTGCCACAGGCTGCAGCAGTGCCAGCCAAAGGGCTGCTGCCCTGCAGGTGCCACCAGCAGAGCTGCCCTGGCACCTCCCTGGCACTGCCCTGCTGTCCCTGCCATGCCACCTGCAGCTGGCACAGCCCTGCCCCAACAAACCATCCCTGGGGGCTGGCAGCACAGCCCAGGCACCTGGTGCAGCCTGGAGTTGGCTTTATTGGCAAAGCCCTGGAAATCCTCAGCAGCAGGGCAGGAGTCATTGCTGGCTGGCTCTGGTAAAAGTCCTGGCCCTGCTGGGGCTCTGAGCTGGCACTGTCCAGCCTGCCCTGGCATTTCAGTCAATACAACCATGCAGAGATGGTTTCATTGCTCTCTTCATCTTTTCCCCATTTTTCCAAGAAGCCCCTTATTAAAGGAAAAAAAAACCAAAACACCAAACCAAAGGGAAAGAGAGTGTTAATGCTTTTATTCAATTTCCATGCTCCAGTGGGTTTCTGTGAGGGTGAATATGTAAATCCATCTGTGGCCCTGCATTCTTGTCTCCAGCACAATAGGAGTATTCCTTTGGAGCTGTTCATTAGCTGCATTCTCCAGCTAATTACTGTAAAACCCGTTTGCTTGCAGGAGCAGTTCACAGCCATGAGGGACCTGTACATGAAGAACGGGCAGGGGTTTGCACTAGTTTACTCTATCACAGCACAGTCCACGTTCAACGACCTGCAGGACCTGCGGGAGCAGATCCTCCGGGTGAAGGACACCGAGGATGTGAGTGGGGCATGCCTGGGGCAGCTGCCTGAGGGGCTCTGCTCTCCAGCCACACAGCAGCTGGCTGTTTGCATACAGATCCTTCAGAGGGTCTCCTTGGGGAGTGTTGGGTGGGCTCTCAGAGCCCTGTGATTTCTGTGCTGTGTTTGAGGCACAGCACCTGCTAAGGGGCATCACAAAATCTGATTTTCCCGTGTCCTGGAAGCCACAGTCTTCTGAAATGCTGGGAGCTGATTGAAAGCAGCATTACTTCACTTTTTCTCCTTTAAACTCCTTTCCAGGATTTGCATTTCCTCTTTCTCTTGCCTTGGCTGTGCTTTATTTCCCTCAGAGTTGGGGCAGTCATGGTGAGGATGTTCCCAGCAGCTCTGCAGCTCTCTGGCACTGGAGGCTGGCAGGGCTGAGACTGATGTGGGAAGGGGAAATTCAAAGCTGTGGCAAAGTCTGTCCCCCAAGGAGGTGACACAGTGCCATGAACGAAACCATCAGGGGCCTGACAGAGCCTTGGGCTGCTTTGGGTGTTTGGAGCTCTTTTAAAGTAAGGGCAGATGAGCTGTGGGGAGTTTGGGGTGTGACACAAGATGGGCCAGGCTCAGGTGAGGGTGGCTCTGTCCCCTGGATGTGCTCCTGTGCTGGTCCCTGGCTGCAGTGGCCCTGGGCCCTCCCTGCTTTAACAAACTGAGCTTTTATTGCTGCAAAACTGCTTTTATTGCTGCAAAACTGCTTTTATTGCTGCAAACACATTTTCCTGAGTTAGGAAATATTCTCCTTTCAGTCTTTCACACCAGAACGTGTCCAAAGTCCCAGTACATCAATCATTACATTAGCTGTATCTGGAAGAGTTTAAATTCCAATCTCCTACACCTAACAGCAAATGATCAAAGGTAGTTGCTCACCAAGCTCCATTTTTGGATAAACCAATAATACCTTCTGCAATAAACTTACACAGTTTCATGTCTTCAAACCTGTACTGCTTACTCATCTCAGTATCACTTTTTGCCCTTTTATTTCACATCTTGATACACTTTGGTTTTTTGCTGAACATGTTCATAACACATTTTCATGTTTCAGTATGAGAAATTTTCTCTTAACTGTCTAGAAAACTCTACAGAACAGGATATTTACAACTCTGTCTAAGCTGATGGAGCCTGTAGATCTGATTTCAAATGAGCTTTATTTGCATTTGCTTCATCTGTACTGTGGCTTCAGGTTCCTGATGTAATAAGGAAAATTTATATCTCAAAAATAAAAATATGATCATTCTCTAATGAGAGAGGGCAGGGGCTCTTGGGGGATTTTGTGCTTCCCCTGGGTGTGAGGAAGGAAGCAGGAGATGCTGCTGGGCTGTGGCACTCCTGTGTGCCCTGCTCCCAGCTGGCACAGGTGACAGAGCCCAGGTGTGCCAGCCCTGGGGGCAGCCCTGGGGCAGCTCCTGGCACCTACAGGGGCACTTGGGCTGCTGGGAGACATTTTGGGGGTTTTGTTCCCTTGCCTGTGGGTTGGAAAGGTCCTCGGAGCTCATCCATGGGCAGGGACAGCTCCAGTGCCCCAGGGAGCTCCAGGCTGGCCTGGGACTCCTCCTTCTGTGCCTGCTGGGGACACCTGGGAGGGCCACAGCTGTGCCAGGCTCTGCAGAGGGGCAGAGCCACTTCATCATTGCCTCTTGGTTTTTATTGGGTTCATCCTGCACTTTCCATATTGCATTTCCTCTCTGCATTTCCCCCTCTGCATTTCCCACTCTGCATTTTCCATATTGCATTTCCTCTCTGCATTTCCCATTCTGCATTTCCCCCCCTGCC
The DNA here is from genome assembly GCA_024362935.1 of Setophaga petechia. Lineage (NCBI taxonomy): Eukaryota > Metazoa > Chordata > Aves > Passeriformes > Parulidae > Setophaga > Setophaga petechia. Next base: position 621,549 of record JANCRA010000092.1, on the reverse strand, counting down.
TTTCCCCCCCTGCCTTTCCTCTCTGCATTTCCCCCTCTGCATTTCCCCCCTGCATTTCCTCTCTGCATTTCCCACTCTGCATTTCCCATTCTGCATTTCCCCCCCTGCATTTCCCCCCCTGCATTTCCCCCCCTGCATTTCCCCCCTGCATTTCCCATTCTGCATTTCCCCCCTGCATTTCCCATTCTGCATTTCCCATTCTGCATTTCCCCCCCTGCATTTCCCCCCCTGCATTTCCCCCCTGCATTTCCTCTCTGCATTTCCCACTCTGCATTTCCCATTCTGCATTTCCCATTCTACATTTCCCACTCTGCATTTCCCATTCTGCATTTCCCCCCTGCATTTCCCATTCTGCATTTCCCATTCTGCATTTCCCATTCTGCATTTCCCCCCTACATTTCCCCCTCATCCTGAGCAGCCCAGAGCTCCCTGCTCATGGCCTTGCTGATGGATTTCTCCCCCGTTGCTCCTCTGCAGGTTCCCATGATCCTGGTTGGCAATAAATGTGACCTGGAGGAAGAGCGAGTGGTGGGCAAAGAGCAGGGGCAGAACCTCGCACGGCAGTGGTGTAACTGTGCCTTTCTAGAATCGTCTGCAAAGTCCAAAATCAACGTCAACGAGGTGAGCAGCTCCTGCTGTGTGTTCCCAGCGTGAGAGAGGCACTGAACCCTGTGTGTGTGAGCTGGGCACTCCAGGGTGAGCTGGGGAAGGGAGCCATGAGTGTGCCAGGTGTGCAGTGTGCCAGCCGTGCAGTGTGCCAGGTGTGCAGTGTGCCAGGTGTGCACTGTGCCAGGTGTGCAGTGTGCCTGCTGTGCAGTGTGCCAGGTGTGCAGTGTGCCAGGTGTGTAGTGTGCCAGCTGTGCAGTGTGCCAGCTGTGCAGTGTGCCAGGTGTGCAGTGTGCCAGGTGTGCAGTGTGCCAGGCATGCAGTGTGCCAGACGTGCAGTGTGCCAGGCGTGCAGTGTGCCAGGCGTGCAGTGTGCCAGCTGTGCAGTGTGCCAGGCGTGCAGTGTGCCAGGCGTGCAGTGTGCCAGCTGTGCAGTGTGCCAGCTGTGCACTGTGCCAGGCGCCCTGTGTGTGCCCCAGGGGTGGCTCCCCGTTCCCTGCCCACCCAGGGTGGCTCCCCAGGCCGGTCCCTTTCAGCCTCTCCCAGGGCTGTGAGCAGCAGAGGCCTGGGCTGGGTGACTTTAGCTGAGATAAACTTTATCTGGACAGGATGTTCTGCCACAGCCACTGCTGCCACCCCCAGCGTGGGCGATGCCCCGTTGTGCCCCTGGTCTTGTGTGGGCTGTTGGTTTTGGAATATTTGCATTTCTGGCTGCAGGTGCCTCATCACAGCCCCCAGCTCGCTCAGACCATCCCAAGGGCAGACCTGAGCAGCTCCCCGGGTTCAGCTGGGACCCCTCTGCTCTGGGTGCTGCTGCAGGGGCCGTGGGCTGGCTGGGCAGCTCTGCCCCACATGGGCACCAGCTTTGTCCTGTGCTGAGTTATCTGCCCGTGCCAGAGGCCGGGTCTGCAGGCACAAAGGCTGAGCTGACCCCGTGCAGCAGGGCTGGGCTGGCTCCAGCTGATAACTGGGACTGTTCAGGGCTGGGGAGGAGCAGGAGCAGCAGGAACTTGGCCTGGGCCCAGCTGCCTGGGCTGGGAGGGAGGGCAGCCCCAGGAGCTGAGAATTGCAGCTCTGGGCTGGGATTAGCCAGGCTGGGATTAGCCAGGCTGGGATTAGCCTGGGAGAGGCTCAGGAGCAGCTCTGGGCTGGGATTAGCCAGGCTGGGATTAGCCTGGATGAGGCTCAGCAGCAGCAGAGCTGAGCCAGGCTGCTGCCAGCAGGATCTGTGAGTGTCTGGGCTGGGAGGCAGCAGGAGCAGCTCAGCCCTCAGCAGATGCCCAGGGAGGTGCCAGCCCCGGGGCTGTGAGCATTCCCACACTTGGGGGTCACCCTGACCCTCCTCAGGCCTCACCCCGTGCTCAGGGGGTCCTGGGGTGCCAGCCCCATCCCTCAGGGTGCCCTGCCTGTCCTGCTGGGTGTGCTCAGGGGGTCCTGGGGTGCCACCCCTGTCCCTCGGGGTGCCCTGCCTGTCCTGCTGGGTGTGCTCAGGGGTCCTGGGGTGCCAGCCCCATCCCTCGGGGTGCCCTGCCTGTCCAGGGGTGCCCTGCCTGTCCTGCTGGGTGTGCTCAGGAGTCCTGGGGTGCCACCCCTGTCCCTCGGGGTGCCCTGTCTGTCCTGCTGGGTGTGCTCAGGAGTCCTGGGGTGCCACCCCTGTCCCTCGGGGTGCCCTGCTGGGTGTGCAGCCCCAGGGAGCTCACAGCTCAGGGCACTGGTGCTTGTCTGCAGGATGAGTTCTGCTCTCCTTGTGATCCTGGTGTTCTGGTCTCCTGCCAGCTGACGTTTCCTACTTGTGAAAAGTACAAAAGCTGAGGAAATCCAAGAGAGGAGCTGTGAATGAAGCAGCTCAGGGCACTGGGAGTCTGTTCTGCTGCCTCCTGGCCTGGGGAGGCATTTGCATTCTTTTGGGGCTTGCATTTGCATTCTTGCTTTCTCACTACTTTTGGAGTTTCTAAATTTGTTAAAATCTGAGTAAAGAGTGATAAATTCCTACGTGCATTTGCTGCATGTGAACCAAACCTTTCAGATAATAAGTTTTTAGTCCAGATGACCTTCTGGTGACCTCTGAGATGCTCTTGCAGCACGCTGACTCTCTTTAGGGATGGTGGCGTTCCTGAAACCTTGTTGCAGATGTCTGTACTCACAGTCAGTACTAGCACCAAAATTATCTAACTTATGAGAAAGGAAAATCTCAAATTTCAGTTGTTACAGTTTGTTATAAACTGTTTCTTTGTCTTGTGAATTTCTCTGGAATCAACAAGAATTTGTGAGCTGTCAGCCACTCCAGGAAGGGGAAAAAATAAACAAGGACAAGGGTGGAGCCCTCTGAAGGTTGAAATATTTCTCCTCAATGCTGTGACCCAGCTCCCAGCATTTTTGCAAAGCTCATTTTGCTATAAATGGGTTGAGTCTTGCTGGGAAAACAACTCCCAGCAGCAGCAGCAGCACTCAGCAGGCTCTGCAGCTGCAGGAGGGCCCTGGGGGTCCCTGGTGGCAGTGGGAGCTCAGGGCCAGCCAGGGGACAGGGCCAGGGCCAGGGGGTGCCCTGGGCTGCTGATCCTTGAGGATATTGTGCCTGTTTTAAAAACCCCTTTGTTAATCCCGATTTTCTCCCACTTTTCCAAAGCAAGGAAACTGCTGCCATTTCACTGCCCTGCTCTTCTGAAGGCTTTGGTGCTGATAAACTGAGTTTCCAGCTCCCTTATGTTCTGCACACTGATGGCAGCTTTGGGTTTCTTCTCCCATAAGCAGCTGCTAGAGAAACATGTAATAAATTCAAGCAGTTTAATTGAATTTACATAACTGCAGCCACCAGGAAAGAGCTGTCAGCTCCCCAGCCTGCCTCACTTCTGACAGCTTGTGTTTTATCACTGGGGTTTTCAGCTTGTGTTTTTCATTTGCAGATCTTTTATGACCTGGTCAGACAGATAAATAGAAAAACACCAGTGGAAAAGAAGAAGCCTAAAAAGAAATCATGTCTGCTGCTTTAGACTCCCTTCATGCAGCAGCTCTGAGCCAGGTAAGAGGGGCCTGAGTCCCCCCTGGGCCAGGTGAGCAGAGCAGCTCCAGCAGAGCCCCTTCCCTGTGCTGCTCCTCCTGGGCTGTGCCTGAGCTGGAGCTTTCACCTGAGCCCCAGGGCTCGCCTGGGCTTCCTTCTCATCCTCTGAGAAATGTTGGTTATCCTCTGTAAGTGTTGGTTATCCTCTGTAAGTGTTGGTTATCCTCTGTAAATGTTGGTGTTAATGCTGCCACTGCTGTCCCCATGCTGGGACATTTGGGGACAATTATAAATTACATTTGTAGGGATGTGGGGTTCAGTGGCACAGAAATAAAAAAATAAAACAACCCAAACCAAAACAAGCATAAAGAACCCCAAAACAAACCCAACCAAAAAGCACACCAGGACTGGACACAGCTATAAATAATCTTCCTGTGTTCTTGGCAGGGAGCTCTGTGTGCTCACAGCTGTTCTGTCCTGCTCAGGAAGGAACTGCAGCTCTGCAGCTCCAGGGTTGGGACAGAAACGTCCCCGTTTGGGGCAGGGAGGGGCACTGGGGCTGGCACTGCTCTGCCACCTGCCTTTGCCAGCTCAGGGGGTTCCTGGAACCAGCAGAGCTGTGCTGAGCTGTGCTGTGCTCTGTGCTGTGAGCTCTGTGCTCTGCTCTGTGCTGAGCTCTGTGCTGAGCTGTGAGCTGTGCTGTGAGCTCTGTGCTGTGAGCTCTGTGCTCTGCTCTGTGCTGAGCTGTGCTCTGTGCTCTGTGCTCTGTTCTGTTCTGCCCTGCCCAGCCCTGGCCATGGGCACTGCTGGTATCGGGCAGGGGCAGCAGGCTGGCACTTGGCTGGCACTGCTCTGGCCCTGATAAAACACAGCATTTGCAGAGTTCCACTGCCACAACCCCCTGCTCTCTGTGCCAGGAACAGCCCTGAGCTCGGGGACAGGAGCTGCTCTGCTGCCTGTGGGCCGTTGGCTGGTCAGTGGTGGCAGCAGCAGAGTGAGAAATGCCCCCCAAACCTTCATTTGTGTTTTCTTCCTCCAGATTGCAGGAATGAAGAACTGTTGCCTAAATGGAAAGTGCCAGCATTCCCAACTTCAGAACCTTATGGAAATGAGTAACATATCGGGAGAAGCTTCTCCTGTTTTTTATATCCTGCGGGAAGAGTTTAGATCTTAAAAATGGTTTGCACACAGTCCCTGGAAAAAGCAGTTGCTCTGTGTATATCTCTTGGAAATTAAAGCCAATACTCCTCCTCCTTTGCAATAGCAATTAACAGATGTGAAAATAAATATAATTGACTCTAGCATATGATTATCCCAAGGAGCATGGATGCATTTCAAATGTTAGAGGTTGCTACTATAATTAAAATTCATATTGACCATTTTATCATAATTTCTCCCCATCAAGCACTAAAATGTTCCACTGTTATATTTTATATCTATAACTATAGATATATATTATCCGAAGTTTCCCTTTGAACTCACTGCAACAAATAACTTTTTGAGTCATTGACTTCATTTTATATTTAAAAGTTACGGAATATCATTATTTTCATTCTGCCATTGTATTCTAATTAAAAATGTTTGTGCATAATGCTTTGGAAAAATGGGTCTTTTATAGGAAAAAAACTGGGATAACTGATTTCTATGGCTTTAAAAGCAAAAATATATAATATACTAAACCAACTCTAATATTGCTTCTTGTGTTTTACTGTCACAGATTAAATTACAGCTTTTATGAATGATTAAATTTTAGTACATTTTCATTTTTGTTTCTGTGTTTTTGTTACCGTTTCCAGCCTTTGGGTTTGCTCCCTGTTCTGGGAGTTCTCTGCCATCCTGGTGGATCAGGGGTTTGCTGAGGTGCCCCCAGTGCCCTGTGCTGTATTTAGTGCACCCCTCCCAAAGGACAGCAGGCAGCTCTTGTGCTTCCCCTTGGCCTTTTGCAGGTGGTCCTGCTGTGGTATTTCCTCTGATATTTCCTCTTTCTGCCCTGGAGGTTGATCCTCAGTTTCAAACCCGGCTGTGGCTGGGGGTCCCTGCTCAGCTGAAGGGGTTTTCTGTTCATTTGGGGTTTGTTGTGTTCTTCAGTCCCTGTTGTTTATGAAGTGTCAAGGAGCAGGATCCAAAGAGGCCCCTGGGTGCTCTTGTGTGGTTTTGTCTTGGTCACACATCTCTGTGTGGACCCCAGGGCTGGGGGCTCCTGCCCCCTCCAGTGGGTGAGACAGAAGTGTCAGCAGGGCAGGGAGCTCAGCCCAGCCCTGTCCTGGTGCTGCAGCTGGAGCTGAGGGCAGAGATGTCCTGCACCCCCGTGGGGCTCACTGGGAACCAGGGGAGCAGTTCTGCAAACAGCATTTCCTAAAACTCTGTTCTGATGCAGCTGGTGAACTGTAGAGAGCCCAGTTCCTAATGCAGCCCAGACAGGACTGGATGCAAACATCTGGATGATGTGACAACATCTGGATGGTGTGACAACATCTGGATCATGTGACAACATCTGGATGATGTGACAACATCTGGATGGTGTGACAACATCTGGATGATGTGACATCTGCCTCCTGACCAGCACAGTTACTGCAGCTGCCAGCCCTCAAGGCAGCCCTGCAGCTCCTTTTTCAGGAGGAGCAGAAGCACTGTGTTGGCAGGTTGGTTATCTTTCTGAAATGTAAAATATTTCAGCAATAATTTCAGTGATCGTGGTGATCACTGCACGTGTCTGTATGAACTGGGGCACAGAGTGGGGTGCACGGGGGCTGAGTGGGGATGGGATGGGGATGGGGATGAGGATGAGGATGGGGATGGGGATGGGGATGGGGATGAGGATGGGGATGGGGATGGGGATGAGGATGAGGATGAGGATGAGGATGGGGATGGGGATGAGGATGGGGATGGGGATGGGGATGGGGATGGGGATGGGATGGGGATGGGGATGGGGATGAGGATGGGGATGAGGATGAGGATGAGGATGAGGAGGGCGGGGAGCGCTGCCGAGCCCAGGCTGCCGCTAGATGGGAGTGTGGGAGAGGCGCAGGGCTGGGAAGGCTCCACTGCCGTCGCTCTAATTCGGGATATTTGCAGCCTTCCCGCCCCTCTCCTCTCCCCTCTGCCTCCCACAAGGCGCTCGTTTTCTCACTGGATAAAAAATTAAATTTAATGGATTTTAGCACAATAGCTGCAGTTCTGCCCCGGAGAGCCAGGTCAGACAGAAATGTCCTGAAGCACTTGGTGGTTAATGTCTCACCAGGTTAAAAACGAGTTCACTGCAGAATGTCCTAAAGAAAGGGGAAAAGAAAAACCTCCCACAAGTCCCAGGCTTCTGCTTTTGACCAGAACCCAGCCGAGCACAGCAACATTTCGCTGAGAGCAAAGGGACACATTTAAAATGTCCCTGGAGTCACCCAGCTCCTCTGTGAGCTGTGCACAATTCCCCAAGGACAGTCCTGGCCATCCCTGCAATGTGCAGCTCTCACTCCCGCCCGTGTTTGTCATTTCCAGTGTTTTCTGAAGGTTATTTGAAGTCATGTTTTCCCCTCCCTCCCGTGTGGGTTGGATGGAATGATCCCAATGTGGATGGAATGATCCCAGTGTGGATGGAGTGATCCCAGTGTGGATGGGATGATCCCAGTGAGGATGGAATGATCCCAGTGAGGATGGGATGATCCCAGTGAGGATGGAATGATCCCAGTGAGGATGGAGTGATCCCAATGTGGATGGAATGATCCCAGTGTGGATGGGATGATCCCAGTGTGGATGGAATGATCCCAGTGAGGATGGGATGAATGATCCCAGTGTGGATGGGATGATCCCAGTGAGGATGGATTGATCCCAGTGTGGATGGAATGATCCCAGTGTGGATGGATTGATCCCAGTGTGGATGGATTGATCCCAGTGTGGATGGGATGATCCCAGTGAGGATGGAGTGATCCCAGTGTGGATGGAATGATCCCAGTGAGGATGGATTGATCCCAGTGTGGATGGATTGATCCCAGTGTGGATGGGATGATCCCAGTGTGGATGGATTGATCCCAGTGTGGATGGAATGATCCCAGTGTGGATGAAGTGATCCCAGTGTGGATGGGATGATCCCAGTGTGGATGGAATGATCCCAGTGTGGATGGGATGATCCCAGTGTGGATGGAATGATCCCACAGGTCCTGCCCCACTGGGAGGATTTGATTGCAGCTTCTGATGCCGACCCAAGGAGTGCCAGGGAGGTTTCCCAGGCTGCTCAAATCCAGGTTTGTTCTGCTGGCTCTGAGCTGCATTCCTGCCGTTGCAGTGGCTGACGTGGGCATCCTGCAGCCACCAGAGAAACTTGAAAATTCATGTTAAATTCACCATTAACCTTGGCAAAATCACCAAATTAATGAATGCGTTCTTTATTTTGCCAGGACCAGGCAGTGAGGGATGAAATTGGATTTTCCAGACGCCCAGGTGCCACTTGGTGAATAACCAGCAGGTGCCAGCCCTCCTGCCTGGGGCTGAGCATCCTTCCCTCCCTCCTGGCTGGGGCTGAGCATCCTTCCCACCCCTGGCTGGGGCTGAGCATCCTTCCCACCCTCCTGCCTGGGGCTGAGCATCCTTCCCACCCCCTGGCTGGGGCTGAGCATCCTTCCCTCCCTCCTGCCTGGGGCTGAGCATCCTTCCCACCCTCCTGGCTGGGGCTGAGCATCCTTCCCACCCCCTGGCTGGGGCTGAGCATCCTTCCCTCCCTCCTGGCTGGGGCTGAGCATCCTTCCCACCCCCTGGCTGGGGCTGAGCATCCTTCCCTCCCTCCTGGCTGGGGCTGAGCATCCTTCCCACCCCCTGGCTGGGGCTGAGCATCCTTCCCACCCCCTGGCTGGGGCTGAGCATCCTTCCTACCCCCTGGCTGGGGCTGAGCATCCTTCCCACCCCCTGGCTGGGGCTGAGCATCCTTCCCTCCCTCCTGGCTGGGGCTGAGCATCCTTCCCTCCCTCCTGGCTGGGGCTGGGCTCTGGCACTGGTTTCCCTGCAGCAGCTGGTCAGTGCTCTGGCTTTCAGCCACAGCTCTGTTTTCCTCCTGGAAGGAAACTCCCCAGATTTGGAGACAAACCCTGCACAGGAGGAGGGAGAGGAGCAGGAGTGGGGGGCTCTGGGCTCAGTAGCCCCCAGGCAGGGCTCATTGCCAGTGCTGCAGGCTGCCAGCAGCCCTGGCACAGCTCTGCTGCCGGGGCTGAGCCCTCCTGGTCCCAGGGAAAGGGGGACACTGTTTGTGCTGTCCTGGCCCTGGAGCAGCCTCTTGTCCTCCCTTTGCAGGAGGCTGCACACAAGGGAACTCTGCTCGTTCCTCCTGTGGTGAGACCCCATCAGCCACGTTCTCCTGCATCCCCTGTCCCATCTCCAGCAGGATGCTCGGCAGAGGCAGCAGCACCAGAGGAGGCTGGAATCATCCACCAGGGGCTTTGGGGCACGGAGAGCAGAGCTGGGGGTGCAGAGCCGGGGGAGCAGAGCTGGGGGTGCAGAGCTGGGGGTGCCGGGTTGGGGGAGCAGAGCTGGGGGTGCAGAGCTGGGGGAGCAGAGCTGGGGGTGCAGAGCTGGGGGAGCAGAGATGGGGGAGCAGAGATGGGGGAGCAGAGCTGGGGGAGCAGAGCTGGGGGAGCAGAGCTGGGGGTGCAGAGCTGGGGGAGCAGAGCTGGGGGAGCAGAGCTGGGGGAGCAGAGCTGGGGGTGCAGAGATGGGGGAGCAGAGATGGGGGAGCAGAGATGGGGGAGCAGAGATGGGAGAACAGAGCTGGGGGAGCAGAGCTGGGGGAGCAGAGCTGGGGGAGCAGAGCTGGGGGTGCAGAGATGGGGGAGCAGAGCTGGGGGAACAGAGCTGGGGGAACAGAGCTGGGGGTGCAGAGCTGGGGGTGCAGCCCCGTCCCGGCTGGGCCCGGCCAGCCCTGGGTGGAGCCCTGGGCCCGGGGGTGGCTCAGAGCAGCCCGTGGCCGCCCTGGCCGAGGTCAAACATCCCCGGCATTTCCCTGGTGCCCAGCCCAGATGGGGCTGGCACGGGGGCGGCTCGGGGCACAAGGAGCCCTTGTGCAGGGAGGGAGGGAGGGAGGGAGGGAGGATGCTCCGGGTGCCCAGCCCGGGCCAGCTGCTGCCAGAGCCACCAACAAAGCCCAGATTCAGCGGGGAGCAGCTCCTGGGCAGGGACACTGCAGCTCTATGGAGCCCTGGGCAGGGACACTGCAGCTCTATGGGACCCTGGGCAGGGACACTGCAGCTCTATGGGACCCTGCGCAGGGCAGGGACACTGGAGCCCTATGGGACCCCGGGCTGGGTGGGGACACTGGGAGCTCTATGGGACCCTGGATCGGTCCCACCCAGCTCAGGGGCACTGTCAGGGGCTCCCAGCTCTGATTTCCAGGAGTTTTCCAGCCAAGAAACCCGAGATGCCCCTGGCTCTCCTCCAGAACCACCCCAAGGAGAGCAGCAGCCCCAGCTGAGCCCTCTGCCCCATGGAGGTGATCCCTAAGGTGCCTTTTCCCTGCAGGTGTTTTGCACAGAAATCCAGTTCCTTGCAGCCCCTTTGGGGAGCTGAGTGAAAGCAGCAGTGCTGCAGCTCTGCTGCCCCTTCCTTCCAGGCTGCTCCAAATCCTGGGGTAAATTGGCTCCAGCTCCCTTGCACCTTGTTTTTCCCTGCCCGTGGTTCCAGCTGTGACATTCTGAGGGCTGCAGACATCCAGCATCCCACACCCAGCTCTCATTTAGCTCTGCAAATAAGAAGCGTCAAGCAGCTGTGTCAGTTTGGCTTAAATTCACGGGAGAAATCATTTGATTTGAAGCAGTTTATGTTATTAAATTTGACTGCACAGGAGCCCCTGCAGGATAATCCTGTATGATAAATGATGTTTGAAACGAGGGAGACCCGACACGGGCTCCAGCCCCAGATTAATCTGCAGGAGCAGGGGAGGCACGGAGGAGGAGAGGGCAGGGCTGGTGTGGCAGAGCTGCAGCTGCAGCACCCCCGAGCCAGCCCAGGCACAGCAGGGATGGAGCACCCAGCCCTGGCAGAGCTGCAGAGCCCTCCAGAGCAGGTGGCACCCGGGCCATGGGGCACGGGTGGCCTTGGCACTGCTGGGGGCAGCTGGACCTGATCTCAGAGGGCTTTTCCAGCCTCGGAGATCCCGTGGTGAAGCAGCACCTGCCCACCTGAGGGCTCTGCCCTGTGCACCTGGGTCACCCTCGGTGTCACCCAGGGCAGAATCACCGAAATTTGGCAGCAAACGCCAGGGCAAGCAGGAGCCAGCTGTGCTCTGAGCTCTGCTCAGAAATGTGCAGGGATTCCATGGGAACAAGGAGAGCACCCCCTGCCCCTCTGCCCAGGGTGTCAGGGTGCTGAGGGTGCCCCGAGATGGATCCAAGCTCAGGAGCTCTGGGCCAGGGCCGTGGCTCCCTCAATGCCCTGCAGGGCTGCTCTGAACCAGCCCCATGCCAGGGCCAGGAGGGGCTGCCCTGGCTCTGTGCGCCTGGCTAGGCTGTGCCCGGTGTGCCAGGGGCAGCTGGCACTGCTGGGGACGGTGCCCGGCCAGCCTGGGCACCAACAGGAGCTGGGTTTGCTGCCAGCCGAGCTCAGGGCTTCCCTCTCCCTGCAGAGCCGATCAGCAGCCCAGGCAGCTTTGGGCCCTTTCCTTCTGGAACAATCCGCGTTTAGGGCCGGACTGAGAAGGATTTGCTGTGAGAGAAGCTCCCGGAGCGGGGCTGAGGTAATCACTGAATTGAGTGCGAGGTGCTGAATGAGGCGCGATGAGTCACAGCAAAAACTGCTCTGGGGCAGCAGGAAAAGCTCCTGGGTGGGACTGAGCATCCCCGGCTGCCCGGTGGGACTGAGCATCCCCGGCTGCCCGGTGGGACTGAGCATCCCCGGCTGCCCGGTGGGACGAGCCCCCGGAGCTGCCCGGGGCAGGTTTTGGGGGTCAGGGCAGGGATGGAGCCCTCGGGGGCTGTGCCAGGGCCAGGAGCTCCCCGGGCCCTGCTGAGGGCGCCGGGCTCAGGGCTGGGCTCTGCTGCCCGGGATTCTGCCCCGCCTGTGCCAGGGCTGGGATTCTGCCCCGCCTGTGCCAGGGCTGGGATTCTGCCCCGCCTGTGCCAGGGCTGGGATTCTGCCCCACCTGTGCCAGGGCTGGAGCTGCCAGGGCAGAGCAGGGAGGGGCAGCACCCAGCGAGAGGAGCTGGCCCAGCACCATCCCCTGCCAGACATGGATTTATTTGCCCCTGTCTGCTGTGGGTTTAGGTTCCTGACGGTCTCAGGGCTGTGCTGTTGCCATCTCGTGTCCCTTCTGCTGGATTGCCCTCTTCCTTTAATTTTTTACCGGTTTGTTTGGTTCTGCTCCCAGCAGAGGCAGCTCCACGGGAAGGAGAAGAAATCGAGTGTTTATTTTTAGATAGTGCCAAAAGAGTTCAACCCAAGGCAAATTCAATTCCTTCAGGTCGTGCACAGCCCCTGGAGAGGCTGCAGAGGATTCATTTCCACGGGAAATGCCCCAAACCCAGCGCCCAGCACGGGGCTGAGAGCACACGGAGCTGTTTGAGGGGCTCATCCCAGCCCAGCGCAGGTGCTGGGGTGGAGCAGGGTCCGGAGGGTCCCCCCAGCCCCACCGTGTGTTCTGAGGGGTGGGGGTGGTCCCTGACCCCATCCCAGCCCTGCCCCGGCTGGGGGTCCAGGGGTGCTGCTCCTGGCAAGGCTCCCGCAGCCCTCCCCATCCTCGGGATGTTCTCCTGCTCCAGGGCCCCAGATGCTGCTCCTGGCCCGGATTTGGGGCATCCCGAGCCCCCAGCTTGGCCTGGCCCCTCCGGGCTGGGCGGGGATGCCCAAGGCTCTCACTGTGATTGAGCAGAACAAGAGACCGGGGTAAACCCGGCTCCTCTGCTCTGCCTCAGCGAGCACAAAGAGGAGAAAGGGCCCGAGCCAGACAATTAAAACAAGCAATAAAACGGCACCCGGAGATCCGTGGAAGGATTTTTCCTCGACACGCTCGCCCCCAACAAGTGCCACATGTCCTGTGTATAAATAGCAGCTGCCCAGACTTGCTTAATCATCCCATTGTTGCTCTATAATATTAATTAAACATTCCTCTGGGATTGTTTGCATCCTAATTAAGCAGGGGAACTTACAAAAGACAGCGAAGAAACCAAACAAGTGCGTGCTGGGGCTGCAATTTCACTGAACCGTGTGCAACTGTGTTTAAAAAAGCCATGAGAACGGCAGGACTGTGGTTGAAAGCATTTCTAGAGCCACCAGGGCTGGGGATTGTTTGATAACGGTGCTGGGGATTGTTTGATAACGGTGCTGGGGATTGTTTGATAACGGTGCTGGGGATCAGGAGCAGCTCCAGGATCTTGGGGAGGGAAGCCGGGACTGTGGGTGACAATATTGTCTCATATTGCAGGTGACAATATTGTACTGCAGGTGACAATATTGGATTGTGGGTGACAATATTGTACTGTGGGTGACACTATCGTATCACAGGTGACAATACCAGGGGTGACAATATCGTATTGTGGGTGACAATATTGTCTCATATTGCAGGTGACAATATTGTATTGTGGGTGACAATATTGTATCTCAGGTGACAATACCGTACCACGGGTGACAATATCGTATCTCAGGTGACCCCGGCTCCTGAGGAGCCTTCCCGAGGGACAGGTCCCCCCGTCCCCAGGTCCCCCCGTCCCCAGGTCCCCAGGTCCCCCCGTCCCCAGGTCCCCAGGTCCCCCTGTCCCCAGGTCCCCCCGTCCCCAGGTCCCCCTGTCCCCAGGTCCCCCCGTCCCCAGGTCCCCAGGTCCCCCTGTCCCCAGGTCCCCAGGTCCCCAGGTCCCCCTGTCCCCAGGTCCCCAGGTCCCCCTGTCCCCAGGTCCCCCTGTCCCCAGGTCCCCCCGTCCCCAGGTCCCCCCGTCCCCAGGTCCCCAGGTCCCCCCGTCCCCAGGTCCCCAGGTCCCCCTGGCCCGGGCTGGTTTCCCCTCCCTCCCTCCTCTCTCCCTCCTCTGGCACAGACTCCAGTGCATTGTTCCCAGCTCAGGCTCGTGCACCCTGCAGGGATGTGCTGTGAATTACTTCCCAAATTATGTGAGTAATTAAAATCAATGAGAGGGTATCCTGTTAAATAACGTAATTAGATGAGCACAGCAGCGAGATGAGTGCAATGGTGGTTTTGTTCTCCTGCCTGGAGACAGCTTTTAACTCTTTCCCTCTTGGCTCTTCCCTGGGTCATGCCAGGAAAAGCCTCCCCTGCCTCCCCCGGAGCTTCTCCCAGCCCGGGGCTGTCCTTGTCCTTCCCTCAGCGCCCACCCCTGGGTTCTGGGGGGCACGCTGGCAATGCCCCACACCTGAAGGCTACAGACACAGAGCTGCCTTTGGATCCCTGTAAATCCAGAGCTGGCAGAGGAGAGCAGGGCCCTCCTGCCCTGAGCTGGGCATGGAGCCCCACAAATGGAAATGGGATTGTCTGAGGTGCAGAGGAACTGTCTGAGCCATCCCTGCAGGTGCAGGCAGCTCCCACTGCCCACTCCCTGTCCCCAGGCACAAACAGCAGCTTTCCTGCAGCACAGAGGCTCCAGGGGCTGCCCTAATTCCAGAGGAAACGGAATGGCTGAGGAGCCCGAGTGCTGGGAGTTGCTCTGGTTCTACCTCTGCTTCCCGCAGGGCAGGAGCAGCCCCAGCCCCTTCAGACACACGTGGAGAGCTCTCTCCTCCAGCGTGCAGTGCTCAGAGCTCCTGGGGGCTCTGGGAAGGGTGGAGGCACCTGGCCAGATGGCTCTCATTGCAGGAATGGAATCTAAATAATTAATTTACAGGGTGGTGTTGGGGCCCTTGCTGTGTCCCAGAGGAAAGGCTGCAAGTCCTTCACCTGGTGGTTGTTTTCTCCAGCTGTGATGCACACAGAGATGAAGGATCTGTCCTGTGATTGCCCAGGGCTGCCAAGATGTGTCACATCGAATTGTCCCATGAAATCACATCATGGCACAGGACCTGAACCCTGCTGGGGCCAATCCCTGGGGCGGGGAGAGCGGGAATCCTGCCCTGGGGGCTGCAGGGGTGACAGGCTGTCCTGGGGGAGCTCAGCACACAGAGGGGTGACAGGCTGTCCTGGGGGAGCTCAGCACACAGAGGGGTGACAGGCTGTCCTGGGGGAGCTCAGCACACAGAGGGGTGACAGGCTGTCCTGGGGGGCTGCAGGGGTGACAGGCTGTCCTGGGGGAGCTCAGCACACAGAGGGGTGACAGGCTGTTCTGGGGGAGCTCAGCACACAGAGCCCGGCTGGGGTGGCTCCTGCAGGGCGCAGGGAGGGAGGAGCAGGTTGGGCTGTCCGAGGTGCCTTATCCCCCCATCTCTGAGCGATTTACAGCTGCCATAAACCCCTGCTGAAGGAGGACTTTTGCTCGACTTTCTTTCCTGGCAATGCAGCTTATCTCCAGAGAATTTCCCAATACTCTGTAGCTGCAAATAGAATGTTTCTCCCATTCCTCTTAGGAATAAATAAGAATTTCTCTGTTATCTGCCTCTTTAAGCCACATATTGCATGCAAAGCTCCGACCATGCTGCCAACAGCATCACACCAGCCACACCTTGGCAAACCAGGTGAGCAGCACACAGAGAGTTCCCCTCTTGAACGATGTCAAATGCAGAGGAGCCAGCCTCTCCTTTTTCCGAGCACAGCTCCATTGAGGGCACAGGAAACCCAGCACAAAGCCGGCCCTGAATGGTTCCCACAGCATTAGCATGAGCACATGCAGATCAGGCAGCTGCAGCATGAACGCCTGGCTGGCTGCCCCGGGTGTGAGCCCCGCAATTGTGAGCAGCAGAAAGAGCCCGGAGGAGGGGGAAGCTCTGAGCAGGTACCTGGGGAGAGCTGCACAATGGTGTGGCTTGGAAAGCACCTTAAACGTGCCCTAATTCCAGTCCCCTGTCCTGGGCTGGGGCACCTCCCACTGCCCCGAGCCCTGCCCAGCCTGGCCTTGGGCACTGCCAGGGATCCACAGCTGCTCTGGGCACCTGTGCCAGGCCTCACTCCCTCACAGGGAGGAATTTCTTCCCAATATCCGTCCAACGCTGCTCTCTGCTCCAGCTTAAAGCCCCTGTCTGTGTCCTGCCACTGCACAAACACAAACACAAACACAAACACAAACACAAACACAACCACAAACACAAACACAACCACAAACACAACACAAACACAAACACAACACAAACACAAACACAAACACAACACAAACACAACACAAACACAACCACAAACACAAACACAACCACAAACACAACACAAACACAAACACAACACAAACACAAACACAAACACAACACAAACACAACACAAACACAAACACAACACAAACACAACACAAACACAACACAAACACAACCACAAACACAACACAAACACAAACACAACACAAACAACACAAACACAAACACAACACAAACACAACACAAACACAACACAAACACAACCACAAACACAACACAAACACAAACACAACACAAACAACACAAACACAAACACAACACAAACACAACACAAACACAAACACAAACACAAACACAAACACAACACAAACACAAACACAAACACAACACAAACACAAACACAAACAACACAAACACACAACACAAACACAACACAACCACAAACACAAACACAACACAAACACAACACAAACACAACACAAACACAAATACAAACCCTCCCGAGGGCAGCCAGGTGCGTTTCCCTTCCCTCTGCCCTGCAGCAGCCCAAGATGCCCCATCCCACTGTCAGAAGAACAAGCTGTGAAATGGTTTTGAAAATCAAGGCTCTTTAATTACAGGCACGCTTGGGAGCCTTCTGGAGGCCATCTGGCCGAGAGCAGGGCGTGGGCTCGGGGCAGGGAAAGCCCGGGGAGCACAGCAGCTCCTGCAGGAGCTCCATTAGCGCTAAGAGCTAAATCCTCTCTGGCCATCAGGCCATATGGGCCAGAGCAGGCTCATCCGTGCCAGGGCTGTGCAGGGCTGGGTGCCCGGGGGCCCGGGTGTGCTGCCCGCCCAGCCCTTGGCCGCAGGTTCCATCAGTGCCCACGCCCAGGCTGCCCCTGCCATCGCTGCCCTCCCTGGCAGGGCCAAGGGAGCCTCCTGCTCCCGTGACTGTCCCGTGCTGGGGATGAGCCCCTCCTGTCAGAGTGCAGAACACGGCCACGGCCCCCTCAGACACTGCCCCTGTGCTAATTAGCTGGGTTTCATACTCAGCAATGGAGAACCACTTCGTGGCACTTTCATGAAGGAAAGAAAGAGGAGCAAAAGCCATTATAATTTCAGGAAAAGTCCCTGGAGAAGTGAAATGGTAATTCACAAATCCAGCTCTGATCTATTAGCAGATCCTGCTCTGGAGACTAAATTAGGGAGGATGTCTGGCTTGGGTGATATTCTTCATTATTTGAATGACTATAAAGAATATTTATTAAATATTTTTTTCTCTTAAGAACTTGCTGCATTTCCTCGCTATTTCCAAGCGTTTGAAGCCTAGCCCACACTGATTTGTCACTGCAAACACCCTGGAAAATCCTATTTTAATGCAAAGCTGCTCCTCTCTCTGGAAAACTCCTTCTCTTTGGTGACCCTCTGGAAAGGGAGGGGAGGTAACAAACAGGATGAACTCCTGATAAAAGAGGAGGAAAACAAAACGCTTCCCAAGCAGCCTCTCAGCATTCAGAGGAGCAGCAGCCCCGGAGCCCACGAGGAGGAAGGACAAAGCTTGCTCGGGTTCCTGCAGAAGTCTGAGCTCGGGGGCTGCCCTGCTCCTCTCCTTGTATGGGCACAAGCAGGGCCTGCCTTGTGCCTATATTTAATTTGCAAAGCAGAAAAAGAATTCTGCCTGCCCGCCTGTGCTGCAGCGGCCTCCCAGCCTCGGGAGGCTCAGCGGGAGCAGAGTTGGGTGTTTGAAATAAAGAATTTCCCTGCTCTCACACAGGGCCCTCCTCAGCTGCAGTGAGTGGAACAGGGTGGGAGCTGCTGCACACCCAGAGCACCTGCTGGGGGAACGGGGCTGCAGGGCCAGCAGCAGGGAATGGGGCTGCAGGGCCAGCAGCAGGGAATGGGGCTGCAGGGCCAGCAGGGAATGGGGCTGCAGGGCAGCAGCAGGGAATGGGGCTGCAGGGCCAGCAGCAGGGAATGGGGCTGCAGGGCAGCAGCAGGGAATGGGGCTGCAGGGCCAGCAGGGAATGGGGCTGCAGGGCCAGCAGCAGGGAATGGGGCTGCAGGGCCAGCAGGGAATGGGGCTGCAGGGCCAGCAGCAGGGAATGGGGCTGCAGGGCCAGCAGGGAATGGGGCTGCAGGGCCAGCAGCAGGGAATGGGGCTGCAGGGCCAGCAGGGAATGGGGCTGCAGGGCCAGCAGGGAATGGGGCTGCAGGGCCAGCAGGGAATGGGGCTGCAGGGCAGCAGCAGGGAATGGGGCTGCAGGGCAGCAGCAGGCTCTGTGCTCCCCGTGGCTGTGCCACATCCCTGTCCCTGTCCCCTTCTCCTGCCAGCTCTGTGTTCCCCGTGGCTGTGCCACATCCCTGGCCCTGTCCCTGTCCCTGTTCCCTTCTCCTGCCAGCTCTGTGTTCCCCGTGGCTGTGCCACATCCCTGGCCCTGTCCCTGTCCCTGTCCCCTGCTCCTGCCAGCTCTGTGTTCCCCGTGGCTGTGCCACATCCCTGGCCCTGTCCCCTTCTCCTGCTGGCTCTGGGGCTCTCCCCTTGGCAGCAGCCTCTCCCCCAAAGCCCAAAGCCCTGCCCGTGTCCCTGCAGCAGGGATGGGAGGCTGCAGGAGCCCTGCAGGCTCAGGGTGAGCAGGGGATCACTCTGCAGCAGTGCTGCCCCCCTGGCAGGGAGTTCTCTGGGATTTACAGCCTCTCCTGCAATGAAAACTCTTCTGGTGCTGCCCAGACTGCCCAGCCCCAGCCGGGAACGGCCAGGGAATCCCCAGAGTCAGAGAGCAGAGGCAGGGTTTCCCAGAGCAGAGTGAGACAATCCCACTTTATTGGAAACTCTTGGAGAGTCGGACACTGAAGAACTTGGTTCTGTCACAGCAGGGTTTGTACAACAGCATCAGGGAACACAACAGGAGATGGGGCACTGAACTCTGCATTGGGGTGAAAATCCAGCAATGAACTTCAGCAGTGCTGTACCTGGAACAATCCACAGGGACAAGGGGAAGGGGCAAACCCACCGAGACCCCCGGCCACAAACCCCCTGTAAGGAGCCTTGTGCCCCCTGGTCTGACTGGCAGGGGAGGGAGCGATGCTGGCAGGGCACCAGGGACACAGTTTAAGGGGAAACCCCCCCAAAGTTGGGGGTCTGCCCCCCACTCAGCAATTGTTCAAGTCTTATAAATTCAAACATATTTCTTTCAATTTAAATAACAAGTGCTTCAGGAACAAGGCTTGGGATGCCTGGTTTGTAACCCAGTTTCAAGTGCACACAAGCAGGAATAGATTTTTTTTAACAAAACTATATATATATATATTTGCACACTCATACACACACATGCACACCATGGATTTTGTGCTGCACCATTGAGCTGGAGATGATGGAATGGGCCTGGCATCAGGAGCTGCTCACCTGTGGCACCACTCACCCTAAAGCTGCTAAAGATCTGCATGATTTTTGCCAATACTGGTCCCCAAAGGTCTCCCTGCGTGGGGCTGCAGCAGCTGCTGCCCAGGCAGTCCCTGAAGCTGTGGCTGTCCGGAAAGTTCCATGTGCAGCATTTCTGCAGGAGCTGTCTCGTCCCCGTGGACAGCCCAGAGTCCCTGAGCAGTGGGTGGCTGCAGCTGGTGGCAGGTGTGGAGATGCTGGGCAGAGCAGGCTCACACCCACACTGCCGTGTTGATGTCAAACCCCTGGCTGTAGTCTCTGGGCTCGGGCACTTTCCTGGCGCCCATTTTGGGGTGCTCACTCCGGCCCTCTGCCCGCGGGCACCTCTCTGCTTTGCTGTGGTGGTTCTGCAGGTTCCCGTGAAGGGGCAGGTAAAACGTCCCCTTGAGTTTGTTGATCTTTTTGGACCTCTTGGAGATCTGGGGCTGTTTGTCCTCAGGAGGGAGCCAGCAAGGCTTCTCCTTGAGCAGCCTGTCGCGGTCCGGCCGCACGCTGCGCAGGAACTTCTTGAAGATGTTGGCCGTGAGGGAGAACTTCCTGCAGAGCTCCTGGGACCTGCTCACGGACAGGGAGGCCTCGCCCTTGTCCCCCTTCTTGTCCAGCTCGGGCAGGTCCAGCCAGTTGCCCACCAGGTCTGCGAAGATGTTGTCGCCCAGCACCAGCGGCTGCCGGTTCCTGCTCTGCGACATCAGGGACGAGGTCCAGTCGTGGCCATCGTCACAGCCCGGGCACTCCTGGCACGGTGGCCACGCCCCAGCTGTGCCCTGGCTGGGCTCCGGCGCCCGGGGCACCCAGCAAGGTCCTTCAGGGGGGCCCAGGCCCCGCGAGGAGCAGGGGCTGTCTGCAGGCCGCTCGCGCTCCGGGCACGCAGCAGGCTGGCACAGGCTGGCAGGCCGTGCCACGGGACGTGCCAGGGACGGGGGGCAGTGTCCCTGGGTGTCCCCCGGCCGTGGCTCCCGCCCGGCCCCCGCGCTGCCCTGGCAGCAGTGGCGCTGCTCCACGGGGCTGCGGCGCCCCGAGAGCTCCAGGTGCTCCAGGGCCGTCTGCACCTGCAGCAGCTTCAGCTCCTGCAGGGCGCCCATCATGCAGTTCATCTGCTCGTGCAGCCCGTCACCCACCTCCTTCATGGACAGCTGTGAGGGGAGAGCACAGCGGGTTAGTGTCCCCAGGGGCAGGGTCCCCAGCAGTGTCCCCAGGGGCAGGGTCCCCAGCAGGGTCCCCATGGGTCAGGGTCCCCAGCAGTCTCCCCAGGGTCAGGGTCCCCAGCAGGGTCCCCATGGGTCAGGGTCCCCAGCAGGGTCCCCAGGGCAGCAGAGCAGGGCTGAGCAGCTCTCCAGCCATGCTCTCCCTCCACCCTCTCTGGGCCATGACCAGCTCTGCCACCCATCCCACCCGCACTGCACCCACTTCAGCCAACAGCACTCTGATTCTCCTTAGATTTTTGTAGGAGTGTCCCTCTAGGATTAAGAGGAGCTGACAGAAGTGGATTGTTTGACCTGACAACAAAAATAAAGAGTTTGGGTTTCCATTAATTGCTTGGCAGCAGCCCAAGGTGTAGAACTATGAATGGCTTTGGCTGCTGACAGTTATAGAATATTCTTGTGCTTTTCAGTCCTTTGTGCCCTGTCACCAGCTGAAATCAGGAGCCAGAACACAGCCTTGCTTCTGCACCTGAACTGCTCAAGTAGATTAAAAATAAACCCCAGGAAGAATTAAATTGTTAGTCCATAACCCATCTCCAGCTCTCAACGCCCTCAGCACAGGCACCTCTTGCTAGACAATCAAACACATTTCAATACACTGGGAATTTTGCACAGAACAACCAACAAACTCCAGGATTACTTACATTCAACCAGGAATTCTTTGATTACCAGGTTAGGACCTTTAGTAGCAGTTCTGCTTCATCCCTGAACCTCACTACAAAGATTGAACTTTCCAAACCAGGCTTAAAATAAGCAAGTTATTCTCCAGAGCTTCCCAACTCCCCCTTCTTCGCTCTGCTGCTTTCTCTCTCTCATGCAGGATCTGGATCATATTCCCCAAGCAGCACCAGGAAACAAACGGGCTCCACTTCCCAACAGCTGCCACTGAGTCATTTTTAGCAGGAGGGGAGTGGGAAGGGGCAGGAGAGGGGAGGGACAGCGGGGCTGGGCTGAGGCCGTGTCACTCTGCCTGAGGTGCTCTGCAGAGATTTCCCCGTCCAGGGACGCTCCAGCCTACGCTGCCACCAGCACTTTAAAAAGCTCATCACCATTTTTTGTACAGCAGGAGATCTCAAGATTAGGGTGAAAAAGGCCAGCTTTTTCTCTTATTCTTATGTTCAGCTTTACATTACCAAGCTTTATTTTCTACATCTCCTTCATTTTAACCAAGCTGGTTCAATTACTCGCTCTATTTCCATCTCTGCACGTGGAGCTGAGCAGCGAGGAAGAGCAGCCATCAGAGAATTGTCACAACCCAGCTCTCTGAGGGGAAACTGCTCAACACTTTCTGACCACAAATCCCCATTTCAAACCCCAGAACCTAGAACTAAACTCACCAGCAGGTTACAGTCACTTTTCAGAGCTTTTCTCTCAAGGAACTCGTTTATCACCCAGAATGAGCACACAGCTACAAAGACACAGAAAATCTGTGCTCAGCTTCCTGATTCCACTACCCAGAGCCTCCAGCTACGGCATTTCTTAACATCAGCAAATAAACTCCTGCTGCAGACGTGCAAATAATGTCCCAATGGCATCCTCCCCACGCTCCTGCTCCCCTCTGAGCTGGGCCAGCCTCAGGCAGAACTGCTCCTTACCTCTCCAGATCCGCCGAGGTGCTGCTCGTCCTACCCTTCCCTGCCTTATTAACGCAGCCTGCTTTATCTGGGGCTTTGGAAAAAGCTGATTTGGAGCCAGCCTGGCCCTCATTGGCCATTCCCACCAAATCCCCTGGTGCAGTAATCGCGCCCCGGGGAGCGCAGGGTCCTGCCCTGGACCCGGCTCCTCCAGCGCCCCTGGCATCTGCCCTGCAGTGCCCGGCCCCAGGGAGCTGCCCCGGGCTGGGCAGCCCTGCCAGGCTCACCATGGCAGCCCGGGGAGCATTAACCCTTCCTGGGCAGTGCGGGCAGCGCTGGGCACAGCCAGCCGCCCCAGAGGGGCAGACTGAGCCCAAGGGCAGCAGCTGCCCCTGAGCAAAGCACCTGGGGCTGCCCGGGCTGGGCCAGCAGCAGCTGGGGCAGCTGAGCCGCTGGAGGAGAAGAGGAGGAGATGTTCTCCTGTGTGGGAAGGCTCTGCTGGGAATGAGAGTGGGGCCCTGGGCTGAGCCCCTGGCAGCACAGGGGAGGAGAGGAGCCCTTGGGCTGTGCCCCCCTGGTTCCCTGCCCTGGGAGGGGCAATCCCACCCCACAGCCCCTCCAGCCATGGGAACCCCACCCTGCAGCCCCTCCAGCCATGAGAAACCCACCCTGCAGCCCCTCCAGCCATGGGAACCCCACCAGCAGCGACTGAGCTCCCAACATCCTGAGACTTCCACCCCTGCTGGCAAACACTGCTGTGATTTCGGGTTGTGCAAGCTGAAAAATGAAGCAAACCAACCCCCTCTGCTTTATCTTTTGCTCTTCTCGGTATCTGCTCGGTCTTTTACAGAACTGGAGAGAGAGGGAAGCCCAGCCCAAAGTGAAGTCACTGCCTGGTGACCAAACGGCCTGCGGGGCTTGGATTCCATCCACCTGCAATAAAGAGCACTCACCTTGGAAAGAAAATTCTGGAGGGAAAATAAACCTTCCCCGGTGTCTAACTGCCAGCCTCTCCTCCTTGCCAAGATCTCAGCTCTCCCAAGTTCAGACTGGCTTCTCTGAGACTCTCCAGAAAAAGAACAATGTCCCAGAGAGTAGAGATCACCTCCCTGGCAGAGGGTGAGGACTGAACTGCCTGCTCTGGGAGAAGAAAAAGGGATTCTGCAAAAAATTCAGCAGATTGGGCTGGAAATCAAATGGATGCACTGCTGGAGGTGATGGGAACTCCAGGCTGAAGGGACACCCTGGTAGCCCCACTGGCTCAGGGTCACACACTTCATGCACAAGGAACTCAGGTTTGTGTCCCCGTGTGTGTCACCTCAGACACTCAGCCCTTCAACAGAAGTGGTGGTTTGGCTTCTTTGCTTCCAAGAAAAGCCCTCTTAGCACCAGGACAACTTGTAGATATGCAAATCTAGCTCTATAAACCAGTTAAAAATCAGATGCCTCAAATTGGATCTCATTACTCCTGAAACTTTTGCAATCCCCAAAAATTGGCATGAAAAATTTGGTGTCTAATTCTGCACAAGCCAACTCATGCCTTTGAAAGCAAGACAAGTACTCACAGGGCTGTGCTCCCCTGGGTGCCTGGGACTGGTGTGTGATGGGAGAGGTTCCTTTCTGCAGCCCTGAGGTGTTGCCTGGCTCAGCCTCCTGTGCAGGTGGGACCCAGCTCTGCCCCAGTGCTCCTCCAAAGCAAAGCTCAGTTACACTACAGACACCCCAGGCACCGAAAACTGAAGTGCAAAATTCAAAATTCCACTTTCAAACGATCATCAGGGAATATTCAACATGGAGGGGACCAAACCAAAGCTGCCAGAGTTCACACATATAGAGGGGTTTTGCACTGGCAATGCCCCATCCTGAGCAGCAAAGCCCAGCTGCTTTGGAAGCCACCCTGTCCACGATCTCCTCACCCCCAACAATAACCCACAACTGCTTTACCCAGCTGGTGAATCACTGATCTTCACCACTGACTAACACAGCCTGGCCCAAGGAACCTCCTCCTGCAGTTACTGGATTTCATCAACCCCAGCCCCAAACACCTGACATCCACAAACAAGGGAGATTTTCCTTCCCCTTCCCGGGTAAATCAGTAACTTTCCCCAGCCCCTTTGGGAACTGATGTTCTCCTGTCACATCTCCCTCCTCTGAGCTCTCAGGATCAGCTCCAGCCCATCTCCTGCAGCCACAGCTCTCTGCATGCCCAGCCCAGGGCCAGCTCAGTGCTGCTGATGCAAAGGAAAAGCCCAGAGAGCCCCTGAGCACAGGGCTGGAAGAAGAGCCCTGAGAGTGTTTGTCACCACCAGGAGGAAGACAGATGTGCAGCTCTTAGGAAAAAGAAATGCACACAGAGGAAGTTATTGCTAAGAGGACAGGAAAGAACAAATGGCAAATAGTTCTTAATAATAGTTCTGATGGGCAACAGAGCCAGCACCAAACAATTGGTATTTAAAGCAGATGACATAAGAGAGACTGAAATTATTTTAGAACTGCTGAGCTGATCATATTGTTTCTGTGTTTCCCTTTGGGTCACTAACTGGATTAATCTCCTGCAAGCCTGCAGTTGTGGCTGGGCATGGCCTTGCTGCACACAGAGCTCACACAGATCTCACACTGATCTCACACACAGCTCACACAGAGCTCACACACAGCTCTCTCCAGCCCCTCGTTCCACCTTCCTTTTCCTTCCCCTGGAGCACGCCAGGGGCCTGCAGTTGTTTTTCAGTCCTTGCACTCCATCACAATAATTTCAAGTCTCTCTTTTCCCTTGACTTCCCAGGGTAGGGGTGCATGAGGACACTGACAGTAAGCTCACAGTTTATCTGAAAGAGGAAGATGCTGAAGCTGAACCAGGGACTCCCCCTCACAACAATTTCAACAGACCCTAAGCAGATGTTCACCATGACAGATGTGGTTCACACCACTCCATCACCCACCTTCCTTCCCACTGCAAGGATATTGTTTGTGCTCCCCAGTCACACTCCCTGTGTTTAAAGGCAAATCAGAAAAAACAGTTCTCCTCAACCAGGATAAAAATGGGCCAAAAATAACTCCAGTCTTCAGATTTCACTCACAACCCAAGGATAAGAGAGACCACAGGCCTCGATGGACAGACTGGCCACTGAAGATGATGGGTAGAAGTGTCAGTTCTCAGCCCAGGCCTGCTGTCCTGGGAATCTGCTCTTTAACATCTTGATGATGTGAAACTGGGAGTCTGAAAAATCCACCCTCATCTTTAGGTGACTGCTCTGGAAATAACCCAGAGACCAAAGCCTGTGACTGCCTTCCCTCCCCAGTTAAACCTGACAGGACATCTGCTGCCAAGTCACTCCTTTGCACCTTCCCCTTGGAACACCAAGGAATGAGATCTGTGACACCACCCACCCTCCTGCTCTGCCCCCAGCAGCCAGGGGTGAGGCCACCCAAAAAGGGACCTGCATCACTGGGAGCTGCCTGTTCCCATCACCCAAAAAGGGACCTGCATCACTGGGAGCTGCTCCTGTTCACCCAAAAAGGGACCTGCATCACTGGGAGCTGCTCCTGTTCACCCAAAAAGGGACCTGCATCACTGGGAGCTGCTCCTGTTCACCCAAAAAGGGACCTGCATCACTGGGAGCTGCCTGTTCCTGTCACCCAAAAAGGGACCTGCATCACTGGGAGCTGCCTGTTCCTGTCACCCAAAAAGGGACCTGCATCACTGGGAGCTGCTCCTGTTCACCCAAAAAGGGACCTGCATCACTGGGAGCTGCTCCTGTTCACCCAAAAAGGGACCTGCATCACTGGGAGCTGCCTGTTCCTGTCACCCAAAAAGGGACCTGCATCACTGGGAGCTGCCTGTTCCCACCTGCTGGAGCTGCAGCAGTGGCACTGGGCCCTCGGGGCTGTCCCTTGTGCCTGGAGCCTGCACAGCAGCCGAGCTGCCCCTCCAGAGAGAGCAGGAATGAAAACACAGCACATCCCTCACAGCGTGACACAGTTACTGGAATAGGACCCGGTGTCAGACAAAGAGTAAAAATAATTGGCTGCATTTTCACTCGGACCGAATGTTCCATTCCTGCAGGATATTCATAGCAAGAAACATTGTCTACCAGGACATAAATTAATGTGAGAAGGGAGTCAGACTCTATCAAACTCAGTAATTCGATGCGTTTATGACAAATGTGCAGGAAGAACATTAAAAGTTCCAGTCAGAGTGGTCACTGAAATACTTTTCCACCCAGAAGAAAGCAACAGAAAGCCCAGATATATCCTGGACTCATCTGCAAGACCAAAACATGCCAAGTAAAGTCACAAGCACAGCCAAGTAAGGTTACAGGCACAGCTGACATGGCTGTGCCCCATGGCCTGCTACAGCCACACAAACCCACGTGCCAGATGAATCTGCCCCACACACCCAGCAGTCCCCAGACACAAAACATTGATTTATTCCACCTGCAGAGAGCCCCAGGCCCCATCCCACAGTCCATGTGTGGTGCTGCTGCACATCAGTGCAAACAGTGCTGGTGTCTGAGAGTGCAGGCAGGCACTGCCATGTGCAGCACAGAAATGAACTCCTCTCTGCCAATTCCCCTGCCAGACAACTCCTGTCAAACCTGAGCCTTCAGCTGAGATAACTCTGTGACTCAGGAGCAGCACAGCTCTGCTGAGCCTCAGGACAGCGTCTGCAGATCCCAAATGCCGGCCAAGGGCTTTGAGGATGGGGATTGATGGCAGGAATGGCACCCTCCCAAGCTCTGGGGCACATCTCACAGGTGCCAGGGAAGGACAGAGGACAGGAGTGCAGGGGCACAGCCTACTCCACCAGCAGAGCTGGAAACCAGCGCTGCACGTTCCCACCAGCCACAGGGCAGCCGTGAATCTCCAGGGGCTCCCAGAGGAGAAAAGGTCTCAAGTGTTTCCTGTGCCCGGGCCGGGGCACAGAGAGCTGGCACAGCCCTGCGGAAAGGCTGCCCGGGCTGAGGGTGCCCTGCTCCCGGGCATGAATGGCTGTGCCAGCCCAGGCTGCCCCGCCGCTGCCGTGGAAGCTTCTGAATGGATCCCAATCAAAGGGACAGCACACATGCCAGAAACGATCAGATTACAGTGGAAAACAGGCGGCTGACACGGGACAGCTCTCCCCAGGGACTGAAAGGGGTCAGATTGATCCTCGGGACCCTGGCACAGCTTTCCCGGAGGAAATGGGAAGAGCAGGGCAGGGCCCCACTGGCTGCCTCACCTGGCACAGCTCGCTCAGGTGGCACAGGTGGCACAGGTGGCACACGGGGCCCACAGCAGCCCCAGCCAAGCACACCAGCCATTAAATGTGGTTTTAATAAACAAAGCAAGGGAAAGGAAAAACAGAGCTGGAATCCTCGTGTCTCACACTGCTGGGGGATTGAGTTGCACTGGAAGATAACCTTTCCTTGGGAACTGGGAGCCGTGCCAACATCCACTGTTTTTTGAGAAAATCCCCTCCTCAAAACTGGCCAGAAGTCTGGTTTGTCAAACCAGAGGCTGCTTGCACTGAGACAAACTGAACTTCTGCTACTGGGACAGTCCCTAACCCTGCCAGGTGACACTGAGCTGCCCTAAAAAGCCTGGTCCTCACCGAGGGCAGCTCTGCAGAGCCTCCCTCACAGCAGGGCTGCTCCTGGGCCTCAGCACAGCCTGCTGTGCTCCTGCAAGCACAGGATGCCTGGGGCTGGACTCCCCCGTGCCCCGCTGGCTCCAAGGCAGCCAAAGCCATTCTCACATTGCTGCCCATGTCCCGGGGCTCTGCAGCAGCGAGGCACAGGCAGAGCCCCCAGCCCAGCTCCCCCTGCCCCGTGCAGATGGGCCCAGCTGTGCCCCGGGCTGCTCGCTGCCCTGTGCACACACTCTCCTCTAGTTTCATTCCAGGCTGCAGGGACAGAAGGGATCTGACAAGCTGGAATTGCTCAGGGTAGCACCGAGGGCTGTTTCAGTTGCTGCAGCTCCCACTGTCCCTGCAGCTGGCTCAGCCGGGCAGCAGGAGGAGGAGGAGGAGGAGGAGGAGGAGGAGGAGGAGGGCCCAGCTCGGTCCAGCTGCACCCTGCGGATGTCCCGAGAGCCGCTCACACCGCGCTGGGATCACCCGTGTGAAAGGAAGTTCTGAACAACAAAACCCGGGCAGTGGGAGGGGGAACCAACGGGGCTGCTGGAAACCAAACGCACAGAGAGCCAGGCTGCTCCCAGACAAGCCACAGCTCGCCCAGCTGAAGTGACAACTGCCCCTTCCCAGTGCTTCAAGACAAGCATACACAGATTTATGCCAGGCTAAGTCATGGTTCATTAATATCATAAAAACTGTTCATTTTTACAATTATAAAATAAATTCCTGCATTATAGCAAGGACTGAACAAAGCCAGAATTTTCTCATTTAAAGTATATTTTTCTGGCTTTCATATTAAGTGTGAGGGATGTCCCTTTCTGTTGAATATATTGACTCTTCAGAAGTTGCATTTTGCACTACAAAACATGCAAGTTTTAAACTGAGAGCTGCAATGTTTAGACTCCTCTACAAAATACTGCTCAGATAACAAAACCGATTTGGTTAGAAGACAAAACACAGATTTAGGAACCTTATTCTAAGGATGTTCTTCTGGAAGCTTTTCCTTCTCCCATCTCACCTCTTCAAGGGCTGTCAGATTATTCTGTACATGCCCCGGTTGGCAGTTTGCATTTCATTCATGGCACTCGGGGTACAGCACACCAGTGACTCCCATTTTCCTTTGTTTTAGTTTGTCTTTCACCTCTGTGTTTGCTGGGGATACACCGGGAAGGGCAGCAGGTTAAATGTCACTGCTGCCACATTTATCGGGAGCGAAAGGCCACCGGCCCAGCCCGTGTTTCACAAGACACCGGGATCCGGAGCAGCACGGGGCTCTCCAGCCCTGCTGCGCTGCCCTGGGCACAGCTGGAGCTCTGCCCGCTCCTCCGGGCCAGGCTGGCACACAGAGCGCTTCCTGCAGGGCAGGCACCGCACGGGGAGCACGAACCCGGCTGAAATCACCTCCCTCCGCTCCATGCCGGGAGCTCCTGCCATTCAGAAACTTCACCCACCCGTTCTCGCTCTGCCTTGTCTTCCCCTTTTGTTCTCATTATCTATTTATCAGGATAAGGCAGACTCCGAGCCAGACCCGCCGGAACCCTATTTTGGGAAGGATCAGCTCTGCTGCCCAGCACCGCAGGCACCCCCCAGAGCAGCCCCCGAGCCCAGCGGTACCCCCGGGCTGCCGGACCAGCCCCAGCACGCCCCGGCACCGGGGTCAGCCCGAGCAGGAGCGGCAGGAGAGCGAAAGCAGCGCTCCTGTCTGACAAAGCCTTTCCTATGAAACAAGTGTTTTCACAGGCTACCGGAGGTGCCAGCGCGCTCTCTTTAGAGCCTTTGATTCCCAGAAAGTTGCTCCTATCCATCTCTGGGGCTGCTTCCCTGATTTCTGACCTGTGCCGGCAGCTTGTTCCTAAAGCCCCCGCACGCCCCCGCCGCGGTTTCTCTGCGATAGACGGACGGACAACCGGGACCTGTCCCCGCTCACAGGAATGGCAGCAGCGGGACCCCCGACCCACAACCGGGACCTGTCTCTGCTCACAGGAATGGCGGCAGCGGGACCCCCGACCCACAACCGGGACCTGTCTCTGCTCACAGGAATGGCAGCAGCGGGACCCCCGACCCATAACCGGGACCTGTCCCCGCTCACGGCGCCGGGACCCCGACCCATACCCGGGCCCTGTGCAGAGCCGCCCCGCGGGTGCCCCGACCCCCGGCCCTTACCAGCTCCTGCCGCAGGCGCCGCAGGTGCTGCTCCATGGCCCGGCTCGGCGCGGGGCCGCCGCGGGAGGGGAGGAGCGGGGGCAGTCCGGGGGCTGGCCGGGGATGCCCGGGGCTGTCCGGGGCTGTCCGGTGTCCGGTGTATGCCCGGTGTCCGGTGTCCGTCCGGGGCCGTCCGGCGGGGCAGGGCGCGGGGCAGGCGCGCAGCGCGGGGCAGGCGGGGCCGCGTGTGCGGGCGGCGGGGCGGGGGCAGCCGCATCCCCCGGCCCGGCCCCGGCGCTGCTGGAGGCGGCGGCCGCTCCTCCCGGGCCAGCCCCGCGCCCCGCCCGCCCGCGGCGGCCCCGCTCCCCGCCCAAGTTGGCCGCCGGAGTTTGTGGCGCTCCGCGCTCCGCACGTCGCTCCGCGGGCGCGGACCACCCCACCGAAAGCGCGGATTAACCTACATGGCCTTAATCGGGAGAAATGGCAAAGCCACCCAGCTGCGGTGTCCCCGTTCTGTCCTCACCGCGGGCCGGGCTGCTCGTGCTGTGCCCGGCCAGCGCGGGGCACGTGGCGTGCCGCGGGCCGGGACACGGACACACGGACACACGGACACACGGACACACGGACCGGGCCGGGACACGGACATACGGACACACGGACCGGGACAGGGACACACGGACACACGGACTGGGCTGGACAGGGACACACGGACACACGGACCGGGCCGGGACACGGACACACGGACACACGGACACACGGACACACGGACCGGGCCGGGACAGGGACACACGGACACACGGACCGGGCCGGGACACGGACACACGGACACACGGACACACGGACACACGGACACACGGACACACGGACCGGGCCGGGCCGGGACACGGACACACGGACACACGGACAGGGCCGGGACAGGGACACACGGACACAGGGACACACGGACACACGGACCGGGCCGGGACGGGGACACACGGACACACGGACAGGGCCGGGACAGGGACACACGGACACACGGACACACGGACCGGGCTGGACAGGGACACACGGACACACGGACAGGGCCGGGACAGGGACACACGGACACACGGACACAGGGACCGGGCTGGACAGGGACACACGGACACACGGACACAGGGACCGGGCCGGGACAGGGACACACGGACACACGGACACACGGACCGGGCCGGGACAGGGACACACGGACACAGGGACCGGGCTGGACAGGGACACACGGACACAGGGACCGGGCTGGACAGGGACACACGGACACACGGTGCCAGAGCGGGGTTTATTTCTCCCCTCGCCGTTCCAGCCCGTGCCGGTCTCTGCGCACGCAGCAGCGCCTGGAGAACTCCGGCCGTGGGGATGCGGCAGCCGCGGGTGAGCCCCTCGAAGAGCAGGATTCTCTGATCTCCGATCCACAGCCTCCAATATTGCTCCTCACCGCAGGACACCAAACAGAGGGGCAGGCGAGCAGGGACAAAAATGCAAACACTTTTGGATCATCAGACTTCATAACTGGGCTGAACTTGAAGGGGTTTGAAGTTTTGACTGTTTCTCACAAATAAATATTATTCTCAACTTATTTGCAAAATGTGTTGTTTAGATGATAAATGCTGAGTCCCCTGTGATATTTTAGCCTGAGTTGCTCTACAATGCTAAAGAACTTGATAGGAGGAGAAATACTACTTTGTGTTTTCAAATTTGGGATTAAAAACATAATTACTTGGGTTTTTTCCATAAATGTCACAGACTAGCTAAAATTTTTGCCTCTCCAGGTCTTTATTTTTTTGGAGGAAAACAGTTTTTATAGAAATTAATTGGATTTGGTTTGTTTGCTTGTTTGTTTACAGAAACCAGTTTCAGTGTTTTTGAAAGCTGACCTTTGTGTCAAAATCCAATTTAAATGGGAAATTTGCGATCTGCCCTTTCACATGTGTTTGGGAAACACTCCAGAGTTAATGTTTATTGATCCTTCCAGTGTCTGGGTTATTATGGGTCAAAATTTCCTGTCTCCTTGCTCATTTCAGGGCTCCCATTTCCCATCTGTTCAGCATGGAAACAGCATCTCTCTTCGAGGCTCTGTAGAATGTGGGGCTGTAAAGATATTAATTTATTGAAGAAATGACCTTATCAAAAAGTGAATCACTTCCAGCAGGCCATGCCATGATGAGAGTGGGTGCTTGCCAGTCTCGGCTCTCCCTCACAGTCGAAGCCAGCTAGCCCAGCTCTGATTTTTCCCTGAAATCTGGCAGGATTTGCTGGCCAGCTGGCTGTTCCATGGGCCAGGGTCGGGTGTGGATGTCCACAGCCCATCCCAGCATATGGCAGGGTGGGGAGCCAGGCAGCAGCGAGAGACTGGAAGGCTGGGATGGCCCCAGGGGCTGGGATGGCCCCAGGGGCTGGGATGGCCCCAGGAGATGGGATGGCCCCAGGAGATGGGATGGCCCCAGGAGATGGGATGGCCCCAGGAGATGGGATGGGATGGCCCCAGGAGATGGGATGGCCCCAGGAGCTGGGATGGGATGGCCCCAGGAGATGGGATGGGATGGCCCCAGGAGATGGGATGGCCCCAGGAGCTGGGATGGGATGGCCCCAGGAGATGGGATGGGATGGCCCCAGGAGATGGGATGGCCCCAGGGGCTGGGATGGGATGGCCCCAGGAGATGGGATGGGATGGCCCCAGGAGATGGGATGGCCCCAGGAGCTGGGATGGGATGGCCCCAGGAGATGGGATGGGATGGCCCCAGGAGATGGGATGGCCCCAGGGGCTGGGATGGCCCCAGGAGATGGGATGGGATGGCCCCAGGAGATGGGATGGCCCCAGGAGATGAGATGGGATGGCCCCAGGGGCTGGGATGGCCCCAGGAGATGGGATGGCCCCAGGGGCTGGGATGGCCCTGGCTGGGGCAGCTCCTGGGGCACAGGGACTGAGCAGGGAGTGACCCCCAGGCCTTGCAGTGTCCCTGACAGGGTGAGAAGGGCCAGCTCAGCACTGAATGTACCTGGTGCTGTCCCTTGTGTGTCCCTGACAGGGTGAGAAGGGCCAGCCCAGCACTGAATGTACCTGGTGCTGTCCCTCACAGTGCCCTGACAGGATGAGAAGGGCCAGCCCAGCACTGAATTTACCTGGTGCTGTCCCTTGTGTGTCCCTGACAGGGTGAGAAGGGCCAGCCAGCACTGAATGTACCTGGTGCTGTCCCTCACAGTGCCCTGACAGGGTGAGAAGGGCCAGCCCAGCACTGAATTTACCTGGTGCTGTCCCTCACAGTGCCCTGACAGGGTGAGAAGGGCCAGCCCAGCACTGAATTTACCTGGTGCTGTCCCATTTGGCTGTGGCAGTGCAGCAGAGATGCAGTGATCCCCACGCCTGTTGGAGGGACCAAACTGAACTCGCACAAGGTTTTACCTTGGGCACATGTCAAGGATTCAGGAGGCCACCTGCACGTGTACAAGGCAAGTGGCAGATGCTGCAGGCTCCTGTGCCTCCTGCAAGACACCAGGCTCTGTGATCTTCTGGCAGATGAACAGGAAGAGTTTCTAGGCTCTGTTTGGCTCTGCTAAGGACATCTTTTTGATCCCTTTTCCAGCCTCCGGGGCTGCTCCTGTCCCAGGAGACTGATGGAGGAGTTCATGAGCTCAGAATAAAAAAAAGACCAGAATATTCATGAGCTCCAAACTCCTGGGAACTTGCAAGAGAAGAGAAAAATCTGAACTATTTTCTCAGTAGGATTTCCTTACTAAGCAGCATTTTTCTCTTGCGTGTAGACAACTGGTTCAAAGCAGCACCGACACCTCATGCCAGGCCCTGCACTCCTCCTGCTCTGTTGTGGTGTAAACCATGAGCAGATGGTGCAGTGCACTGGAAAATCAGATCTCTGAGAAAATACAGAGCCGAGAATAAAACTCCCTGAAGCAGAAAGCTACATGGTTTATTTCAGGATAAAAAGAAAAACTGAGATCCTTGGGCAAAAATTAGAATACTCCTTCAGAGTGGAGTATTCCACTTCTATGAACTGCCTCGTTCATTCCTGATTGAGGAAACATCCATCCCTTCACAGCTGAAGGCTCATCTCATTTGTTGTCTTTCAGTTCATTGATCTGGTTTCTCCAGGCTCCCACGTGGCTGTTCTTTGCTGAACTAACAAGCGTGGTTATCACTGAATTTTCTTTCCTTTCGACTTTCTTGCACACTGACGACAAACCTTTCAGAATTTCCTCCCACTTCAGCTGCAGCATGACCTGAATTGCATCCATCCTTGTTTAAACCCACTGAGGCAGAAACACCCAGCCACGATAGGTAAGGATGAAATGCCAGAACTTTGTCTGGTTTTATATTTGTGCATAAAGAGATAAAATAGCCCTGAAAAATATTCCTGTTTCTTCCATTAAGTCCAATTTAGTGCATACAGTCTCTGCACTTGTGGCCTTTGTATATAAAGTTCTGACATGCCCCAGCCTCGCTATGCCCCATCCTCAGAATAAAACTTTTAACGCTGCTCCAGCCAAATTCCAGCTGCTGGCATTGCTGAGCCTGCCCTGGGGTGCCAGGAGTGAGGACCAGGGAGCTCCCTGTGCAGCACTGCCTTGTGCTGAGCATCTCCTGGATTTCATCTCGGCTCGCTGCCTTTTCGTGACCTAGATCCTGCTCATGCGACTCAAAAAATAATTCAGCAAATCTTGGTATCTAAGATTAAACAGGGATGATGTTTATTTATTGGGAGGAAATCAACAGCAGTGAAATACTGACATTTCTCTGTGCAGAGCTGAAATTGCTGCTCTGACCCCATCCCTAAGGTCTCCTTGCGTTTGTCTGCAGCTGCACCCGTGCATGTGCCTGTGCTGACTGCCCTGTGGACCTGGGGTTCCATCCCAAACCTGGGGAGCTCTCCCTGATCCTTGGGAAGAATGGGCCTGACAAGGAGCCCACCCATTCCTCAGGAGGGCCCTGAGATGAGCCTCAGATGGATGTGAGACATCAGCATCCTCCTCCTCCTCCTCCTGTCAGTGTTGATGACAACTGCACACACCAGACTCGCTGGGAAGAGCCCAGAGCTTTGTCCCTACTGAAGGAACAGAGAGGATTCTGCTGCTGCCAAGACTCGCTGCTCTGGTACCCTGCCATGCAGCTTTCTCTTCCAGAGGCAAGGGGATGTGCAGGGTGCTCAGAGTCAGTGTTTGGTGGTGAATATGCAGCCCCTGTCTGTGCTGGATCAATGGCCCTTTCACTGTCCTGGGCCCTACTGTACAGAGAACAAACACAGTTCCCATGGCAGTGTGAACACAAATACAGCCCACACTCCAAAGAGTGACTCACACGTGCTGCAGAGAACAGAGAAACTTCCCTGTCTTAATCTGAAAACATCTGGGAGAGGAGGATGAGATTATCTCACTTTCAAAATATTCTACAAATATTATGTAAACCAGATTTGCTCTGAATAATTCCACGTCTTGGCAGATCTGAAAGACAAATCCTTTGAAGGCAAAGGAATAAGGCAAGGCTGGTGCCTGTTTGCAGTAGCAGTGTCCAAATCAATAATGAATATATTCTTAAAATAGATACAACACAACACTTCTGGAAGCCAATACCAACTATGCATAAGCATTTTACCTCAGTATTTCAGAGTTTAAGTGTTTCAGAATTTAAGTGTTGGAAATGAAGAGTGGATTTATAAGAAAAGGAGGAGATGGATAAATTTGTGGGAAGTATTTAGTACAAGTCCTAAGTCCTGGTATTGCAGGTGTTAGGCTGAAATAGTCTGAAATAGTGACCACCTGACCTGGAGCATCAGCAGCATCACTCAGAGGTGTCTGAGAACATCACTTCCCTAAAGCTGATATACAGACTGAGGGGAAAATGGGTCCAGCATGGAATGAAATCAAATACATGATGTGCACTTTCCAGCAGGGACAAAAACGTGGGGAGCACTTTCTTGGAGGAATGAAACGTGCTCTCAGTGTATATGGGAGGAAGAATTTTCCCCTGCAGGGCTTTTCTACATACTAAAACCTCACGGATTTTTATGACCCCAAACTAGTTTATATCCCTTCAAAAGAACCTGTTCTTTTAGCAATACTCCAGCTCTGAAGGATGTCTCATCTGCTTCTTTTACCAACCTAAATCCTTTCCCAGGACCTCTTCTGCCTGCAGAGTGTTCAGATTCAATGTCAAGCTTTCCAAAGGCTGCTCTGAGCAGGAATTCTTCCTTTGGCTCTTGCTGCAAGCAGAAGCAAAGCCATGTCATGGCAGAGCTGCAGATTCCTCTTGGCAGGGCTGACATGTGAAGGTCAGCAGTGGGAATTCAGCGCTCCAGAGTCACTGAGGTAAAGCAAGGCTGAAGGGAGAAGATTCCTGTTTGTGCTGTGACTCACAGCACTCACACAGAGCTCACAGCAAAGCCAGGAGCAGCAGCAGGTAAGATTTACTACGGGAATGAGGGTTAAAACAAAACCCTTCACAGAATCGACTGACAGAGCTGCAGGAGCTGAAATGTGACACAGCCCCTCAGCCAGGGCCAAAACCAGCAGGAGAGGGACAACAGACCTGCCAGGGGTGTCTGACACTCAGGGACACGGTTTGGAGTCTGTCTGCACTGAAGGGCTGAAGGGAAATGAAATCACAAACTGCAGCATCTTTGTGAGTGACCGTGCAGTGTCAGTGTCCCACTAAGGCACACAGAATCATGTCTGTGCACACCTGGGCTGCACTGCAGCCTGCACGAAACCTTGGGAGAGAAGGAATGAGTGAGAGAAACAGAGGGCAGCAGTTCCTGCAATGGCTCCTGGGGGCTGTTTTGTCACCTCCTCGCTGCCCTTCCCCCCTGGGAACGGTCCCTCCTCGCTGCTCTTTCTTGTCTGTTCAAATCACATCAATTTAAATGGGTTATGAAAGGCTCTATTTAATCAAATGTTTGTTATGTCCAGGTGTCTTTGTCTGTCTCCTTTCCCAGATTTATCCAGAGACAATTATCTCACGTTGGAGACTCTTTCCCCTTGAGGACCAATGAGAACATCCACTTAAAAATTCAAAAATGATTGGAACAGCGGCCTGCCTGTAGCTCCCGTTACCTGCGCTCTGGGGCACAGCCCAGCCAGCTGGTGTGCTCTCCAAACTGGAACTGCTCTTTGTCCTGCAGGGTTAAGTGTTTGCTGCTCACATATTCACAGGAAAATATCATCACAATAAAACACAACTGAATAGAATCTGACAGACTTTCCTCCCCCATCAGGAATATAGACATGAGGAATTTCAAAGGCGTGACCAAGCCTGTGATACACCAAAGGCATTAAAATTCATTTTGGCTGCCCGGCACTGTAAGCATAATGGCACAGTGTATGTGCTCGTACATAGAAGCCACTGTGGAGACTTTCCAAATGCCCTTGCAATGAACGCAAGCTGCACGTCCAGAGCCTCCGAGGCACGACCATAAAAGCTGATATTCATAAACCCACCCACGATTTAAAATAAGTGGCCTACAGAGGGTGGTAAGTAACGCACACACAGATTAACACATCTGCCCTTTGCTGAGTGAATACTGTGCTGTTAATTTTTGTAGGAATTTTTTGTAGGCTCCTAAATCGCGTGTTCTGCGAGCTGGGTGCTCTGCTCGGGGATGGGCACGGCCCCAGGGCTGCCGGCGCGTTCGGGCAGCGCTGTCGGGCACAGGGTGGGGTTTGGGGTGTCTGTGCAGGGCCGGGAGCTGCACTCAGCGGCGATCTGGGGAGGCTCCGCGGTTGTACCGAGCTCGCCAGGCCCGGCCCGTCCGAACCGTGCCCGCCCGCCCCGTGCCCGCTCCGCGCCCGCTCCGCGCCCGCTCCGCGCCCGCTCCGCGCCCGCCCCGTGCCCGCTCCGTGCCCGCTCCGTACCCGCCCCGTGCCCGCTCCGTGCCCGCCCCGTGCCCGCCCCGTGCCCGCTCCGCGCCCGCCCCGTGCCCGCCCCGTGCCCGCCCCGTACCCGCCCCGTGCCCGCCCCGTGCCCGCCCCGAGGCGGAGCCGCCGCCATGTGCCCTGCACGGCGCCCCCTGGCGGCGCTCGCCCGGCACGGGATCACGGCAGCTCTCGCGAGACTCCCCCGCCCGTCCCGCCAAGATGGCGGCGCCCATGGAGGCGGCGGGCCGGTTCCGCACCCGGGACGTGCTGCTGCCCGGCGGCCCCTCCGACTTCGGCTCTCTGCTGCTGTCGCCGCCCGTTCTGGCGGGGCTGGAGGCGGCCGGCTTCCATCGGCCGTCCCCGGTGCAGCTGAAGGCCATCCCGCTGGGGCGCTGCGGGCTGGGTGAGCGTTGGGCCGGGGGCTGCTCCCGGGGCTGTCCCGGGGCTGCCCTGACCGCCGTGGCCGCTCTTTGCAGATCTCATCGTGCAGGCCAAGTCTGGCACCGGCAAGACCTGCGTGTTCGCCACCATCGCCCTGGACGCCGTGCTGCTGGAGAGCCCCGCCACGCAGGTGAGCCGGGCCGGAGAGGGGACCGCTCCTTTGGGGAACGGCACCGAGGGCCGTGAGACGCCGCCGTGTGTTTGTTTAAATCAGCGCGGTTGGTTCAAATCACCGCCCTGTGTTTAAATCACCGCGCTCTCAGCGCCATCCTGCGGCTTCGAGCCTCCCGTTTAACCCTTGCCCCGCACAGATCCTGATCCTGGCTCCCACGAGGGAGATCGCTGTGCAGATCCACGCCGTGATCACGACGATCGGCATAAAAATGGAAGGCTTGGAATGCCATGTGTTCATCGGGGGCACGCCTCTGAGCCAGGACAGGAGCCGGCTGAAGAAGTGCCACATCGCCGTGGGCTCCCCAGGTAGGAGCAGCTGTGCTGAGCTTTGGGGCCCTGCACGGTTCAATAACCGGGCCTGGGGACGCTGGGTTGGCTGAGCTTGTTGTCATTTACAGGGCTCAGCCTCAGAGGTTAAAGAATACATTAAAAGTTGATTGTTGGGGTGTTTGGGCTGACGTTTTCGGAGCTGTTTGTGCTGTCCCCCCCTGCAGGGCTGTGCTTGTTGTCATTTACAGGGCTCAGCCTCAGAGACAGCTCAAGAGTACTTTAGAAGTTCATTGTTAGAGAGCTTGGGGCGATGTTTTCGGAGCTGTTTTCTCTGTCCCCCCCTGCAGGGCGGATCAAGCAGCTGATCGAGCTGGATTACCTGAACACGGCCAGCGTGCGCCTCCTGGTGCTGGACGAGGCAGACAAGCTGCTGGAGGAGGGCAGCTTCCAGGAGCAGGTCAAGTAAGGCAGAGCCCTGCCCTGGCGGCTGTGGGGCTGTGTCAGCTGCCTTGGTGTGAGTGAGTGCCCTGCTTGTGTCCCCAGCTGGATCTACTCCTCCCTGCCTGTCAATAAGCAGATGCTGGCAGTGTCAGCCACCTACCCCGAGTCCTTGGCTGCTGCTCTCACCAGGTACATGAGGGAGCCCACGTTTGTCAGGCTGAACCCCACGGACCCAGCCCTGCTTGGTAAGCACATGAGGGCACTGTCAGTGCCATAGGTCAGCAGTGGATGAGGGGGGGGACACTAAAGCCAAAACATGTGCCTTTGGAATGCATAATTTTTCATAATTTCTATGAATTTATGAATGATAATAACTCATAATTTCTATGAATTTTTCTAGGAATTTCCCTAAGTTACTCAGTTTATGAATATTGATTCCCAGTGTTGATGTAGTGAATCTTGAAGTGGAATGAGAAGGTCTTTAAAGGCCTTTCCAACCCAAACCTGTCTGTGATTCTGTATTTTTAAAATACCAATGACAGATGGAACTCTCTGCTTTTTCTATCCATTAAAAAAATTTTAAGAAAAACTTCTCCTGGAGGCTCTCCTGTGTGTCTGTTTGCAGTTTCCCTTCAGCTGCAGCCTCACACGGTTACAGAGCTCTGTGCATGTTTTTATGGCAGCCCCTAATCTGTTGTTTTGGTTTCCTGCTCAGGGCTGAAGCAGTACTACAAAATTGTGAATTCCCATCCCCTCCCACATAAAACCTTTGAGGAAAAAACCCAGCACCTGCAGGAGTTGTTCAGCAAGATTCCTTTCAACCAAGCCTTAGTCTTCTCAAATTTGCACAGCAGGTAATAGATTGCAATAACACCTGGACAAAGCTTGTTTGAGAGCAGTGCTGTGATGTCCAGCCATGGATGATAAATTTATGCGACCTGTGAGGTCTCAGAGCAGTCTGCAAACCTCAGCTCTGAAATGCAGCCTGAGGAATGCACTGTGAAACACTGAAAATATCAGAATGCAGTCCCTGGCTGTAGAGAATGACCTAAGGACTGGCAGGTGTTGCTAGGCCTGGTTTTATTCCAGTTTTCAGTGTGTGTGTGTTCCCTCAGGGCTCAACATCTGGCTGAAATCCTGACATCCAGAGGCTTCCCTGCCGAGTGCATTTCAGGTAAATCCATTCACAATTTTCTGATTCCACTGAAATTGTGCATAAATGTGACCTAAAAAGGAAAGCATGTCTTAAATCTTGCCTTGCAAAGTCTCTGGTTAAATGGCTGAGAATAGCATTTGAATCTTCACAGGTCTTTTATTGAGACTCAATCTACAAGGAAGAGAATTTTTTTTGTAATGAGTGACCTGAGTTTTCCAGTTTTGTTTGTTCCTTCTTTACTCGTTTGGAGCTGATGTTTGAGGAAGTTTGTGACTTATTTCTGATGTTACAAAGCAGTGTTTTCTAGAATGTGAGGGCCATAAAGATGAAGAATGTAACCTGCTTCTAATTTTTATCTTCTTAGGCAACATGAATCAAAATCAGCGACTTGATGCCATGGCTAAATTAAAGCAATTCCACTGCAGAGTTCTGATTTCCACAGACTTGGTGAGCTTTTACTGCTTTCAAACAAGCTTCTTACAGATTCTATTTCAAATTTATTAACTGCTCTGCAAATTTTACAGCATGCAGGAGTATTGCACATAAAGTTACTTCAGAGGATTTGATTTGGCTTGGAATTGGAGAGAACATAAATGTGCTGATCAAGCACCGTGGACTGTGACTTATTGTCACAGTGGAGCTTAGACATCACCCCAATCCTCATCTGCCTGCCCATGGCAGGGGCTGGAATGAGGGGATAACTTTAGGGCCTGTCCAACCCAGCCCATCCTGTGATGTGGCTCAAACACAGGTGTCAGTTGATCTGTTGCTGTGCAGCTAAAACTGCTCTGTGGGCAGTGCACTGCGAGTGCCAGACACGGTGGGTGACCCCACTGTGGTCCCTCCCAGGGGTTCTGGGTTTATTGCTCAGCTCTCACTGCCCTTTTCTCCTCCTCCCTTGCTGCAGACATCTCGTGGAATTGATGCTGAGAAGGTGAACCTGGTCATCAACCTGGACGTGCCCCTGGACTGGGAGACCTACATGCACCGCATCGGCCGGGCGGGGCGCTTCGGTGGGCTGGGCTGGGCTGGGCTCTGCTGGGCCTGACCCTGCTGGGCTGGGCCTGACCCTGCTGGGCTGGGCTGGGCCTGACCCTGCTGGGCTGGGCTGAGACCTACATGCACCGCATCGGCCGGGCGGGGCGCTTCGGTGGGCTGGGCTGGGCCTGACCCTGCTGGGCTGGGCTGGGCTGGGCCTGACCCTGCTGGGCTGGGCTGGGCTGGGCTGGGCTCGGCTGGGCTCGGCTGGGCTGGGCTGAGACCTACATGCACCGCATCGGCCGGGCGGGGCGCTTCGGTGGGCTGGGCTGGGCTGGGCTGGGCCTGACCCTGCTGGGCTGGGCTGGGCTGGGCCTGACCCTGCTGGGCTGGGCTGGGCTGGGCTGGGCTCGGCTGGGCTCGGCTGGGCTGGGCTGAGACCTACATGCACCGCATCGGCCGGGCGGGGCGCTTCGGTGGGCTGGGCTGGGCTGGGCTGGGCCTGACCCTGCTGGGCTGGGCTGGGCCTGACCCTGCTGGGCTGGGCTGGGCTGGGCTGAGCTGAGCTGGGCTGGGCTGGGCTGGGCTGGGCTGGGCTGGGCTGGGCTGGGCTGGGCCTGACCCTGCTGGGCTGAGCCCTGCTGGGCCTGACCCTGCTGGGCTGAGCCCTGCTGGGCCTGACCCTGCTGGACTGAGCCCTGCTGGGCCTGACCCTGCTGGGCTGGGCTGGGCTGGGCCTGACCCTGCTGGACTGAGCCCTGCTGGGCCTGACCCGGCTGGGCTGAGCCCTGCTGGGCCTGCAGTTAACTCTGCTGTGTCCCACAGGCACCTTGGGGCTGGCTGTGACCTACTGCTGCCGTGGGGAGGAGGAGAACACCATGATGAAAATTGCTCAGAAGTGCAACCTGCAGCTTCTTCCTCTGCCAGGTGGGCTCTGTGCTGGGGCTGCAGCTGGGCTTGGTGGTTTCCTGTTAGAGCTTCAGGCAAGCCCAGGGGCT
Source organism: Setophaga petechia (assembly GCA_024362935.1). Classification (NCBI taxonomy): domain Eukaryota; kingdom Metazoa; phylum Chordata; class Aves; order Passeriformes; family Parulidae; genus Setophaga; species Setophaga petechia. The sequence continues at coordinate 579,479 of JANCRA010000092.1, read as the reverse complement.
GATGTGTGCCTTCTGTGCTGGGGCTGCTTTGCTTTTAGCCCACCTTCTTCACACTCAGCTCCTGACAGGGAGTGCAGGTTTGTCTGTCTTGAGCTGCCTTTGGTGCCCCCCGTGAAGGAAATGTTGTGGCTCTTTAAACTCTTCTGAGAATTGAAAGAGTTGGTTTGTGCCCTCTCTTGATGTCTGACATGCAGTTTTGAGAAGCTTCCCTTGGGTACTGGAGTGAGCTCCAGAGGGAAGGATGCCCTTGACTGACTGGTGCTTGTTTCTCTTGTGTGCAGAGCCAATCCCCCCTGGAATGATGGAGCAGTTTGAGGGTGGGCAGGTGGAAGTTAAACCTGCAATACCCTCGGGTCCTGTGGTGAACTGTGACACTGTGTGTCCTAAACCAGAGCAACCAGAGCTGCAGCCTGGCCAGAATGGCTTTCCAGACATTCCTCAGCCTCCCTCTAATCTTCCAAGGGATAATTCTTCTGTAGAAAGGCCAAAAAAGACTCCGAAGCAAAAACAGACAAAAAAGTGCACAAATCCTGCAAAAGCAGAGAAAAACAGAGCCCTGCAAACTTCCAGCTGTCACACAGAACAGAGGAACCAAGTCAAACCCATCTCCAGGATGGATGGACAACACAGCACTCAGGCTGCAGATGAGGAGGCCTTAAAAAAGAATCTTCCCAAAATTCCATGCTTGTCTTCTTTCAAAACCCAACTCACCAGTCCCTGGAGCTTCTCAGATTTCGTTGAAGATTATGATTATTTCATTAAAGAAGGGTCAGAGAGAGAGGTGGAGATTTTAAGAAGTTACTCAGGCCCAGGAGAGCAGCGTGGGCTGCCCAGAAATGGGGATGTGGAGTGGGAAGAGATGGAACATCACCCAGAGACAGCAGCAGACGAGGCTGAGTCTGCTGACAGCGATGGCTCAGGGAGCTCCAGGGGCTCCTTTAACAGCAGGGCCAGGAATGGCTCAGGGAGCTCCAGGGGCTCCTTTAACAGCAGGGCCAGGAATGGCTCAGGGAGCTCCAGGGGCTCCTTTAACAGCAGGGCCAACAACTCCTGCTCTGAGGCCTTTTCAGACACACAGGGGCCCAGCCCTGTGCCCCCAGCACGCCGGGGCCCCCCAGGTTTCTGTCCCACCCCAGAGAAGCCTCGGGGGCCATCCCACAGCCCAAGGCAAAAGGAAGTGAAAAAGAAAACCCCAAAGCAGAATGCTAAACCCAAGAAAAGCCACAAGCAGTTCTGCAGTCCTGCCAGGAGCAGAGCTGAGGAGGAGCAGAGCTGCAGCTCCTGGGAGGATGCTGCTCAGCTGGGCTGGAGCTCTGAGCACTACTGGAGGTGCTGCTACGAGGCCTGGCAGAGCTACTGCTCAGCTCTGTCCCACTACAGCAGGAGCTACTGGCACCTGGGCTGCATCAGTGCCTACCACACCAACTCAGTCTATCTGCAGGAGCTGCTCAGGGATGGGGACTGATGTCCTGCTGCTGCTGCTTGGGACCAGGGCTGGACAGGGCTGTGACAGCAGGGCTGCTCTAAAGGACACTCACAACAGACAGGTGGTGTTTGAGATGGAGAAAATGGTGTCTTTTTATAAGCAGCTGTGTCTGGTACATGTTTTACACAGGTCCAGTGGGTGTTACAATTTGTTAATAAAAGGAAAAGAAAGACAGCTGGGTGCTCACTTGGAATCTGTACAATCCAAAGCAAAAACAGGATGGTAAGAGGCAGCCATTCCCACATAAGAAATGTCAGAAAATACAGAACAATCCCAGCTGTGTTTCATGGAATCCCAGAATGGTTTGGGTGGGAAGGGACCTTAAAGTTCACCTTGCCCCCCCCCCCCTGCCATGGCAGGGACCCCTTCCCCTGTCCCAGGTGCTCCCAGCCCTGTCCAGCCTGGCCTGGGCACTGCAGGGATCCAGGGGCAGCCCCAGCTGCTCTGGGCACCTGTGCCAGCCCTGCCCTCCCTCTTGCCTTCCCTGTGGCTGTTGGGTGAAGCTGAATTCCCTGTGAGGCTCCGTGGTCTGTTCCAAGTTGGTGCTCATCCCCTTTTCCCTGGTTCTCTTGGTAAACACCAGGCACTGACTACATCCCAGTGAAGTGGCAGAGTGAAAGGAGCATCTCAATGCCTGCACTGCTAGATTAAATCCAGTTAATTAACACTGTATAAATAACATTTCTATAGCAAGGTGTGCAGCAGGCTGTGTGGTGGAGGATTTAATTATGTAGAAAATGTGCAGCAATCATAATTGTTCTGTCCCTCTGGGTGCAACAGTATCAGACTTCCCACACTTACAGGAATGCTTTAATTAGAAATGGAATTACCTATTAGTGCTAAAACTAATTGATATTTCCTGTTTGGCTTGTACAGAGCTGTCCTGGGGCAGGAAAGGAGGGGAGTGCTGGCTGGCCTGGGGTGCTGACCCTGGGTAGCCACTGCACTCATTTTGAAAGTTTTTCTTTCTGTGCTTTGTTCCTGCTTTACTCCCTTTGTGTCACAAATGACTCCAGGGAGGGGGTTCCCCTTTGAGTAGTTGGAAAAGGCCAAGGCAGCATGATCATGTTTCCAAGGTGAATTTTTGCAGCCTGTAGCATTCACAGAGGGGACCCTGTAAGAGATGCACTTCAGTATCTGCATTATTGCTGCCCTGTGACATCTCACTGATTTCCTCAATGATTGCTTAGGGAGCAGTTAATTAGTATTTAAATACAGCTCCAGTGGCCTAGATCAACACCCAGAGTTCTCCAGAAGAGCCTCCCAGAAGGTTTTGGGAAGAGATGACAGCATGCTGCTGGGATTTGTGGCACATACTCTGTTTAATCCGGATTGGATACATCAGGTACAGCAGTGGCACAAGACTCAATACTGTAAATGATATACAAGTTCAACATATGCACTACAATTCCAAAAGAAGACAACAGGAAACTTGGTTCTTCTAGAAAGTTGTTCTCAAATGAAGCTACCTGCAGTTGTGTCCAGTACATTTCGTATCTGTCCTCTGACATTTGTAAAGCAAAGCCCATTGAAAGTACGAAAATAGAAAAGAATCAGGTGAGAGCTTCTTACAACATAGAACTCCTAAAGAAAACACCATTGCATTGGAATGCTGTACTGGTTTATCAAAAATAGACCATCACACCCTCTGAGAGCCTTGCTTGGTCCGAGGAGCCCCTGGGAGCTCCCGGGGCGGTTGAGGGGTGGGAGGAGCGCGGGGCTGCCGGGCCCTTCCCCAGCCGAGCTCTGCAGCAGCACTGGGACACAGGGACAGCACAGGGGACAGACCTGACTGGGGACAGGAGGAGGGACTGTCACAAGCTCTCTTCACCTGCTCTTTGTTCCACCTGGAGCGTTTCTGGCACAGGTTCTGCCCCCCGAGCGGGAGCAGCAGCTCTGGCTCTGTCCAGAATCGCCTGTGGCGTTTTGGGGTGTCAGGAGCTGAGCTGTGCTCGCTGCAGGAGGAGGAGGAGGAGGTGCTCCTTGCTCTACAGGATTGCCACAGAGGTGAAATGACTTCTTCGAGGTCACTTGGTGATTGCCCAGGAGCTCAGGAGCAGAGCCCAGGTGCTGATGCTCAGCTCCTGATGTTCACTGCCCTCCCTGTGCCCTGACAGCCTTGGAAAGAGGAAATCACCATGGACAGCGCTTTTGGCAAATACGAAGCCTAAAAACTTGGGCTCTAAACCCATGGATCTACTGCAGTTGGCTCCAAGTGTTGGAGAAAAACAAGTGTTCTAAACCAAAATATTGGGATAGACTGGATGGGTGAGTGATGTGGGAAAGGTGTTTTATTCACCCAACCTTAAAAGCAGAATTAAGTTTGTGGTTCAAAGCTGCTGATGCTCACCAGCTCTCCACGAGTGCTGACTGTAACTCTGCCTTAGTCCAACAGATTAAAATATTACAAAGTCCAAAGGATGGAGCAACACGTAAATTAAATGTGATTTTTAATTTCCTGGGTTTTCTTTACAATACATGTAAGGTGCAACATGTTTGCAACCTCTTTACTTAAAAAAGCAAAGTCTTCAAGGATATTTGTGTTCTTTAGCTGGTATTAATCTGATTTTCATGTACACACCTTGAGCTGTCTAGACTAGAATGACAAATGCTGGGTTACAGTACAGGTGCATTAGCAACAGGTTTAGGTTAAACAAGTGGCATTGATTAAATTTGGTCTTTCTTGCCAATTAAAGAAAGATGTATTTTGGATTATCCATGAGGTTTATTCTGCACTAAAGCCATGTGTGTTACTTATGTTATTCTCGTAAGGAAACTGAAAGCAAAAGGTGGCTTTTAGAAAGGGTCAATGGAAGCCAAAGCCTATGTGTGAAAGGTTTTTTTCATCATTTGCTGCCAGCTGGGTGTGAATCCTGTTAGCAGCTCAATGCCAGGTGAGAGGAGAGGAAATCTATTGATAGCATAGGCTGAAAATTGGTGAAAATATTTCTCCTTCAGAAAAGGCTTTGGAAAGGAAATAAAATGCTCAGAAAAAGGAGTCGCTCCTTTGATATTTTTATATTGCTTTAGGAAAATCTGAAAAAATAATGCCCTTCCACTTGCTTTTTGTACAAAGAATCCATTTTTACCTCTTTTAAAGGAGCTTCTCTAAAACTATAAAAAGTCGCGAGGAATGAGAGGAGGGGAAAGGCTTGGATGGAACTGCAGTGCCAGCACAGCACTGCTGGTGTTCTGGGCTCATGGGGTGTTCCAGAGCCTGCCCTGTGGGATGGATCCCTGTCCCTGTGGGATGGATCCCTGTGGGATGGATCCCTGTGGGGATGGATCCCTGTGGGATGGATCCCTGTGGGATGGATCCCTGTCCCTGTGGGGATGGATCCCTGTCCCTGTGGGATGGATCCCTGTGGGGATGGATCCCTGTGGGATGGATCCCTGTCCCTGTGGGATGGATCCCTGTCCCTGTGGGATGGATCTCTGTCCCTGTGGGGATGGATCCCTGTGGGGATGGATCCCTGTGGGGATGGATCCCTGTGGGATGGATCCCTGTCCCTGTGGGATGGATCCCTGTGGGATGGATCCCTGTCCCTGTGGGATGGATCCCTGTGGGGATGGATTCCTGTCCCTGTGGGATGGATCCCTGTGGGGATGGATTCCTGTCCCTGTGGGATGGATCCCTGTCCCTGTGGGATGGATCCCTGTCCCTGTGGGGATGGATCCCTGTCCCTGTGGGATGGATCCCTGTCCCTGCAGCCCCCAGAGGTGCACAATTCTCTCCTGGGGTAAACCCAGGTTTTCCACAAGGCAGTTCCAGGTGCTTTCGGACACTTTATTGGGCGATTTCAGAGGATAAAGAGAGCTAATTCCTCCACTAAAAACGCTTTTAGCCTGCTCCTCTAGGCTCAGGCTTCCTTAAGTCTGTGTGTTTTTATCCCCTGAGAGCTGTGCTGAGGAACTGAGGGCGTGGGCAGCACCTGCCCTGTTCATGGCAGGGCAGGGCTGTGGCTCCCAGCGAGGGTAACAGTTCCTGATCTGTGGAAGAAAACAGAGGCCGTGGCAATCAGAGCCCAAGCAGCCAGCCAGAAACTCCTGGAACTGGTTTTCCTCCTTCTTTTTAACCTCTTAAAATTGAGTGTTATACTCCCTTTCCCAAAAAGTTTGACTGACAGTGATTAAAAGCCCCTTTGGGCGAGGGCTGCCAGCAGGGCTATTTACAGACACAGAGATGTGAAGTGCCTGGTTCAGCACTCCACGCTGAATCAGGAGTAAGAAAGGCAGCACCAAGAATCCTTGGGGAATCCCTGACTCTTTGTAGTTTTTATTCCTGTCCCTGTCAGCACGGGGCCATTCCACCCTCACTCTGTGCCAGTGGAGAGGAGGCTGCAAAGGTGCCAAGTGGTGGAGAGCAAGGCCTCTGATCTGGGAGGGCAGGGGTGCTCAGATGATGACACTTAATGAAAATAAAGCAAAAATGAAATTAAAACATCGGAAAAAAACCTCAGTGATGGTAAGATTAACTGCAGTATAACCTCCTACAGGAAGCAGCAAAAGGCAGAGCATTTTAATCTTTTAAAACAGGACTAAACATAGTTTTGGGTAACATATCACAGCACTGGAATAAATGACTGGAAGCTGGTGCAGCTACTGGAGGCTCAGCCATAGCCCTGGGGTTCCTGGGGTGTTGTGGGGTTCTAAGGAGGGTTAGAAGGATTCTACCTGAGCTAATGCAGCAGCCATCGCCCAGGCACAGCAGGAGTGCTGCCAAAGCAGGGTGCAGCTCCTATGTGTAATCAGCATTAATTATCTATACATGTATGTGTCTGTCGTTAGCTATATGTGTGTGTATATGTGCAGATAAATATTACACCGGGAGAGGTTATGACAGATGTTCAAAAAAAAATCATCCCTCTGCTGAGCCAGCCTCAGTCACTCTTTGAGCCATTCCTTCCACTCTGAAGTTGGTAAAACCCCTGTTCAGAGGGGGACTGGGACCTTCCCCTGCTCCCTGCAGGCTGCTGGGGACAGGGAGGGCCCTGGCATGTTTGAGCATGAGCAGGGACGAGCAGGCTGGGGCAGGGAGGGAGGGGATGCTCCTCGCTCTGCCCCTCGTGGGTCCCCTGGCAAAGGGCACTCCAGGAGGGCACAGGGGCAGGGAAGAGAGAGCAGTTGTGTTTCAGGCCATGAATTCCCTTGAGGAATCCTTCCTAGGAAGGTGCCAGAGGAGGTGCCAGCACTGAGCACGGCTCAGGCTCAGTTTGAGGTACCTGGGTACCACACAGTGTTCTCAGTTTTTGGTTAGCTGTTAGTTCATGATGAGACTTTTCCCAAACTAGGGGTAGAACTGTGAGTAGAAAATGCTGTCTGTACCACACGTTAGCAAATGTTCCCAAGCTCCAGTCCTGCTCCCCCTTCCCAGGCAGGTCCTGTGCTGGCCTGGAGCACTGAACTTGCTGACCTTGTCTATCCCCAAATCAATGCAGCCCAGGAGCCATGGATGGGACAGCTGGAGCCCTCAGCCTGTGGAAAAGCCAAACACCTCTCTGTCCGTGCAAGATATTTGGCTCTGGGGTTAATTATTCTCAAGTATAAATCCAGACATTATTTGGCTACTATTTACAACCGGTTACACGTCCAGTGCCAGCAAAGGAATTTCTCTACAGGAACCAAAAGTAAAAAGTAAAAAGCATGGGCATACATTACAAGGAACCTCTGGTAGACTCAGGAACGCTCAATACTGTTGAGTTCAGTGCTTTCATTCATTGCCATTTGTGTGCACAGTATTAAAAAAGAATCCTACCTTTTTTTTCCCTTTTTAAAAATACAGAACTGTAGTCTAGTCACACTCTTACAAGTAAGTGATAACAAAAATAGAAAGCAGATACCCAGGTGGGACTAAAACTCTACTAAAGCCTGTCTTCTTTTTTTTGTTGTTGTTTTTGTTTTTCTCCACAAATATGTTTCCACAGACAATAATTAGCAGACAAACACAGTTTGCAATTGCACTGTATTGACCTGAAAGGCGGGTACAAAATATCCTAAACTGGGGATGGCATCTGGGGAGGGAGGTGTGTGTGTGGGTGTGTGCGTGCAGGGGGCTGGCACACCTGGCAGGGCCGTGCCCTCTGTGGCTCTGCCCACTCACACTCACACACACAGCCCTGCAGGGGCTGCTGTGACAGGTGGCTTCTTTTCTCTAAATCTTTTCCTATAAAAGAAAAAAAAAACAGTGAAATTTTGGTTGGTTTAAAGGACCTGCTCCATGAAGAAAAAAAAAAGAAAAAAGTCACAAAATCTATTGTTTGTCACCTTTTCAGTCATTTCCTCGTGAATAAATATTATCCATTAAAAACCTTTAAAAAGGTGCTGCGATACACAGTGTTAGATTCCGTTCTCTGCAGTGGCTCTGCCGCCGGGCCGGCTCCTGCTGCTGCTGCTGCTGCTGCTGCTGCTGCTGCTGCTGCTGCTGCTGTGCGGCGCTGTCGGGCCGTGCGGGGCACAGCTGGCACAGCTGGCCGGGCCATGTGGGGCACAGCTGGCCGGGCACAGCCGGCTGGGGCACAGCTGGCAGGGCCATGTGGGGCACAGCTGGCAGGGGCACAGCTGGCACAGCTGGCCGGGCACAGCTGGCAGGGGCACAGCTGGCACAGCTGGCCGGGCCGTGTGGGGCACAGCTGGCAGGGCAGAGCTGTCAGGCCGTGTGGGGCACACTCGGCCTGGGCACAGCTGGCCGGGCACAGCTGGCTCTGCCCGCGGGTCTCTGCTCCTCCTGCAGCCCTTCCTCGGTGGCCGGTGCCCAGCTCTGCCCGGTGCCCGGTCCTGCCCGGTCCTGCCCGATGCCCGGTCCTGCCCGGTGCCCAGCTCTGCCCGGTCCTGCCCGGTGCCCGGTCCTGCCTGGTGCCCAGCTCTGCCCGGTCCTGCCTGGTGCCCAGCTCTGCCCGGTCCTGCCTGGTGCCCAGCTCTGCCCGGTCCTGCCCGGCGCTCGGTGCCCGGCGCTCGGTGCCCGGCGGAACGCGGAGCTCGGGGCTCCGCCGCTCCGGCGCCGGGCCGGGCTCACAAGGCGGAGACCTTGACGATGTTGGGAACGTTCGTGGCGGGCCCGGGGCTGCCCGGGCCGGGTCTGCTCTCGCCCTCGGGCGTCAGCGCCGGCGGCGTGGGGATGCTGATGATGGCCGTGGTGATCTGCCCGGCCTTGCAGTTCGGCCTCAGCCCGTCGTCCGACTTCATGTTGAGGCTGGAGCGACTGGAAAACAAATTTAGTGCTCGGCTTGTTCCTCAGAATGAGGCACTAGAAAGGATGGGGACGGTCGTGGTTCTTAATCAGGATCTTATTCAGCTGAAATATTCAAAGCCTCCATTTAAACATCCCCCCTTCCTGCAAGGCACCATTTATGTCTACACAGATTACACCGAGCTCTGGTAATGTTCCCCCTGGTTAGGAGACAGCTTCTCACAGGGCAAATTGCTCTGTTTCCATTTCCTTCTTGCATAATTCTAAATACCCTGGCCTGTGTAGTGCATCCTTTCAGAGCACAGGTAGTTCTTTCTGAGAAAGATGTTGCCTTTCTTGCATTTCAAATACCTCTTTCATATTCGCTGTCCCTTGATCTTTTCTATTTTATTTCTCTCTGCAGTAGTTTCAAGGATGTGACAGCTGGAAGCATTCTTATTAGATCTGCATCAATTGCATCCTATAATTAATTACAGGGGGAAAATGATAGGTTGATTTCTGTGCATCTGCACAGCTACAGGAGTCTGCTATTAGCAGCCCAACGTGTTCATTTCCACACCAGGCCTGTCCTTTCAGGATGGAAAGCTCCCGGTCGGGAGCTGGGGCTGCTGCTGCTCCCCGGGGTGACTCACCGGGGACGGTTTCTGATGCCCCAAACATCCAGGAACAGATCCCAGCCCGGTGCCTCCAGCAGGGCAGCCCCAGGGCCTGGGTGCTGTGCCAGGGGTAACCAGCACACCCGGCTGGTCCATTCCACACAAAAAATAACTGAGAAGCTTTTTTACCTCTCTCATCCTTGCCCAGCTTGGTAAACAAGTGAAATAAGTGTTGACATTTAAAATATCACCGGCGTCTGATTTAGCAGCCAGAACAGTTGACATTCCCTGAATTACTGCTTCAGGTGCTGGTTGAAAACATTGTCACATTGAAACTGGGATAGCTGGAGGCTTGGTTTGTGCTTACTCATTCATAATTCATGCTCTGAAATGCCCTTCTGGCACCAAGTAATCACTTGCTGCCCTGAAGGCAGCTTTGTTTGGTTTGTACATCCCTTTGATAGGAGCTGGAGAAGAGGAATGGGACATTCAAAACCAGCCCTGGTGCACAAAAAACTTAATGGGCTGAGGGGGATTTGGGAAGTAATTTAATATTTGCAGGAATTATATGATGAATAAATGATTCTTTTTGAGCAACTTATGAATAAAGTGAAACTTTAACTATTTTCTATTAAGGGACACTTCACCTCTGTCCTTTATGGCTTTTTAGGTCACAGCTACTAAGGCACAATTGTGAAATTCCTCTTATTTGCTTCCCAGTGATGCTTAGAGTGGCAGTTGAGGCTTTTGGACAATGGAAATCGGTGGAGTGTCCCTTGGGACCACCTCAGCCCTCCAGGATGCTGCTGGCCCGATGGTTTTGCCAAGTGCCCGTTCCCTGGGGAGCCTGTTCAGTCCCTGCCACCCTCTGGGGGCAGAGCCTTTCCTGGCATCCACCCTCCAGGCTGCCCTGGGCTCTGGGGCAGCTTTAACCCGCTCCTCCCTTGCCAGGACCGCCAGGAGCCACCACCCTGGGGTCAGCACTGCGGGGCAGACGAGCAGGGTGCCACCAACCCCTGCCCCTGGCTGGAGAACAGCCCCGGCTGGGCACAGCTGGGCAAAGTCCTGCCAGCCCCGCAGCTGGGCACAGCTGGGCACGGCCCTGCCAGCCTTGCAGCTGGAGAACAGCCCTGCCAGTCTCACACTGGGCACAGCTGGGCACATCCCTGCCACCCTGCCATCCCCACCGTGCCACCCCGTGTGTACCTGGCGGTGAGGGAGGGCTGCTCGCTGCCCGGGATGTGGATGGTGCTGAGCTCCTGCATGCTCCGCAGCCGCGTGGCGGGCACGCTGCAGTTGGGCAGCGCCGCGCTGCGCTTGTGGCGCCGCGAGCAGCAGGACGCGCCCAGCCCCGCCTGGCTGGACACGGACGGGCTCCGCGACGAGGGGTAGTTCTGCAGGGAGCTCTCCATGCAGTTCTGCTCGAACAGCTGCTCGTCGATGAACTCGTGGTTCTGCGGGGAGAGCGGAGCGGTCACTGCCGGGGCGGCGGCTCTGCCCTGCCCTGCCCTGCTGCGGGAGGTGCTGCGGTGCCCGCAGGGCTGCGCTGGGCAGGGCACAGCTGCCAGGCTGCGCTGGGCACTCCTGCCAGGCTGCACTGGGCACTCCTGCAGGGCTGCGCTGGGCAGGGCACAGCTGCCAGGCTGCGCTGGGCACTCCTGCCAGGCTGCACTGGGCACTCCTGCCAGGCTGCACTGGGCACTCCTGCAGGGCTGCGCTGGGCAGGGCACAGCTGCCAGGCTGCGCTGGACACTCCTGCCAGGCTGCACTGGGCACTCCTGCAGGGCTGCGCTGGGCAGGGCACTCCTGCCAGTCTGCATTGGGCACAACTGCCAGGCTGCACTGGGCACTCCTGCCAGGCTGTGCTGGGCAGGGCACTCCTGCCAGGCTGCACTGGGCACTCCCCAAGGACAGGATCTGCCCTGGCTGCAGCCTGGGACACCCTGCCCTGCCCAGCCCTGCCCTGCCTGCCCTGCCCTGCCCTGCCCTGCCCTGCCCTGCCCTGCCCTGCCTGCCCTGCCCTGCCCTGCCCTGCCCTGCCCTGCCCTGCCCAGCCCTGCCCTGCCTGCCCTGCCCTGCCCTGCCCTGCCCGCAGGGCAATGGGAGCAGCTGTGCAGTGAGAGGCGTGAGGCCATCACAGCTCACACAGCCTGACACGGTCACTCTGCGGGCTCTGAATTTCTCTTCATCTTTTGCTGCATTCCAGAACGGCCTCAAAAGTCTGGAGTGCCACGTGGTTATGAACGCCAAAAGGAGCTCGTGCTCCTTTTCTTCATGCCTGGGGGCAGGACTGGATTTCCTTTGGGTGATCACCTGGCCAGAGAACTTAATGCTTGCATTGGCTGGTGGGCTCAAAGCATCCCTGCAGCGCCCGAGCTGGGGGCAATAAACACTGCAGGGAAGGGGGGAAGGAAACTCAGGAAGCTGAATCTGTAAAGAGCTTTTGTGGTAAGGAACGAGAAATCCTGAAAGAAAGAACTCCCGTGTGTGGCTAAGAACACCCAGGTGGAGTGAACAGACCTCATCCAGTCCCTGTCGGCTTCAGAAACGATGGGAAACAAAAGCAACCATGCTGAGGGCAGCCACCAGAGCCCCCTGGGCCCAGTCACAACCCCCACAGGGGACAGCAGCACGGGAAAGCCAAAGGGAGCCACGAGCACAAACGCCCAGGACAGAGCAGGAGGAGAAGGAAGCAAACACTGTCCAGACACGTCACAGAGACCACAGAGAAAACAGATTAAATACCTTGATGGTGGAAGTTCGTACAGATAACAGGGGATCATCCACAAGATAGGACAATCCCTACGGGACAACATGCCAACAGAAGATAAAAACACAATTCATTGTCCATTCCAGCGTCCACAAGTTCAGTCCCAGCACTGCATCTCTGGCCTCAGCATTCCAGCCCAAGTTTGAATGGGCAACAGAACCTCCTCTCAGGCCCCTCAACCAGAACCCTTCTGCCAAGTCAGCTTCTGAGTGCTCTGCTGATGGGAACAGAGCAGAACCAGAACAGTTTTATTGCTGTGGTCTTTGAGAGCCAAAGGCAAACGAGGTCTGTGATGCCCAGAGCACAGACTGGGATTGCTTTGCTGTGTGTCACCAGCGGGGTTTGATCAAACTCTGTGAAAGCACAGAAGAAGGGTTTGGGTTGAAGGGCTGGGCTCAGGGCACTCAGCACTTGGAGAAAACACAGAATGTGAATGTCCAGAGCTGGAACGGAGGGAAAAAACCTCCCTTTGTTTGAACCAGCTCTGTCTGCTGTGGGAACACGACAAAGTAATCTCTGTGTGGCAGCTCCAAGCACTCCAGGGTCACTTTGTCATCTGACACAGCAGATCTGGGGCCATTCACAGCCACTCAGCTAGAAGTGTGTGCCAGTGGCAGCCCAGGCCAATAAATGATGGACTCTGAGGATCCTCTGCCTGCCTTCAGGAGGGTGCATTGCCCATTGAAACAAGCTCGCAACCATGGCACATTCCTCATTCCATTCCTGCAACTTGCTCACAAAATGACTCTTCAGTGTTTAAAAATGCTTTTACTGCAATTTAAATTTCCTGTTGCACAGTGTTCTAATAGATTACATGGAGTACAGGATCTGCACACAAACCCATTGAACCTTCTGGCCTGATAATTCCAGAGCAGGATCCAAACCTGCTCTCTGATTTGGTGCTGCACCATGGCAATAACTGGCTGAAAAAAGTGAGGGAAAACCCCTTTGTGCAGATTCTCCTTCTGAGTTTTAATCCAAATTCAAGTATCACTGTTACTGCCATTGTTTGCTGAAAATTTGGAACATTTTCAGTCCCTGCCACTCATTGTCCATTATGTCTATTGTGGCACCACACCCACTAATTAGGGCACCACGCCGCTAATTAGGGCACGCTTTGGTTCCTTCAGCTGGGGAGTGATGCTCACCTGCCCCTGCACAGGTCAGAATCTCCGTGAGCCCATCCAGGACAGGGCTCAGCTTCCCCCTGTTTCAGCCCCTCTGCTCAAAGTGAGGCTGTGAAATTCGGGTTTGGGCTCTGAGGGGTTTGGGCAGAAAGTTCTGAACTGAAGAGTCAGGTTGTGAAATACCTGCTGGTAATGTAACATTGAAATAAAGGATGAGTTGTGTAAAACAGATTGAGGAGCCATGGACACAGAAGAATCAGTCCCTGCCCTTGCCCGGGCCCTCGGAGCTCCCTGGGCTCAGGGCTCTGGCATTGCCCCTCAGCTTCCTCCCAGTGCTGCACCAGCACCAGCCAAACCATGGCAGTGAAGGTGATTTGTCTAAAAGTCAGAAATCAAAAGTACACTCGATGATGGATGCAGATAGGAAAAGGCATGAATATTTCAAGTGTTAACCTCTCTCCGTTCTCCCTAGAATGAATCATGGTACAGATAATGTGTTCCTTTACTGCAGAACCTTTCCTATAAACCTGGAAGCAAAACATCTGTATCAAACAAATATCTGAAATGTTCCCAAAGACTTCAGCACACACAATCAGTCACTAAAGCAAACTAAAACTCATTCCAGCACCTTGCAGGGTGCAAACAGAACAGTCGTGCTGTAAAGCTGCCTGTGGGATAAAGCAGCTGCCCCTGCAGAGATGAGCAGAGCTGTGTGCAGCCTTTGCACCCCGGGGCAGCTTCATCCTCTCCAGACCATCCCAGGGCCCAAGGTTCTCTTTCCCAGCCCTGGGCACTGGTGCCAGGCTGTGCCCGGGGGTGCCAGCAGCACCTTCCTGCCAGGGCAGCAGAGCTGTCCCTGGTGCTGCTCAGCCCCACTGGAGGGGTGGGATGTGTGGAAATGCACTTGGGGTCTCTCAGGAGCACTGAAAAAATGAAACTCCTCATTGTGACACCTCCCTGAGCCCTGGCTGGCATTGAGGTGTGCCAGAGGCTGCTGCTGGCTCTGTGCAGGGAGGGGCTGGGGGCTGCAGTGATCCCATCCTGTCCCTCTGCACAGCAATTCCTGCTCTCATTGCACAGACAATGAGGCAAAAGTGCTTTTCACCCACTGCAGACTGTTCTGGGGAGCCCAGGAGGGATGCCAGCCCCAGGGGGATGTGCCAGGGGAGCCCAGGAGGGGTCCCAGCCCCGGGGGATGTGCCAGGGGAGCCCAGGAGGGGTGACAGCCCTACAGGGATGTGCCAGGGGAGCCCAGGAGGGGTCCCAGCCCCAGGGGATGTTCTGGGGTTCCCAGGATGGGTGCCAGCCCCAGAGGGATGTGCCCGGGGAGCCCAGGATGGGTGCCAGCCCCGGGGATGTTCTGGGGTTCCCAGGATGGGTGCCAGCCCCAGAGGGATGTGCCCGGGGAGCCCAGGATGGGTGCCAGCCCCGGGGATGTTCTGGGGTTCCCAGGATGGGTGCCAGCCCCGGGGATGTTCTGGGGTGGGTTCCCAGGATGGGTGCCAGCCCCGGGGATGTTCTGGGGTGGGTGCCCAGGATGGGTCCCAGCCCCGGGGATGTTCTGGGGTGGGTGCCCAGGATGGGTGCCAGCCCCGGGGATGTTCTGGGGTGGGTGCCCAGGGTGGGTCCCAGCCCCAGAGGGATGTGCCAGAGGTGCCCAGGGTGGGTGCCAGCCCCGGGGATGTTCTGGGGTGGGTGCCCAGGATGGGTGCCAGCCCCGGGGATGTTCTGGGGTGGGTGCCCAGGGTGGGTGCCAGCCCCGGGGATGTTCTGGGGTTCCCAGGATGGGTGCCAGCCCCGGGGATGTTCTGGGGTGGGTGCCCAGGATGGGTCCCAGCCCCGGGGATGTGCCCGGGTCCCTCAGAGCCCCCGGTGCAGCCCCCCCGGCCCCGCAGGGCCGTGCCCCGTGCCGGTACTCACAGTTGTTTTCTCCAGGCAGTGCAGCAGATGGTGGTGTTGGCTCTCGATTAAGGAGGTGCCTTTAGTCATGTGCTGCTCCTCCTCGGTGGATCCCTGCGCAGGCACGGAGAGAGGAGGGAACAAAAGCCCAACAGGTGAAAACCCAGGAGAACAACCAGAGCCAGCGGGGCTGGCACGGGGGTCAGGACGAGTCCAGTGCTGCCGTTCCCAGGTCCTCTCCTGACCCTCAGGAGGTTCCCTCAGGATTTTATTTATGATTTCCCTTGTCCACAGAGGGAAAGAGGTGCACAAAGCACAGTCAGGTGCTGTAGGGTGTCTGCAGTGCCTCAGAACTGAGGGGGGCCTAAATCTGAGAGGAAAAATGGATGTGCATGGCTTGAATTGCTGCTCAGGACAGCACACGGGTGGCAGAACATCCTGCCAGGACAGGGCTTGTTACCCTCCAGGGCACCCAGCTCAGCCCTGGTGAAAGCATTGCAGTCAAACACAGCCCAGCATTAAACATGGTAAACACTGTGAAACACTGTGAAACACTGTGAAACACTGTGAAATACTGTGAAACACTGTGAAATACTGTGAAACACTGTGAAACACTGTGAAACACTGTGAAATACTGTGAAACACTGTGAAACACTGTGAAATACTGTGAAACACTGTGAAACACTGTGAAATACTGTGAAATACTGTGAAATACTGTGAAACACTGTGAAACACTGTGAAACACTGTGAAATACAGTGAAATACAGTGAAATACTGTGAAATACTGTGAAATACTGTGAAATACTGTGAAACACTGTGAAACACTGTGAAATACTGTGAAATACTGTGAAACACTGTGAAACACTGTGAAACACTGTGAAATACTGTGAAATACTGTGAAATACTGTGAAACACTGAAATACTGTGAAACACTGTGAAACACTGTGAAACACTGTGAAACACTGTGAAATACTGTGAAATACTGTGAAACACTGTGAAACACTGTGAAACACTGTGAAACACTGTGAAACACTGTGAAATACTGTGAAATACTGTGAAACACTGTGAAATACTGTGAAATACTGTGAAATACTGTGAAACACTGTGAAACACTGTGAAACACTGTGAAATACAGTGAAATACAGTGAAATACTGTGAAATACTGTGAAATACTGTGAAATACTGTGAAACACTGTGAAACACTGTGAAATACTGTGAAATACTGTGAAACACTGTGAAACACTGTGAAACACTGTGAAATACTGTGAAATACTGTGAAATACTGTGAAACACTGAAATACTGTGAAACACTGTGAAACACTGTGAAACACTGTGAAACACTGTGAAATACTGTGAAATACTGTGAAACACTGTGAAACACTGTGAAACACTGTGAAACACTGTGAAACACTGTGAAATACTGTGAAATACTGTGAAACACTGTGAAACACTGTGAAATACTGTGAAACACTGTGAAATACTGCGGAACACTGTGAAACACTGTGAAATACTGTGAAATACTGTGAAACACTGTGAAATACTGTGAAACACTGTGAAATACTGTGAAATACTGTTCAATACCATTCAATACCATTCAATACCATTCAATACCATTCAATGCTGTTCAATACTGTTCAATACTGTTCAATACTGTCCAACACTGTTCAATACCATTCAATACTGTTCAATACTGTTCAATACTGTTCAATACTGTTCAATACCATTCAATACTGTTCAATACTGTTCAATACCATTCAATACTGTTCAATACCATTCAATACTGTTCAATACCATTCAATACTGTTCAATACTGTTCAATACCATTCAATACTGTTCAATACCATTCAATACTGTTCAATACCATTCAATACTGTTCAATACCATTCAATACCATTCAATACTGTTCAATACCATTCAATACCATTCAATACCATTCAATACCATTCAATACTGTTCAATACCATTCAATACTGTTCAATACTGTTCAATACCATTCAATACTGTTCAATACCGTTCAATACCATTCAATACCATTCAATACCATTCAATACTGTTCAATACCATTCAATACTGTTCAATACCATTCAATACCATTCAATACTGTTCAATACCATTCAATACTGTTCAATACTGTTCAATACCATTCAATACTGTTCAATACTGTTCAATACCATTCAATACCATTCAATACCATTCAATACTGTTCAATACCATTCAATACTGCTCAGTGCTGTCCCACTGCTGCCCTGCTCTCGGTGCCACTCCCGCTGATGCTGTGCTCCCCATCTGCAGCAATAACTGGGAGTGACAGAGCCAGAGCACAGCTGGAGTGGCACGCTGAGGAATCTGACTTCCTGAACACAGAATTAACAGACTCCTCTGGGAATGCAGCTTAGGCAGGTTATGGATTTTTTGTTGCTGTTGTTTTGGAAGACGAACATTCCCAGATGTATTTTTAGAAGTGGCCTAAAAAAAAATAAACCAGTTCCATTTTTCTTATTAACAATGCTCCTGATGAGGTAACAGATCCAGCAGGCCCTGCTGGCTCCTGCTGGGATGTCTGACTCCACTGGAGCCTGGCCTGGAACGTTCCCCAGGGAGCTCCTCGGGAGCCCTAAAGCTGAGATGCTGCTGCACTAAAGCACTGGGAGCAGAGGGAGGAGGAGCACATATTGCAAACACGAGTTTTGATGAGGATGTGCCTGACAGGAAACCAAAATGGGACCTGAAAGCCAAGGCAGAGCTCGCCCAGCTCTGGCAGCAGAGCCAGGGCAGTTGGCAGGGCTGGCAGCACAGCCCAGCCCCTCCCTGTGCCCATGCCAGGGCTCTGCAGCAGCATCGGGACTCAGGACAGACGGACACGAGGGATCCTGAGGGCAGGGCTGGAACCTGGGCTTGGTGCAGGGGGCCAAGGGCAGGGCCCTGCTGGGATTTGGGGTTTAGTGCAGGGGGCCAAGGGCAGGGCCCTGCTGGGATTTGGGGTTTAGTGCAGGGGGCCAAGGGCAGGGCCCTGCTGGGATTTGGGGTTTAGTGCAGAGGGCCAAGGGCAGGGCCCTGCTGGGATTTGGGGTTTAGTGCAGGGGGCAAGGGCAGGGCCCTGCTGGGATTTGGGGTTTAGTGCAGGGGGCCAAGGGCAGGGCCCTGCTGGGAGCTGCAGCCACAGCTGGAGCAGGGCTGGGAGGACAGAGGGGGAGAGAGGGGGAGAGAGTAAAAGGGGTGAGAGAGCGAAGTTCCCACTCCAATACAATAAATCTTCTTCTGTGTCAAATATTCTAATTCTCACTGACCAATCTAGTACAATACACAAATCCTACAGCATTTCCATACAGCCTATAAGAATTATTACATTACCATACCATGTTACATTTTAAACCCTAAAAACTTCAGCTGGCCACGCCATTGTTTTCCAGTTGTTCAGTAACTGAGGGATCTCAAAGCTTGCTTTCATTTCAATCTTGCTTATAGTTCCTATATTCTCAAAATCTTTTGCCAGACAATCATATTGATAAGGCTTTCCTGGTTCATCTTCCCCAACAGGCTCGGGGGTGGCAGTGCCAGGAGGAGCCGAGGCTCAGGGGCTGCCACCCCTGCATCCTGCCACCCCTGCCACCCCTGCCCCCTCTGCCACCCCTGCCACCCCTGCCATCCCTGCTACCCCTGCCACCTCTGCCACCTCTGCCACCTCTGCCACCCCTGCCACCCCTGCCACCCCTGCCACCCCTGCCCCCTCTGCCACCCCTGCCACCCCTGCCACCCCTGCCACCTCTGCCACCTCTGCCACCCCTGCCACCCCTGCATCCTGCCACCCCTGCCACCCCTGCCACCCCTGCCACCCCTGCCCCCTCTGCCACCCCTGCCACCCCTGCCCCCTCTGCCACCCCTGCCACCCCTGCCACCCCTGCCACCTCTGCCACCCCTGCCACCCCTGCCACCCCTGCCACCCCTGCCACCCCTGCCCCCTCTGCCACCCCTGCCATCCCTGCCACCCCTGCCACCCCTGCCATCCCTGCCATCCCTGCCACCTCTGCCACCCCTGCCTCCTCTGCCACCTCTGCCACCTCTGCCACCCCTGCCCCCTCCGCCACCTCTGCCACCCCTGCCCCCTCTGCCACCCCTGCCACCCCTGCCACCCCTGCCACCCCTGCCCCCTCTGCCTCCCGAGCAGGAGCCCCAGGGCACCCAGGTGGGAAATGGGCCCCAGCTGTGCAGAGCTGCTGGCCAGGGCCAGTCCCGGGCATTTGGGGTTTGGGAGCAGGGCTGAGGGAAGGGATCCTGCAGAGCTGGGCTCTGCACCCTGGGCTGAGCAGGCAAACAAAATCTGGGTCTGCAGCACAAGAGTTTGGCTGCAGCGGAGAGAGCTGAGCTCCCTGAGCAGGGATGCCAGGTTGGCAGGGCTTTGGTGCCAGCCACATCCCGATTGCTCTTGGAAGACGTTCAGGGAGCTGCTGGGCGCTGGGGGAGGCTGCAGCACGCTGTGCTGTCAGCTCTGAAACCCAGAATTCTTCCCCTTTACCCAATGTTAGTGCTGCACCAGTGGGCCCTGGTGAGCTGGTCAGGGGCTGGGCTGGCCCTGCCCTGCCTTATCTGGGGCTTGAGAAAAGAGCCAGAGCTCCCAGGCTGCTGCTCCTGGGGCACTCGCCTCCTGGCACTGCAGCTAAAAGGGAATTTCAGCTGTACAAGGAGATTAGTGCTAAGAGGATATGTAGGCTGCTTCCATGGGAAGGATCTCACCATCCCTCGAGCACTTTTGACATAAAGCCCACTAAAAAAACCCTCTAAATGAGAGGAAAACAGTCTGAGCTTCGTGTCTAGATGGCAAATGCCACAAATCCACACGTTGGTGCAGCACGAGCCTCTGGGAGCTGATCTCCCTCCTGCTGCTGTCCTTGGCTGCATCCTCCCTTCCTTTGCCTTCCCTCCCCTCTGCTGGGGGCTCCAGGCTGGGGACCCCTGGGGCCCCCCGGCTCCTCAGGGAGCTCGTCCTGCTCCTGTCCCTGGGGCACCAAGCAGGGCTGTGTCCCAGGGAGAGGGAAATTGAGGATTACTCCCAAGTGAGGCTGCACAGATCAGTCCTAGCTGGTTCTGGGGCTCAGTCATCCTTCATCTCTCTGTCTTTGCTCCCCACGTGCACGACAGGCTGATTTATTGGAAATGGAATCCATGAGATGTGCTAATACCTGCTCTGGTGTTGATCAGGCTTAATGTAATCACCTCCTCTCGTGTCTGCTGCTTCTGCTGAGCAATCTGAGCACTTAAAACTTTCCTGAGCAGCCAGAGGCCTCTGGAGGCCTTTAAAAATAAACCCAGCACAGGCAGCCTGAGCCAGGAGCTCGGGGAGCATCCCTGCCCTGCAGTGCAGCAGCTGGGCCCCAGCTGTGCCTGCACCCCGAGTGTGACCCTGAGTGTGACCCCGAGTGTGACCCTGAGTGTGACCCTGAGTGTGACACTGAGTGTGACACTGTGTGTGTGACCCTGAGTGTGACCCTGAGTGTGACCCCGAGTGTGACCCTGAGTGTGTGACCCTGAGTGTGACCCTGAGTGTGACCCTGAGTGTGACCCTGAGTGTGTGACCCTGAGTGTGACACTGAGTGTGACACTGTGTGTGTGACCCTGAGTGTGACCCTGAGTGTGACCCTGAGTGTGACCCCGAGTGTGACCCTGAGTGTGACACTGTGTGTGTGACCCTGAGTGTGACCCTGAGTGTGACACTGAGTGTGTGACCCTGAGTGTGACCCTGAGTGTGTGACACTGAGTGTGTGACCCTGTGTGTGACCCTGAGTGTGACACTGAGTGTGACCCTGTGTGTGACCCTGAGTGTGACCCTGAGTGTGACCCTGAGTGTGTGACCCTGAGTGTGACCCTGAGTGTGACCCTGAGTGTGATACTGAGTGTGTGACACTGAGTGTGTGACCCTGAGTGTGACCCTGAGTGTGACCCTGAGTGTGACCCTGAGTGTGTGACCCTGTGTGTGTGACCCTGTGTGTGACACTGAGTGTGACCCCGAGTGTGACACTGAGTGTGTGACCCTGAGTGTGTGACCCTGAGTGTGACCCTGAGTGTGACCCTGAGTGTGACCCTGAGTGTGTGACCCTGTGTGTGACACTGAGTGTGACCCCGAGTGTGACACTGAGTGTGTGACCCTGAGTGTGTGACACTGAGTGTGTGACCCTGAGTGTGTGACCTGAGTGTGACCCCCTGTGAGTGGGAACCTGTGTGTGCCCTTGGGTGTGACCCCAAGTGTGACCCTGAGTGTGACCCTGAGTGTGTGACCCTGCATGGGACCCTGAGTGTGACCCCCAGTGTGACCCCACGTGGGACCCTGAGTGTGACTCCAAGTGTGACGCCAAGTGCCAGGCTGGGGATGAGTTGGAGCTGGGAGCCAGGGAGGGGCTGGGAGGGACGGGGCAGGGGCAGGAGGAGCAGCAGCAGGATCAGGGGCAGGGGCAGGGGCAGGGGCTGTGCACTCACCGGCAGCTCCAGCCCCTCGGTCAGCAGCCCGTTGCGCTTGCTGTGCAGGTAGGCGTTGGAGCTGCCCGTCTTGGCCACGCGGATCCGCGCCAGGCGCGCCTTCTGTGGGGACACACAGATTGTGGGGTCAGGGACAGGGACAGGGATTGTGGGGACAGGGACAGAGATTGTGGGGTCAGGGACAGGGACAGGGACAGGGTCAGGGATTGTGGGGACAGGGACAGGGACAGGGACAGAGATTGTGGGGTCAGGGACAGGGACAGAGATTGTGGGGACAGGGACAGGGACAGGGATTGTGGGGTCAGGGACAGTGACACAGGGTCAGTGACAGAGACACGGGGTCAGGGACACTGGGGTCAGGGCTGGCAGACACTGGGGTCAGGGCTGGCAGACACTGGGGGCAGGGCTGGCAGACACTGGGGTCAGGGACACTGGGGTCAGGGACACTGGGGTCAGGGCTGGCAGACACTGGGGTCAGGGACACTGGGGTTAGGGCTGGCAGACACTGGGGTCAGGGCTGGCAGACACTGGGGTCAGGGACAGTGGGGTGAGGGCTGGCAGACACTGGGGTCAGGGACACTGGGGTCAGGGCTGGCAGACACTGGGGTCAGGGACACTGGGGTCAGGGACACTGGGGTCAGGGCTGGCAGACACTGGGGTCAGGGACACTGGGGTCAGGGACACTGGGGTCAGGGCTGGCAGACACTGGGGTCAGGGACACTGGGGTTAGGGCTGGCAGACACTGGGGTGAGGGCTGGCAGACACTGGGGTGAGGGCTGGCAGACACTGGGGTTAGGGCTGGCAGACACTGGGGTCAGGGCTGGCAGACACTGGGGTCAGGGCTGGCAGACACTGGGGTCAGGGACACTGGGGTGAGGGCTGGCAGACACTGGGGTCAGGGCTGGCAGACACTGGGGTCAGGGCTGGCAGACACTGGGGTTAGGGCTGGCAGACACTGGGGTCAGGGCTGGCAGACACTGGGGTCAGGGCTGGCAGACACTGGGGTCAGGGCTGGCAGACACTGGGGTTAGGGCTGGCAGACACTGGGGTCAGGGCTGGCAGACACTGGGGTCAGGGCTGGCAGACACTGGGGTCAGGGCTGGCAGACACTGGGGTCAGGGACACTGGGGTCAGGGCTGGCAGACACTGGGGTTAGGGCTGGCAGACACTGGGGTCAGGGACACTGGGGTCAGGGCTGGCAGACACTGGGGTCAGGGCTGGCAGACACTGGGGTCAGGGCTCTGCACGGGCTCTGCATGTGAGGTGCCCCCATTTCTCACATTCCCCCCCTGGGCTCTCCAAACCCCTCTCTGTGCCCCTGCTCTGTCCTTGTCCCCTGCTCTGCTGGGGCTGCAGCAGCACAGGGACAGAGGGCCCTGCAGTGGCACTGCTGCTTCATCAGCTGCGGCATCTGATAAAATAACTGTCCAAAAATACTCACCTCCAGGGGACAGGACAGGTGATAAAAGCAGTCCAGAATAATGCCAATGAGAAAAACCAGGACCTTACCTCTTCCTTTATGGTTATTTCTAATAATTCTTTTTAGCATTTTCATTTTTCTTTTCGATTGCTGCCTGCTTCTCTGTCGAGTGATTTACCTTTTTTCTTTTCTACTGTTAATTTATGACTCAAACGCCATTAAAAGTAAATACATTAAATAGCTGCAGCTATTAAAAAATAATTACATTGTGCTGTAGTTTAAAATGCTGCATAATCCCTTAAATAACATGGAGCTCGTGATTTTCCCCTCTAATTAGAGGTGCTAATGGGTAAACGCTGTAGGAAGGGGAAAGGCAGGAGGCAAAAATCTGCAGTGGGTCCAGAGAGTGGAGCCGTTTCAGGAGCTCTGCCCCTGTCCAGGTGTGAGCCACTCTGGCCTCGGTGCTGGCAATATTTGCAGTATTTGTTTAAGCTCAGGACCCTGTGCCCCTGCAGGCAATTCCTCAGGCAGAGACAGCCATGGGTAAAGCTGGCAGCTTTAATTGGGTGACACAGACTGTGACCAGGCTGAGAAATAGGTCTGCTTTCAGCCCCCCAAAACGGGGACACCTGAAATTGGCTTTGTTTCCTACACCTCACCTAGATTTCCCTGTCCCATTTTAACGTTGAGCTCCTGATCAGGGTGAGATCAGTGAGGTCTCTGTGCTGGGCCAAGGAACTGCCTGGGACGGGGGCAGAGCTGAGAGTACAATGAGAAATAAACTGGATCCTCACTTTTCCTGAACCTTTCCCAGGCCCTGGGCAGGACTGGCCTAGGCTGTGACCTGGCACAAGACCCTGGGGACAGCTGCTGTGGGATGGGGGCAGTGGGGGAGAGCTGGGATAGACCCTGAGCAATATTTCCATTTCCTGGGCATGGCATTGTCCTCTGTCCTGATAATTACACTGCCATGAAATGGCTCCTTCTAAACACAGGGGTGTGCCTTTGTGTGTGCTCTTACATCCCACAGGGATCTCTCTCCCCTGACAGGAGTGGATTTTGGGTGCAGTGCTGGTTTTTCCAGGGATGCTCTGGTGGTTCCCATTTCTCTCTGTGCCTGATAAACATCAGCTCCTTTGCTGGAGGAATTTCAGTGCCCAGCTCACCTCACCTGTAGCAGGGAAGGTTCCTCCTCATCTCCAGTTCAGTCAATTGTTAAAGTGGATTCAGTCTCAGGCTGTTGTAATGAACATCATTCCTTTGCCTCCAGGCTAGCAGGGGATCAAATATTAATAGCTGTACTGTGGAGTGGAGATGGTTCCGAGGTCTGCTCCCTTTTCCTTTTGAAACAGGGCCACTTGCCATCTAAATAATTAAGCCCCACAGCTTTTGTAGTTTAGAACAGACGTTGTTATTTTAAAAAATGTCAGTGGGGCAGGACAGAAGTTAATCCAGCTCTCCTGCACAAAGGGTGGGCTGGGATTGTCTCAGCACCCAACTCCGGTCCCCATCGTGATTAAATTTGGTAGATATCTTGATTAACTCAGCTAGAGAAGTTAATTAAAATTGGTGCCTAAAATTGGTTTGGCCCTCCAGACAGTTTCCTCCATTGCACTAGAAACAACTTTAAAACAAGAGCTCAGGTTTTTCTGTGAGTGTGCAAATGTGAATTTTCTGTGAGTGTCTCTGCTGGGTGGCACAAGCTCTGCCTGGCTTTGGGTCCCTGTCCTGTGTCTCTGTGGGCTCTGACAGCACAGAAAGGTTTAAGATCTTCCAAATTCTGGTTTTTAGCACATGTGGGCAGGTTTTTGTCATCCCTGTCCTGCAGAGCTCCTGCCCTGGGCAGGCAGGTGCAGGTCTGTGGTTCTCTGCTGCAAACACCATTTTGGGGGAATGGTTGTCTTTGCATCTTCTGCCCCAAAAGTGACAGACTAAAGGTCACAGGGCCGGGCCTGAGCTCACAGTTACTGAAATAACCCCTGCACAGGAGGCTAAAAAAGGAAAAGCAAACGGCACACTGTGTCTGCATGGAGATGGGAGAGGAGTTGCTAGGAAACCACAGGATCTCAAAATGCATATGACCTAATCTGGAAGATAATTTATATGATGAAAATAATAATACTAATGACAGTCACTTACAGGTTAGAATGATTAATTTGGTTATCTGGGAGCCCACGTGTTCCTCAGAGCAGGGTGCAAGGCAGGGCTCAGGATCTTGGGGCTCTGCTGGATTTTCAGAAACTGGGGCTCAGGATCAGCAGTGGACACCTGCACAGGTGGGGAGGGTGCAGCACCCTGGGGTCTGCACTTCCCACAGGGACTGGCACAGGACAGGGAAGAGCCTGAATTCATCCTGTTGCTGTTTGGAGAAGTGCAGGGAGCAGGAGCTGCTGGCTGGCAGAAATGCTTACCAGATGGCAGGCTCAGGAAACAGCTAATTATTATTTATTAATGATTTTCATCCAGTTCTTATGGAGATAACGCTCACTCTTGATTTATGTGGGGTAAAAAACTATTAAGCTACAAGCCATGACACGATTCCATATTAGCCAGAGAGCTTCAGCCTTGCAGATCTCCTGTCCTGGAGCGAGCAGGGAGTGCAGGAGCCCTGCAGCCCCTCTGGGCTCTGGGGCTGCTTCAGCATCATCACCCTCAGGATGGGGCTGGGAAGGACCCCTGGACTCAGATCAGAGCTCAGCTGGGCTGACTGTGCAGAGCCACCTCCACCCACGTGCAGGTGGGCTTGGAACAGCTCCAGACCTGCACACCTGGGGGGATTTACACATTAATGAGATCCCCAAACCTGCACACCTGGGGGGGTTTATACATTAATGAGGTCCCCAAACCTGCACACCTGAGGGTATTTAGCCATTAACGAGGTCTCCACCCATGTCCAGGTGGTTTTGGGTAGCTCCAAACCCTAAACACCTGAGGGTATTTAGCCATTAATGAGGTCTCCACCCATGTCCAGGTGTTTTGGGTCTCTCCAAACCTGCACACCTGAAAGTATTTAGGCATTAATGAGGTCTCCAGACCCTGCACACCTGAGGGTATTTAGCCATTAACGAGGTCTCCACCCATGTCCAGGTGGGTTTGGAGCTGTTCCAAACCCTGCACACCTGAGGGTATTTATAAATTAACGAGGTCTCCAAACCTGCACACCTGAGGGTATTTATCCATTAACGAGGGCTCCACCCATGCCCAGGTGGTTTTGGGTCTCTCCAGACCCTGCACACCTGAGGGTGCTCACACATGAATCAGCTCCCTCAGAGCTGTCCCTGTAAGGCCACAGTCCTTCCTCAGCCTCTCCTCACATCAGGGGGGCTCTGTCCCATCTCCCTTTGCTGCCAAAACCACACCACGAGGTTTCCTGGCAGAAAGTGAAGCTACTCAAGGTAATTAACCACGTTTTTCGTGCTAATTCCTCAATAATTAATAGTTAGAATGTTATTGGTGGTTGGTGCAGTAGGTGAGCAGCACTGGGTGTTTAAGGCTGGGATGAAGCTGCTCTCTAAAGTCACCAGTGCAGCGCTTTGGATCTGGTTTTTATTCTCAAGGTGAAATATGAAATATTATTTAGGGGATATATGTTATTTTCCTGCTTTTGTCTGCCTCTGTTGGTTGTTGGGGGTTTGGATTTAAATCCTGGATGGAAAGGACGTGGTTGGTTCTGGAAGGTGGAAAAGGTGAGGAGCAGGTTGCAGAGTTAAACAGAGCACAGACTGCTACAGCATCTAACAGGAACTTTTCTTCTCCTTTTCACTTCTCTGAGAAACAAAGTGTGCACATTTGGATTTTACTTCCTCTCAAACCTTTACATTAAACAGCTTTTGAGCCAAGTTCAACTATTCTGTCACTTTTGCTTTGGGGGAGATGTCATAGAGCTGCATATGGAAATGAGGTAGTGCAGAACTCATTATATTCCTATATAATTTGACAGAACCACTTGCAGTCAGACCTTGATCTTATTTTGGGCCTCTTCATTACTTTCCAGAGATGAAAGATCCCCCTCTCCTCCTCTGTGCCTCTCCTTTTAATGCTACCTTACCCTTGGCACCATTAAAGCAACAGAACATCATTTCCAATGAACTTTATCGTTTCATCTTCTCCAGGGCTGAGGAACATCGTGTTCAGCTATTTATAGAATGAATACAGAGCTGGGGTTCAGTGGGGCTGGGCTGTCCCAGTGCAGAGCTCCCAGAGGTCACTGTGCAGCCCTGGGCACGCTCCCTCCTGCTGGAACCTCCTTTTTGTGCCTTCTCACCTGCTGGAACCTCCTTTTTGTGCCTTCTCACCTGCTGGAATCTCCTTTTTGTGCCTTCTCCCCTGGAGCCCAGCGAGCTCTGGCTCAGGCTGGGTGAAGCTCTCACCCCTATGGATATTTGGTTCAGGAGTTCTTTGTTCTGGTCAGGAAGTCCCCTGTGACCCCAGCCTGGGCTGTGTGTGCTCATCCCCCCAGCCAGGGCACAGCCACTCCTTGCTCTGTGTCAGGGCTCATTTGGGCACCGTTTTCCCCTGGCTGGATTTGGTTCTACTCCGTTCCTGCAGCTTGGCTGAACCTCAAAGCTCCTCTCTGCTGAAGCTGCCACAGCAGCAGTGAGTGACAAAACCTCCTCTCTCTCCCTTCTTGAAATAGAACAAAAGAAATTCCTACACACATCTTTAATAGTGTGAATGCTGGAGCAGGTTTTTAGAGCTTGGGTCAGAATTGCTCCAAGGATGTTGTTCAAGAGGTGCCCAGTTGTAGTGGGAATAACTGGAATGGTTGTGGGGTGTAAATCAGGGTGTCAGAACTTGTCTAGAAACTTAATATTTTTAAAAAATCTCAAGAAAAGTCATGTTTTTCTGCATCATGAATAGGGATGCTGCTGTTCTGCACTAGTCCAAAATGAGCCTCAGTGTCTCTCTGCAAGCCAAGTGTGATGAGCAGCTGTCTGCCTGTGATTGATCTGTCTGTCCTTCCTTATCTGCGTTTCCAGAGCTCCTTTTATGACACCTTTCACACAGCTCACACCCCCAATTAACAGCTCTGAAGTGCTCAGGGCTGGAGGAATTAGCGGAGCTTGATCTGGTGTCACACCCAGGTGCTGGCCCTGATGGATGAGCACTAATTAATCAATTAATTCATTAATTAGCGGCGTGGAGCCCGTGGCAGCCCAGGGAGGGGGGGATGGCTCGGGTGATGCTCTCCCTGTGGGACAGGGCCCCGCTGGCAGCAGCGAGGGCTGACCCAGCCCCATCCCCTCCTCCGGGGGAGACCTCAGCCCTACCTGAGCAAAGCGTTTTGGGCTGAGTGCTTTGATCCGGGGCTGCCTGGTGAGCCCATTTCAGCCCGGGTTTGTTCTGACGTCTGGGATGGAGGGGCAGCTGCTCCAGCTGTGCTACAGAACGGGAACATCTGTCCTGGCTGCCCCGCCCTGGGCACGGGACAGGGACCCCGGGGCTGGGGGACCCAGCAGGGCCTGGGGGGCCTCCCCATCCCAGGCTGGCTCTGGACACCCTGAGACACCATGGGAAACTGAAAACAAACGGGGAGCAGCTCCTGGGTACTGAAAATCAACGGGGAGCAACTCCTGGGTACTGACAATAAACGGGGAGCAACTCCTGGGTACTGAAAACAAACGGGGAGCAGCTCCTGGGTACTGAGAACAAACAGGGAGCAGCTCCTGGGTACTGAAAATAAACGGGGAGCAGCTCCTGGGTACTGAAAATCAACGGGGAGCAGCTCCTGGGTACTGACAATAAACGGGGAGCAGCTCCTGAGTACTGAAAATAAACGGGGAGCAGCTCCTGGGCACTGAAAATAAACACGGAGCAGCTCCTGGGTACTGAAAATAAACACGGAGCAGCTCCTGGGTACTGAAAACAAACGGGGAGCAGCTCCTGGGTACTGACAATAAAAGGGGAGCAGCCCCTGGGTACTGAAAATCAACGGGGAGCAGCTCCTGGGTACTGAAGATAAACGGGGAGCAGCTCCTGGGTACTGAAAACAAACGGGGAGCAGCTCCTGGGTACTGAAAACAAATGGGGAGCAGCTCCTGGGTACTGACAATAAAAGGGGGGCAGCTCCTGGGTACTGACAATAAAAGGGGGGCAGCTCCTGGGTACTGACAATAAAAGGGGGGCAGCTCCTGGGTACTGACAATAAAAGGGGGGCAGCTCCTGGGTACTGACAATAAAAGGGGAGCAGCTCCTGGGTACTGACAATAAAAGGGGGGCAGCTCCTGGGTACGTGTGCTGGCCGTTCCAGCTGGGCACTGGGCCACTGCTGACAGCAGCCTGGAGTATTTGGATGCTCGGGCTTGCTTTGGAGCTGAACCCATGAACTGGAGCTCACTGATTTCAGCCCTTCCTCCCAGAGGAGGCAGCTCCTTGTCTCATGCAATCTGGGACTCAGGGAATTTGGAATAGCTGAGCTGATGGAAAATGTTATTTTGCTTTCCTCAATGATATGAAAGGAAAGAGGCAGGATTCCTGGTTGGCCAATTTGTTTGTTTGGGTTTTTTTCCCCTGAACTCTATTAAGGGATGTGACAAACAGAGAAAGAGGTACCTAGCCCAGCAAAAATGAAATATCTTCTAAAAAAATAATAAAAAAGCTTTTTTTTTCCCCCTGTCAAAGACTGTTAAATATCAACAACAACAAAAACATATTCCACACAGATTCGTTCTGGTTGAAAAAAACATGTTCTTTAAATGTCAGCCAGCTCCAGTTTTAACCTTATTGTTTCTCTCTCCCCCTAAGTTCCCAACCCCATCCCCTGCTGGCACTGACTCATGTTCTGGTGCTGAGCCCTCCTCAGACAGCTCCAGTCACCCCCCCTGGCCACGCTCTGCAGTTCAGTAACCCACCTCCAAAACTCAGGGTGTCAGCTGAGAAACAGAACATTTCAAAGCTGACTCCCCTGCTCTGCAGCAAATCAATGATTACAATGGCCTGGTTATTGACAGCTGTGTGGGCTGATTCCTCAGGGGTAGGGGATGACACAGACCCAGACTCAGCCTGTCCCAGCACCACTCCCCTCTCTGAGCCCTGCTGCAGCTCCCGGGGGTCTGGAACAGGCTGTTCCTGCATCCCCTGAGGAACAATCAGGCATTTGTGTCCCTGCTCGTCCTTCCTTTTGGCTGGAGCCCCTGGCAAGCATCTCCATAGTTACCCCTTCCCTGGCTGCCTGCGTGCCACCATCTCCTCAGGAGATGGGAGAGCTTCCCTCCATCCCCATGGGAGAGTCTGCCTCCATCCCCATGGGAGAGCTTCCCTCCATGTCCATGGGAGAACCTCCTTCCCTCCATCCCCATGGGAGAGCTTCCCCCCGTGTCCATGGGAGAGTGTCCTTCCCTCCATCCCCATGGAAGAACCTCCCTCCATCCCCATGGAAGAACCTCCTTCCCTCTATGTCCATGGAAGAGCTTCCCTCCATCCACTCTCTCCCAATGGAAGAGCCTCTCTCCATCCTCTTCCTCATGGAAGAGCCTCCCTCTCTCCCTGCATCCCTTCCTCTCCCCCGTGCCTCCCTCCCTCCCTCCCTGCTGCTGGAGCTCTCAGTGATGGATCCTCCCCTGCCTCACCAGGTTATCCCCTCTGCTGCCCCAGCCTGGCACTGCCCAGCTCTGTGCCCCTGTGTGAGCAGCTCACAGAACTGTTCTGCCCTGGCAGTTCTTGCCTTGCCCCTCTGTGCTTGGCTGTCCTGAGGCTCCCAGCCCCGGATGGAATGAGAGCCTGCCCCAAGGCCTGGGCAGTGCCCTGCTCGTGCTCAGGGAGCCAAAGGGCACTGGATAATCAATGGCACGAGCTGAGCACCCTGTGCTCCTCAAAGGCTGAAACCAAACCCTGTGATCACCCAGGGCTGGGGCTGCTGGCAGCCCCTGTGCAGCTGAGGCCATGCCAATCCCCTGGGATTCTCAGCTATTCCAGCACAAGGCTCATTTAGCAAATCTAACTATTACAGATAAATGTGCTAAAGCCGGCTGGGCTGTTCCTTTCCCCACAGCGTTTCTGAGCGTTTCCATTTCCCTGCTGCTCTGGGTTCCCCGTTTGGTGAGGGGCTGCCTTTGGCCTTGGCTTTGCCCCAGGCTGAGATCCACAACAGCCCTGCTGAATTCCCCCCTCGGGGCTGCCCTGTGCCACCCCCAGCCCGGCCTGTCCCTGTCCCTGTGCTGGGGACACTGAGCTGTGCCTGTGCCCACCCCTGTGCTGGGGACACTGAGCTGTGCCTGTGCCCACCCCTGTGCTGGGGACACTGAGCTGTGCCTGGGGCTGTGCCTGTGCTCACCCCTGTGCACACCCTGAGCTGTGCCTGGGGCTGTGCACACCCTGATCTGTGCCTGTGCCCACCCCTGTGCACACCCTGATCTGTGCCTGGGGCTGTGCCCACCCTGAGCTGTGCCTGGGGCTGTGCCCACCCTGATCTGTGCCTGGGGCTGTGCCCATCCCTGTGCACACCCTGAGCTGTGCCTGGGGCTGTGCCCACCCCTCTGCAAACCCTGATCTGTGCCTGGGGCTGTGCCTGTGCACACCCTGATCTGTGCCTGTGCTCACCCCTGTGCAGATCCCAAACCCTGATCTGTGCCCGGGGCTGTGCTCGCCCCTGTGCAGATCCCAAGCCCTGACCCGCTCTCCT
The DNA here is from genome assembly GCA_024362935.1 of Setophaga petechia. Classification (NCBI taxonomy): domain Eukaryota; kingdom Metazoa; phylum Chordata; class Aves; order Passeriformes; family Parulidae; genus Setophaga; species Setophaga petechia. Next base: position 547,907 of record JANCRA010000092.1, on the reverse strand, counting down.
TCCCCGCTCCTGCCAAAGGAGCAGCATCTCCGGGCTGTCAGCAGCTGCCTCTGCCTTTTCCTGCCGGGGTGGGCAGGTGGGAGGTGTTGTGGGGTGGGCAGGTGGGAGGTGTTGTTCCCCACCCGGCTCCCGTCTCCTCCTGCTGCAAGCTGAGCACAGAGAGGGGCTCCTCCAGCACCATCTGAATTACAAAGTCATTCTATTGTCAAGCCTTTTAAGTGTCACATTCTCTGTTAAATCCGAGGCTGTGACATTCACTGAGGAACAGCATCGTTTCAAAGTCAGGGATGTCTATTCTTAGCACATCACTCAAAAAAAAAAGGGGGAAAAAAAAGTCGTTGGGGAAGGAAAAAAACACAACAGTTTTACCAAAATGAACCTTGTCACAAATGATCAATTCATCTCCCAGTCACACTGACCTGCTCCTTGCTGCATGCCAGAGGACAGAATTTGATACCACAGCACAATGAATTAAGATTTGCCAGATCTCCTGGTAATTAATTGTCTCAGCACAGGTTTGGCAAAGAATAATTTATCTTTAAAGAGATTAGATCACTGGTAGCTGGGTTTTGTGTTTTACTGGGGTTTTTTCTTTTTAAGGAACATTTCTCCCCAGTTAGCTGAAGAATAGATGCTGATGAGTAACAGCCACCTCCTGGTACTTTATCCCCATTACTTAAATTCCTCTTCCTGCTAGACCAGAGCCCCCTCAGCAGCAGAGAGGCAAAGTCAGGGCTGGGCTCTGGATTTGGGGGTGCAGCCCCTGGGAATGCCACTCCAGCCAGCCTGGTGCTCGTGCAGAACTTCTGCCTTTGTTATGGGGCACTGGGAAATCTCATTCTGAGCTCATATAAAGAATTAATCATGTCTAGAGCCTTGTCTTGAAATCCACCTGTACATCATGAGAGTCATGATTCTCAAACTAAGCAGAACTTTCAAAGCATTTTTCCTGATATCTGCCCAAGAAACTGCTCTTCCCTTCAAAGAGAACCAAGTCCACTGAATTCCTGGTGTGCTCTAAAATTCCATTATAAGGAGCTTCTGCTGGTGGGTTCTTCATATTCAAGGACTGAGAGAGCAAAGAGATTTTTCCAAGCTTCTTGCAAAAGCCATGCAAATGTCTTTGTAACTGTAATGAGATGGGGCAGAGTTTTAACTGTTTCTGAAGATGGACTCAGTTCAGTGTGGGATGATGCTGGAACCAGTGTGGTGTCAGAGCAGATCCTCCATGTCCCCCTGCCCAGCCTGACCAGCTCCAGGGCCACTGGCACTAACGTGCTCCTCTCCCTTTCCTGCTTTTTAGTATTCATGCAGTGCTGATCATGTGAAAATTACTCACACTTCTGACTTGAGAAAAGTTTCTTAACTGAGAAATTCCACCAATATCAAGGGAATTAGAAATTCAAATGGGGGGAAATTATACACTGTGTGTGTCAATACAGCAAAGCTTTATAAAAGCTGCAATCAATCACACTGGCATCAAAGGTGCTGGGACTCTTCCCTCTTACCAAGTGCATCACAGGCCAAAGGAAAAGCTGAATTGGAGGAGGAAAGCTTGGTTTGCTCCTGGAGAGAGGGGCTGCCCTGTCCAGGAGCCCAGACCTGCAGTCAGCCCTGGGTTATGCCCAGTTCCTGTCTGGCTGGGCTCTGGAGGCTCTGCAGCAGCTCCTGTCCTGTTTTGGTGCCCAGGTTATGCCCAATTCCTGCCTGGCTCAGCTCTGCAGCAGCTCCTGTCCTGTTTTGGTGCTTTGGTTATGCCCAATTCCTGCCTGGCTGGGCTCTGGAGGCTCTGCAGCAGCTCCTGTCCTGTTTTGGTGCCCAGGTTATGCCCAATTCCTGCCTGGCTGGGCTCTGTGCCTGGCTGGGCTCTGCAGCAGCTCCTGTCCTGTTTTGGTGCCCAGGTTATGCCCAGTTCCTGCCTGGCTGGGCTCTGGAGGCTCTGCAGCAGCTCCTGTCCTGTTTTGGTGCCCAGGTTATGCCCAGTTCCTGCCTGGCTGGGCTCTGCAGCAGCTCCTGTCCTGTTTTGGTGCCCAGGTTATGCCCAGTTCCTGCCTGGCTGGGCTCTGGAGGCTCTGCAGCAGCTCCTGTCCTGTTTTGGTGCCCAGGTTATGCCCAGTTCCTGCCTGGCTGGGCTCTGGAGGCTCTGCAGCAGCTCCTGTCCTGTTTTGGTGCCCAGGTTATGCCCAGTTCCTGCCTGGCTGGGCTCTGTGCCTGGCTGGGCTCTGCAGCAGCTCCTGTCTCTGTTTTGGTGCTTTGGTTATGCCCAATTCCTGCCTGGCTGGGCTCTGTGCCTGGCTGGGCTCTGCAGCAGCTCCTGTCTCTGTTTTGTGCTGCTGCAGCAGAACCAGAGCTTTCTGTCAAAGGCTGCAGCTCTTGGATGGGCTGTTGGGCATTGTCCCCCTGAGCCCCCCTGAGCATCCCTGTCCTTCCCTCTGAGCCCTCCCCTGCTCCTGTCCCAGGTCAAACCCCAAACCCTGGTGCCTGTGCAGCTGCACCTTGCCCAGCTCTGCAGTGTCTGAAATTCCCTGCAAGGCTGCCCTGACCCCTCTGGATCCCCTGCCAGCTGCTGCAGAGGGCACAGGCTGGGCTGTGCCATTCCTGTGCCCTCTTTACCTGTGCTGTGCCCACAGCTCTCCCTGCAGCCCTCCTGCCTGCCCCAGCGTGCCCTGTCCAGCCTGGGGCAGGGTTTGCACAGCCAGCAGAGATGTGCTGAGCCTGCAGCTCATCCTGCACCTTCCTGCTGCTCCCCTTTGGTGCTGTGGCTGCCAAACGTTGTGGCTTTGTAGCTCCTGTCTCAGCTCTCTGCTGTCAGCTCCCCGAGATGCAAGAGGCAGGCACGGCCCAGATGCTTGCCTGGAGCAGAAATAACACTTTTCTCTACTACTGCTCTCCATCAGGTCCCCTGAGTCCTGCATTTGTGGCAGGCAGCATTCCATGGGGAGAAAAAGAACCTCAGGCCTTTGGTTTGCAGTTGTTGTAAAAACCTGATTGTGGCTGTGGTGTAATTTAGCAGATTGAAATAGAGATGGAGTAAATCTGTTATTCTCTCTCAGTGACTCAGTGAGCTTCCGCTGGCAAAAACTGCTCAGAATTTGGAATATTCAGTAATCCCTGCACATTTCCAGGGGCTTCTGTGCATTCCCAGTGCTCAGCCCCAGCTGTGAGGGTTTGTGTGCTGACAGGTGCATGCTGCTGGATGGCTGTGTTTGAAACCACAGAGACAGCAAGGGGCGAAGCAGCCAGGAGGATAAACAGCTCCTGGGGATGATTTAGGGTTTGTGCACATCTCTGTGCTCCAGACAAGGATGTGGGGAGGGGAGCAAGAACAGCCCTGCTGCTCCTGCTGCTGAAAATGCCCCGGTGCAGAGTGTGCAGGGCAGAGGCTCAGGTGCATTTTGGTGGGGGCACGTTCCATTTCCAGGGTAGGATGTGTAAATGATCCTGGTTGGGCTGTGGGTCAGCCAGTGTTCAGGTTTTGTGGGATCATACGAGTTCATTGTGCTAGAAAGGTGGCTGGGTAAGTCATTATCTGGGTGTTATTTTATGACATAGAAAAGGAGAATTTTGTACAATCCATGCAGTTGTGTGTGAGTTTCCTCATTAACCTGCAGTGGCTCAGAGCTGGATGCCACTGGAGCACGTGGGGGGTTCTGCAGCTGAAATTTGGCAGCAATGGCTGTTCAGACCACAGCCCTGGAGAGAAGCCAAGCAGGGATCCCTGTGCCATGTCCAGTTCTATTTTGGGGTGTGTGTCTGTCCCGGTTTTGGGGCTGGGGGAGTTTGTCTGTCCCTTGCCCAGAGCCCTGGGGCCATTGGCAGGATTTGGCCTCATGTGGGACTGGTTTGGGGCTGGTTTTGAGGGGATTATCTGGGCATGCAGGGACTGAGCAGGGCCTGCCCAGGGTGGGGGTGCCCGCAGTGCCCATGACCCAGCAGGGACAGACAGACAGACAGGGGTCACTCACCTTCTGTGCCTGCAGTGCCCAGGATGGACAGACAGACAGACAGACAGGGGTCACTCACCTTCTGTGCCCACAGTGCCCAGGAGGGACAGACAGACAGACAGACAGGGGTCACTCACCTTCTGTGCCTGCAGTGCCCAGGGTGGACAGACAGACAGACAGATGGACAGACGGACAGACAGGGGTGGCTCACCCACCTTCTGCGCCCGGCGCTTGTCGGCGCGCTGGTTCTGGTGGCCCAGGACAGACAGACAGACAGATGGACAGACAGACAGACAGATGGACAGACAGACACACAGACACACAGACAGACAGGCTCACCCACCTTCTGCGCCCGGCGCTTGTCGGCGCGCTGGTTCTGGTGGCCCAGGACAGACACACAGACAGATGGACAGACACACAGACAGACATGGACAGACAGACAGACAGACAGGGGTGGCTCTCTCACCTTCTGCGCCCGGCGCTTGTCGGCGCGCTGGTTCTGGTGGCCCCGGACGGACAGACAGATGGACAGACAGACAGACATGGACAGACAGACAGACAGACACACAGACAGACAGACAGGGGTGGCTGTCTCACCTTCTGCGCCCGGCGCTTGTCGGCGCGCTGGTTCTGGTGGCCCAGGACAGACACACAGACAGATGGACAGACACACAGACAGACATGGACAGACAGATGGACAGACAGACAGGCTCACCCACCTTCTGCGCCCGGCGCTTGTCGGCGCGCTGGTTCTGGTGGTAGATGCGGCTGAAGTTGGAGACGATGACGGGCACGGGCAGGGCGATCACCAGCACCCCGCTGAGGGAGCAGATGGAGCCAAAGATCTTCCCCGCGATGGTCTTGGGCACCATGTCCCCATAGCTGCGGGCAAAACACACAGGAGAGCCCTGCTGAGAGCCCTGGGACCCCTGAGAGCCCTCCTGGGACCCCTGAGAGCCCTGAGAGCCCTGCTGAGAGCCCTGAGAGCCCCCCTGGGACCCCTGAGCACTCCTGGGACCCCTGAGAGCCCACCTGGGACCCCTGAGCCCTTCCAGAGCCTGGGCAGCTCCAGGGTGGCACCAGAGCTCAGAGCCCCCTGCCAGGGACAGCCCCTGGTTCTGCCATCCTGCCCTGGTACTGCCACCCTGCCCTGGTACTGCCACCCTGCCCCTCCTGCTGCCACCCTGCCCTGGTACGGCCACCCTGGGCTGGTCACAGCCACTCTGCCCCTGGTACTGCCACCCTGCCCTGGTACTGCCACCCTGCCCCTGGAGATGCCACCCTGCCCTGGTGCTGCCCCCCTGGCACAGCCCCCTGCCCGGCCTGGCAGCTCAGCCCAGCTCAGCCAGGCCCCCTGTGCCACTCAGCAGCCGTGGGGTTGGCACTCACACCCTCCCTCCCTGTGCCCCCTCCCCATGCAAAGCCCAAACTCTGCCCCTGCTGGGAGCAGCTCCTGGGTTCATTCCCTGGCACCAGGTGTGAACCAGGACTGATTCACACCTCCAGGACTGATTCACACCTCCAGGACTGATTTACTCCTCCAGGCCAAACCCCAGCACTTTCCCTGCCATCTGCACAGCCAGGAATTTGGGGCTTGTTCAAAGTCTGCATTCAGGAAAAGGTGAATTCTCAGGGACTTGGGACCAGCTGGAAAACATTCCCACAAAGCTGTGCACTGGGTGGGACCCGACAATCTTCTGCTGTAATTGGTGTTGCACAGAGAGTGGGGCTGTGCAGGGGAGGCCGTGGGATGCTCTGAGGGCAGGAGCCCCTCTGCCCTGGAGAAAATCTGAAAACTGAAAATTGAAATCCAAACAAGCCCCTGGTTGCTATCAGATGGTTTTAGGGATTTCTGTGGTTATCTTTGAGGTGTTCTGGTGCATGGTGCAGCAAGTGTTGAAAGGAGAAATGATTTCTTTAAATGGAGGCTTTATTTTTACATTTGATGTCAGTCTATGACCAACAAAGAGCTTTGAGGGGAAAAGGCTTGAGATAAGAATAATTTACATCCAGGAGGAAAAACAAACATTTCAAAACACCTTTTTTCTCAGCTGCACTCCTGTCCCCGTGCAGGAGTCCTTGCATGTCAAATGCTCCAGCCAAGGCTCATTTATCCCCAGCAGAATCCTGCTCCTGCCCTCACCCACACCAAACCCCTCAGAATGCCTCAAATCAATAGATGGCTCCTCATGTCTATGAACTTCTTAGCTGCTGCTTTATGCAAAGATCCTTTCAAAGCTCCTGCTAAGTGACAAGTTCTTCTACCTCATTTAACACTGCCCTGAAAAAATCTCACTCTTCTGCTGCTGGCCCTTAACACAATAAGGCTGAAAATTAATCATATGCCTCAAACATGATCTCAGTGACCTGGAGCATGGAGAAAAAGCCCTTCTGTGCATTTGCAGTGAGTATAATAATAAGTGTCTGGCTCACAGTCTGGCTCAGGGAGTTTTGTTCTTACATGCAGACTGAGAGTTACCTCATTACTGGGGACTTGAGAGCAGGGCTCTAAAACAGCAGCCAAGATCAAACCCTGCTGGCAGGAGGCTTTGTGGGCAGCTGGAGAAGTTCCTCTGCACACCCCTGTGCCAGGAGGGGCCCTGGGAGCTCTGCACAGCTGGGCTGGTGGCACTGGTGGCACTGGGCACAGGGCAGCTCACTGGGGAGGATCCTCCTGGATCCCTGCCCTGGGGACCTGCTCTGGGACACCTGGGGACATCTGACCTGGGAGGTGACACTGGGGACACCTGTCCTGGGATGGGAGGTGGCACCTGGGGACACCTGACCTGGGAGGTGGCACTGGGGACACCTGTCCTGGGATGGGAGGTGGCACCTGGGGACCCCTGACCCGTGAGGTGGCACCTGGGCACATCTCCTGTGCCCCACAGAGCTGACCTTGGGTGGAAATGGCAGCCCTGAGGTCGGGGGATGTCCCAGCTTTGTTTCTCGGGGGCAGAGGCAGCCAGAGCTCCCAGTGCATCCCTGGCACTGCCTTTGCCAGGCTCTGAGCTGTGATTGCTCTGCTGCTCTGCTGGCACCCTCAGCTCCTGCAGTGTTCATTGCTGGAGGGACTATTTCTGTCCTGATGCTGCCACCAGCACTGATGGCCCCGTGGCATATTTATATCAGCTCCAGCGCCAACAAACTCAGCTCTTGGATCCCAGCTACTGCTAATTGGGCATTTCAAACCCAAAACTTCTATTCCCCAGGCTGGAATGGGAGAACCCAACTTCCCCATTAATTTATTTAGTGAAAGGCAACTTGTCATCTAGAAAACTTCTACAGAAAGTGCATTTTAGGCAGTTGATCAATAATCTGATTAGAGCAGCCAGAGGATGGAGGAGCTGGGTCATGATGAGCTGCAGAGGCTCTGAGGGTGCCTGAGCTGCCCAGCACAACAGGAGCCAGCCCTGCCAGGCATCCACTGGGATCCCAACACTGAGCCCTGCCCAGCTGCTGAACTCAGGGCAGGGCTCACCTGGTGAAGGAGGACAGGATGAGATTTAAGGGGGGACAAAGCTGGAGCAGCCCCCGGGGCTGGGGGCAGACACCAGGCTCTCCCCTGGGGCAGCATTTCTGCCCCACAGCTCCTGGGGAGCTGCTGCATCCTCCCACCTTTTGCCCAGGACAGGAGAGGCAGAACAAGATTTTGCTCCAGCCTGGAAGTGTCTGCTTCAGGACAATAGGGACAGAACAATGGGGGGGATGGATGGGGGATGGATGGGGGATGGATCTCTGCCTTAGAGCAGGGCTGGGGGCCTGGGTCTCTGCTTTAGAGCAGGGCTGGGGGGATGGATGGGGGGGTTGGATGGGTCTCTGCCTTAGAGCAGGGCTGGGGCCTGGGTCTCTGCTTTAGAGCAGGGTTGGGGGCCTGGGTCTCTGCTTTAGAGCAGGGCTGGGGCCTGGGTCTCTTTAGGGTTTAGTTCAGCTCTGCTCACCCACCCTGCTGGAAGGACCCCCGAGCTCCCCTGTGCTGCTCTGCCCCCGAGTGCTTTGGGGGGAAGGGACCTCCCCAAATCCATTTATTGCACATTCCCAGAGGCTCGGGCTGCTCAGAGCCCCCTCCTCCCCACTGGGGGGTCCCCAGGGTGCCCAGCTGTGTTTTGCAGCCCCCGGGAGCACAGCCTGGCTTGGGCTGGGCTGTGAGGCAGGAGGATCTGCAAACAGGCTGTCAAACGCCAGCCTGGAGCAGCAAATCAGCCGTGCAGGGGAGTACAGAGCCTATTTCATGCTAGGATTCTTTTACATTAAATATCCTTATTTTCTGCCTTGTTTGGAGCTGGGCACTTCCCCAGCTGGGCATTCAGCTGTGAGATCTGGCATCCTTTCACACTTGTGTTTTCTTTTTCCCTGGCATCATTCACGTGGTGATGTTTTCATGGATGCTCTGGAAATGGTGCTGCAGCTTCAGCCCTCAGCCAGGCAGGGAGGGATGGGGGCTGGAGATGCCCATCAGCTCCAGCAGCAGCAGCTCACCTGCAGTGCTTGGATTCGCTTGGGTTTTCAGCAAAGCTGTGCTCAGCACTTGCTTGGCAGGGATTTTCCAGGTGAAGTTGCCTTTTTGATATTGTTCTGGTTTATAAATTCATATTTCTGACTGAGTTTTGTGTGATGAAAGGACAGAGGTGAATTCAGACTTGTCCTCCTCCTCCTCAGAGAAGGAAGTTCTGCTCTCCTGCATGGGGAGCACCAGGAGGGAGGAAGGTCATTCCCTGAGGGATTTCCAGGAGGGAGGAAGGTCATTCCCTGATGGATTTCCAGGAGGGAGGAAGGTCATTCCCTGAGGGATTTCCAGGGGGGAGGAAGGTCATTCCCTGAGGGATTTCCAGGAGGGAGGAAGGTCATTCCCTGAGGGATTTCCAGGGGGGAGGAAGGTCATTCCCTGAGGGATTTCCAGGAGGGAGGAAGGTCATTCCCTGAGGGATTTCCAGGAGGGAGGAAGGTCATTCCCTGAGGGATTTCCAGGAGGGAGGAAGGTCATTCCCTGAGGGATTTCCAGGGTGGGCTGCACCAACCCTCAGCAGAGCCAGAGCCAGGGCTGAGCTGAGCTTGGAGCAGCTCCAGGCTGGACAGAAAAGGGGCCTGGGAGCAACTGGTGGCAGGAATGTTCCCCCCAGCAGCAGGAAAAGGAATGTTTGTGAGGAAAGGAGCAAACCAAGTAGGTTATTTAATACACACAGGGTGGAGAATACTTCATATATTGACACTGCTTCCATTTATTCCTCCTGGCTTGGATCAGCTCCCCAGCCCGTAGGCAGTTAAAGCAGATGGGCTGAATTTGGGTAACATTCAGACCTTGAGTTGAAGCTAAAAATGGAATTTCATTGGCAGGAAAAGTAGGTCAGAAAGCGAAAGCCCCTGGTCCTAAAATGATGAAAGGCTCCTAATCAAGTGTTCCCTATTACCATTCATTAGCCAGAGCAGGGGAAGGAATAGCAGAGAGAACGGGATGGCAATGGGGTTTATTTCTGTTTGATGCTGGTCAGGGAGGGCTGATTTGGGGTTTATTTCTGTTTTACCCCAGGGGCTGATTTGGGGTTTATTTCTGTTTTACCCAGTCACTGAGGGCTGATTTGGGGTTTATTTCTGTTTTACCCCAGGGGCTGATTTGGGGTTTATTTCTGTTTTACCCAGTCACTGAGGGCTGATTTGGGGTTTATTTCTGTTTTACCCCAGGGGCTGATTTGGGGTTTATTTCTGTTTTACCCAGTCACTGAGGGCTGATTTGGGGTTCATTTCTGTTTTACCCAGTCACTGAGGGCTGATTTGGGGTTTATTTCTGTTTTACCCCAGGGGCTGATTTGGGGTTCATTTCTGTTTTACCCAGTCACTGAGGGCTGTTTCTCCTGGTGACCCACAGTGCTGCTCTCAGCCTCCCTGCCTTCCACAGCCCTCAGGCACCAAGAGCAGGTTTGAAATCTGAGGAACATCCTGAGTGTTCTTGTCCATCTGATGCAGGCAGCTGGCAGGAGAGGGCTGAGTGCTGCTCAGTAATGCCCACTCTTTAAAAAGTGTTTGTTTTAATGGAAAATAAAATGTCCCAGATTAAGGCATTATTTATTTCTGGCTGCACACACTAAAGGCCTTTTAAATTACTTCATTCATTATTAATTCAAGAAGAATCCTCATATTACTCAGAGTGAAAACCTTACACAATTACCTGCTCAGAGAACCCTTTTTTCCTGCATCTCAGCTCTCTGTAAAAGGAACTTTTTGGAGAACACAGAGGCAGGAGAGGGCAGGCAGTGCATTCAGCAATTAGACTTTTCTCCTAATAGCAGGGCTGAAGGCTCCCTGCCCTGTCTTAAATCCTTAGCTGTGGTGTCAGCTTAAAGGAAGTGCTGGCTTTTTGCTTTCATTTCATCCCCATCTTTTTCTTTTCTGTCTTTTTAAGCAGCTTGAGTGTCCATGCTGAGCCATGTCACATTCCAAATGATCCACATACTGTGCATTTTAATGAGCTGCTAACACTGATTATACAAAAAGCAATCTCAGAAATATTTACTGAGTCCAAAAAAAAAAAAAAAAGCCTATGGGGAACTAATTAGCTTTTTAAGAATTGGCTTTTTGAAAGCTTCAGGCTCTGGGAAAGTTGAACTTGGGAGCAGTTTCAAAGTTGAAGAGTGGCTGGAAGGAAAGGCAGTGAGCTGTGATGGGGAGTTTGTAACAGGGCACTGCACGTGCCAGGCCCTGCATGGGACAGGAGATGCACTGGGAGCTGAACACAGAATAAATAATGGAGAGAGGGACAGGAAATGTGATGATTATGCAGAGAAAGGCCACGGAATGTCTGGATCCTTTGTCAGGTTTCTGAGCCTCCCTGGGGGTTGATCAGAGAGGGACAAAATCTTTGTCCCTGAGCAGGTCCCTCCTCCAAGCACTGATACTGGGAGCTCACTGCACTCCAGAGAATGAGGAAAATGAGAAAATTCCTGTTGGTTTGGCACAGAGCTGGTTCAAGTTTCCCTTTCCTGGATGTAAAATGCAATGCAAGGTGTTCCTGTTCCCTGAAGATTTATTCTGTCCCTTCCAAGGTGATCCCCAGAAGTGCCATTTGTCATCAGATGGTAACAGATGAAGGAATGCAGAACTCCCCTGGGCCAGGCCTGCCCCACAAACTTTTGAAGTGAAAGTAACAAAAGCCAATGGAGAATAGAGGCTGCTTTGTGAATAGTTCCATTTCCTTTCTCTGTATTTGATTAAAACCACCTCAGATTTAACAGGATTTTTCTTTCAAATAGAAAGAAAATCAAGAAGAAAAATAGCCCTGCCTGGAAGTCGCTGTTATTTCCTTCTCCCTCGCAGTTTCCTCACTCTCAGCAGAGCTGGGGCGGGGCTGGGTGGGTTTGCAGGGATGGACGGGACGGGGTCACCTCCTGCAGGAGCAGGATGCAGGTGCAGGGTCACATCCCTGCGAGCCCCGGCAGCCCTGGGGACCCCCGGCCCTGAGGGGGGTCAGGGACCCTGAGGGACCCAGGAATGTCCCCCAGCCCTGCAGGGGGGTCAGGGACCCTGAGGGACCCAGGAATGTCCCCCAGCCCTGCAGGGGGGTCAGGGACCCTGAGGGACCCCGGCAATGTCCCCCAGCCCTGAGGGGGGTCAGGGACCCTGAGGGACCCAGGAATGTCCCCCGGCCCTGAGGGGGGTCAGGGACCCTGAGGGACCCCAGGAATGTCCTGGGCTCTGCTGCCACCCCAGGGGGGTCAGGGTTCCTGTCCCGATGGGTACAGGGGCTCCTGTCCCTCTCCTGCAGCTTTGGGACAGCTCTGAGAGCCCAGACCTGGCACAAGGCACAGGGAGGGAGAGCAGAGTGCCAGGGGTTTGTTCTCTGGATATTGGGGTTTTTATTGCCAGGGGTTTGTTCTCTGGTTTTTGGGGTTTTATTTCCAGGGGTTTGTTCTCTGGTTTTTGGGGTTTATTATCAGAGGTTTGTTCTCTGGTTTTTGGAAATAAAGGGAACAGAGCAGATTCCAATAAATGGAATCAGAGCAGATTCCAATAAAGGGAACAGAGCAGATTCCAATAAAAGGAACAGAGCAGATTCCAATAAATGGAAACAGAGCAGATTCCAATAAATGGAATCAGAGCAGATTCCAATAAATGGAAACAGAGCAGATTCCAATAAAAGGAACAGAGCAGATTCCAATAAATAGAAACAGAGCAGATTCCAATAAATAGAAACAGAGCAGATTTCTCACTGCTGTGGTTCAGGACAAGCAGTGGCTGAGCTCTAAGCTGCTGGAATCAGTTCACAGATTTCCTCTGATTTTGGCACATTTTGTGCCTGTGGCGTCCTGGGGGCAGTTAAGCCCCTGCAAGTCTAAACCCTCTTTTATCCAGGGCTAGATCAAAAATGCCTCCTAAAAATATCTCCAGTTGAGCAGGTCTGAGGGCAATCACCTCTCCCATTTCTGAGGAGACAGGAAGAGAACAGGAACAGGATTTGTCCCTCCCCAAACTGAGGAGCTGCTGAAGCCCAGGACAGAACCCCAGAATGGTTTGGGCTGAAGGGACCTCAGGAACCATCCCATGCAGGGAGCTGGGATCCAGCACTGCTGAGCTACAGCTGCCTGTCCCTAAAAGGTCGGATTTGGGGCTCTTTCCCAACTTTATGATGATGCCCTGTGCTTGGTTCTGGGGCTGCAGGAACCCGGGCAGTGCATCCCCTCTGCTGCTCTGCTGGGAGCGAAGCTTTCCTGCTGTGTTTGTTTTTAAAATGAAACCATTTCCTGTCAAAATGAATGGTGGGCTCAGGCTTTAATGGAACCAGAGGTTTCCCAGTAAAATGAGCCTTATTGCCATCACTGTGCTCAATAATCTTACCTCCTGTAGGAGCTCTGTCCCTGAAAAGAGAGGCAGAGCTGCCCTGGCCATCAGTGGGAGAGGCAGGATTGGTGTTGGGGCAGGATTGGTGTCCTGGCAGGTTTGGTGTCCTGGCAGGTTTGGTGTCCTGGCAGGTTTGGTGTCCTGGCAGGTTTGGTGTTGGTGTTGGGGCAGGTTTGGTGTCCTGGCAGGTTTGGTGTCCTGGCAGGTTTGGTGTTGGTGTTGGGGCAGGTTTGGTGTCCTGGCAGGTTTGGTGTCCTGGCAGGTTTGGTGTTGGTGCTGGGGCAGGTTTGGTGTCCTGGCAGGTTTGGTGTTGGTGCTGGGGCAGGTTTGGTGTCCTGGCAGGTTTGGTGTTGGTGTCCTGGCAGGTTTGGTGTTGGTGCTGGGGCAGGTTTGGTGTTGGTGTTGGGGCAGGTTTGGTGTTGGTGCTGGGGCAGGTTTGGTGTTGGTGTTGGGGCAGGTTTGGTGTTGGTGCTGGGGCAGGTTTGGTGTCCTGGCAGGTTTGGTGTCCTGGCAGGTTTGGTGTTGGTACTGGGGCAGGTTTGGTGTCCTGGCAGGTTTGGTGTTGGTGTTGGGGCAGGATTGGTGTCCTGGCAGGTTTGGTGTTGGTGTTGGGGCAGGATTGGTGTCCTGGCAGGTTTGGTGTCCTGGCAGGTTTGGTGTTGGTGTCCTGGCAGGTTTGGTGTTGGTGTCCTGGCAGGTTTGGTGTTGGTGCTGGGGCAGGTTTGGTGTTGGGGCAGGTTTGGTGTCCTGGCAGGTTTGGTGTTGGTGCTGGGGCAGGATTGGTGTTGGGGCAGGTTTGGTGTCCTGGCAGGTTTGGTGTTGGTGCTGGGGCAGGTTTGGTGTCCTGGCAGGTTTGGTGTTGGTGCTGGGGCAGGTTTGGTGTCCTGGCAGGAAAATGAGGGTGGAACTGGAGCTGAAACTGGAGCTGCCTTCACAAAGCTCCCGCACCCCCGGCCTTGCTGGCATTTCTGAGGATGAGCTGGGAGGTTTTGTGATTTTTATTTCATTTATTTGGTATAATCGTTGTGTCTGAACAGGAAAACAGTCTGATCCTTGTCTCTGTGCTGTCCCAATCTCATCTGTAACACAGAACAGCCAGAGTTCCTTGCCTTGCTGGGAACAGAGTGCTTAAGCACTAAGCCCTGGTAATCCAGTTTGTTTTCCTCCCCGTAGCTGTAATGTGAAGATATGCACAGCCTGTGCCTGATGTAAGCACTGAGATCATGACAGGCTCCCAAATCCTTTTATTTTAATATTTATTCAGTCGATAAACGTCACATTCTTGTCCTTCATCTGTCATTTCCAGCAGGGGATTCAGCCCCAGGGCAGCTCCCACTCCTCCCTCTTCCCTGTCCTGGGATTCATTGGCACAGGAGCCCTGCAGGTGCCACAGGTAAAGGGAGAGGCTCTGGGGATGGCACCCAGCTCTCTGTGTGACCTTGGGCAGCTCTTTGCCCCTCGGTGTCCCCTGAAGGTGACAGCAATGCTGTCCTGCCCTGCCCCTGAGCCTCCTCCTGCTCTTTGCCCAAGGGACTCTGCTCTTTGCTCTGACAGTGCCCAGGCACTCTCTCCACAGTCATTATTTACACTTAGATTAAGCATTCATATTATCCAGAACATGGCATTAATCATATCAAAATGCCACTTTATACCATGTTTGAAATCAGAATTTCCTATTGGAAATCAATGAGAACATCTTCCTAAAAATCCAGTGTCCTGCCCGTCCGTCCTTACATAAGAAGTGTCTATATTTATCAGTGCTGATATCAGCTGCTGGGCTACCTGGCTGCTCGTGGCCTGCCCAGAGCCCTGAGCTCTGAGTTTGTCTCACAGCCAGCTCTGCCAGGAGAGCAGGGCCCCAGCTCTGCCAGGAGAGCAGAGCCCCAGCTCTGCCAGGAGAGCAGGGCCCCAGCTCTGCCAGGAGAGCAGAGCCCCAGCTCTGCCAGGAGAGCAGGGCCCCAGCTCTGCCAGGAGAGCAGGGCCCCAGCTCTGCCAGGAGAGCAGAGCCCCAGCTCTGCCAGGAGAGCAGGGCCCCAGCTCTGCCAGGAGAGCAGAGCCCCAGCTCTGCCAGGAGAGCAGAGCCCCAGCTCTGCCAGGAGAGCAGAGCCCCAGCTCTGCCAGGAGAGCAGAGCCCCAGCTCTGCCAGGAGAGCAGGGCCCCAGCTCTGCCAGGAGAGCAGGGCCCCAGCTCTGCCAGGAGAGCAGGGCCCCAGCTCTGCCAGGAGAGCAGGGCCCCAGCTCTGCCAGGAGAGCAGAGCCCCAGCTCTGCCAGGAGAGCAGAGCCCCAGCTCTGCCAGGAGAGCAGAGCCCCAGCTCTGCCAGGAGAGCAGGGCCCAGCCCCTGCACCGAGGCTCCAGCTCAGAGCCTGCAGGGGAAGGGCCCAGCCCCAGCGTGCCCTGGCAGCCCCGAGAGGACAGGCAGGGACAGCAGGGGCTGTTCCTTGAGGTGTCACTCCAAGGTGACAGCAATTCCCTGCCAGAGCACGGCTCCACCTCTGGGCTGGCTCAGGGAGAGCCTCGGCTGCACCCCAGAGCTGCAGAGGGGCCTCAGCTGCACCCCAGAGCTGCAGAGGGGCTGAGGGGACATCCCAGAGCTGCAGAGGGGCCTCAGCTGCACCCCAGAGCTGCAGGAGAGCCTCAGCTGCACCCCAGAGCTGCAGAGGAGCCTCAGCTGCACCCCAGAGCTGCACAGGGGCTGAGGGGACATCTCAGAGCTGCAGAGGGGCCTCAGCTGCACCCCAGAGCTGCACAGGGGCTGAGGGGACATCTCAGAGCTGCAGAGGGGCCTCAGCTGCACCCCAGAGCTGCACAGGGGCTGAGGGGACATCTCAGAGCTGCAGAGGGGCCTCAGCTGCACCCCAGAGCTGCACAGGGGCTGAGGGGACATCTCAGAGCTGCAGAGGGGCCTCAGCTGCACCCCAGAGCTGCACAGGGGCCTCAGCTGCACCCCAGAGCTGCAGAGGGGCCTCAGCTGCACCCCAGAGCTGCACAGGGGACATCATGCAGCTGAGGGGACATCCTGCAGCTGAGGAGCCTCAGCTCCATCCCAGAGCTGCAGAGGAGCCGTCCCTGCACCCCAGAGCTGCAGAGGAGCCTCAGCTCCATCCCAGCACTGCAGAGGAGCCTCAGCTCCATCCCAGCACTGCAGAGGAGCCTCAGCTGCACCCCAGAGCTGCAGAGGTGCCTCAGCTCCATCCCAGCACTGCACAGGAGCCTCAGCTCCATCCCAGCACTGCAGAGGTGCCGTCCCTGCACCCTGACAATCCCAGGTCAGAGCAGGGCTGTCGGTGCCCCTGGCAGCAAGGCCCCTCTCTCCTGCTGCAGTGAATGTGTGTGCACTGCTCATGGCACACAGCATTCCCCTCTGCAAGCACGCAGGGACTGGGGCTCTGCCTGCTGAGCTGAATGCTTTGTGTTTATCTGCAGGTTTTTATCCATACACAGGTATTATATAGCTGTGCATCCATCTCCTGCATCTGATTTAGTCTGCGGTGTAATCAGTAAAAAATTGCAGGACAACCTCATCACCTGTAAGCATTCTGTTGGGAAAATGTGCAGCACCAGCAGGAATTCAGATTAAAGATGTTAAAAAAAATGTATCTTTTCATCAGTGCTTTCCTCCTCATTAAACACAGAGTTGCTCATAGGCATTTCCCAAATAAAAAGGGAGAAATAGGTAAAAGAAAATACTCTGCAATTAAGCTCCCTTGAATTTCCCCAGAAGGTTCACTTGAGCTTAATTTAATATCCCCTCATTCCTCCCGAGCCACCTGTTTGGCTGGGATGCAAAAAGAGGAATGAGGAGAGGGGTCTGTCCTGCAGAGCTGGAACAGCCCCAAACCCTGCAGGGACAGAGACCCCAAACCCTGCAGGGACAGAACCCCCAAACCCTGCAGGGACAGAACCCCCAAATCCTGCAGGGACAGAGACCCCAAATCCTGCAGGGAGAGAGACCCCAAACCCTGCAGGGACAGAGACCCCAAACCCTGCAGGGACAGAGACCCCAAACCCTGCAGGGACAGAGACCCCAAACCCTGCAGGGACAGAACCCCCAAACCCTGCAGGGAGAGAGACCCCAAACCCTGCAGGGACAGAACCCCCAAACCCTGCAGGGACAGAGACCCCAAACCCTGCAGGGACAGAACCCCCAAACCCTGCAGGGACAGAGACCCCAAACCCTGCAGGGACAGAGACCCCAAACCCTGCAGGGACAGAGACCCCAAACCCTGCAGGAAATGCAGGAAATGCAGGAACAGAGACCCCAAACCCTGCAGGAGCTGCAGGAATTGCAAG
This sequence comes from Setophaga petechia, assembly GCA_024362935.1. Lineage (NCBI taxonomy): Eukaryota > Metazoa > Chordata > Aves > Passeriformes > Parulidae > Setophaga > Setophaga petechia. Next base: position 530,846 of record JANCRA010000092.1, on the reverse strand, counting down.
GACAGAGCCCCCAAACCCTGCAGGGGCTGCAGGAAATGCAAGGACAGAGCCCCTCAGCCCTGCAGGAGCTGCAGGAATTGCAAGGACAGAGCCCCCAAACCCTGCAGGGGCTGCAGGAAATGCAGGAACAGAGCCCCTCGGCCCTGCAGGAGCTGCAGGAATTGCAAGGACAGAGCCCCTCAGCCCTGCAGGAGCTGCAGGAATTGCAAGGACAGAGCCCCTCAGCCCTGCAGGGGTTGCAGGAAATGCAAGGACAGAGCCCCTCAGCCCTGCAGGAGCTGCAGGAATTGCAAGGACAGAGCTCCTCACCCCTACAGGGGTTGCAGGAATTGCAAGGACAGAGCCCCTCAGCCCTGCAGGAGCTGCAGGAATTGCAAGGACAGAGCTCCTCACCCCTACAGGGGTTGCAGGAAATGCAAGGACAGAGCCCCTCACCGCTGCAGGAGCTGCAGGAATTGCAAGGACAGAGCCCCTCAGCCCTGCAGGAACTGCAGGAATTGCAAGGACAGAGCCCCTCAGCCCTGCAGGTTTCCCTCTGAACAGGAGCATGTGCTGGATCCAGGTGCAGCCCAGGTCTCACCTGAGCGAGCTCCACTGAAGGGCAGAGCTGGGGGCAGCTCAGACCAAGCTCAAATCTCTCTGAGACTTTTTCCTTCCCTTTTTTCCCCTTTTCCATGCCAGTGTAACTGTTCTCTGCCTTCACACTTGCTGGTGTTTCAGCATTAGGTGTGGCTTAACAAAGATCAGTTTTTAATGGAAGTGAAATGTCAATGGAATTCATTCCCTGGAGCTGCTCTGAGGTTTCACTTCTCCAGCTCACACCAGGGCACAAGGAGCTGTTTGGGGAGTGCTTTAATATTCATGAGGTGTTGGTTCAGAGCTGGTTTAGACTCCTGTAAGTCCTCTGGGCAGGTAAATGGACTGCTTTGGCTTTCAGTGATTTTTCACACATAACCAACTCTGTGGATCAGCCAGGGCTGGCCTTCAGCTGGGCAATTTTCAAAGTGCATTTCTATTCATGAGCTGTCTGGCAGTCACTATTTCACAGCCACAGGAGGTGTTTAGATTTACAAAGGTGTTTATATTTACAGAGAGGGGATCTGGAGAGGCTCAGGGCTTGGCCTTGGTGCTGCTGGATTCACGTTTGTGCTCACAGTGGTTTGTGAGTGCTGGGGGTGCCCGTGGGCAGGGCAGGATGGCAGGACAAGCCCAGAACCTTCCTCGGCTGTCAAATCTGCTCCTCCACCTGCTCTGAGCAGATTGGCTGTGTGGGAGGGAACCTTTGAATTCTGGAGTTGCAAAAAAAAAAAAAAAAAAAAAGAAAGAAAAAGAAAGAAAGTCCCCAAGTCCTGGCGTTCTGGACCAGGTGGATCATCCTGTAGATGTTGTTTTAAGGAACCTGACTGCTCTGGGCAGGGCTGTGTGCTCAGACCAGGTGGATCATGCTGTACCTGTTGTTTTTAGAACCCTGGCTGCTCTCCAGGCCCACCTGGGCAGGGTCCTGGCTCACCAGGGCGGGCAGAGGTGCAGGACCCTGTCCCTGGCACACACAGATCCCTCCTGCATCCCTCCTGCATCCCTCCTGCATCCCTCTGCACCCCTCTGCATCCCTCTGCATCCCTCTGCATCCCTCCTGCATCCCTCCTGCATCCCTCCGCATCCCTCCTGCATCCCTCCGCATCCCTCCGCATCCCTCCTGCATCCCTCCTGCATCCCTCTGCATCCCTCCTGCATCCTTCCTGCATCCCTCCTGCATCCCTCCTGCATCCCTCCTGCATCCCTCTGCATCCCTCTGCATCCCTCTGCATCCCTCTGCATCCCTCCTGCATCCCTCCTGCATCCCTCCTGCATCCCTCCTGCATCCCTCTGCATCCCTCCTGCATCCCTCCTGCATCCCTCCTGCATCCCTCCTGTAACCCTCCTGCATCCCTCTGCATCCCTCCTGCATCCCTCTGCATCCCTCCTGCATCCCTCCTGCATCCCTCTGCATCCCTCTGCATCCCTCTGCATCCCTCCTGCATCCCTCCTGCATCCCTCCTGCATCCCTCCCGCGTCCCTCCCGCGTCCCTCCCGGGCGCTGCCCATGGTGCTGCTTTGGAGCCGTTCCGGAGTCTTTGCCTGCTTTGAGAAGAACTCGATGCTTGTGTGGTTTTATGCAAATCTGCTCCGTCTGTCACTGCCTATTGTACGTAAAGGGGCTGGAAAATGCTTTTTTAGCAATGCACGAGGCTATTTCTGCTGAAATAACCACCGCAAGCACTTCCATGACACAGTGTTGTTTTCCATAATTGTAGCACAATTACCCACGGATAGAAATCAAGGATGATTCTTACAGCTGGCCTAGAGACAGAACGGAAAGTTGGTATTTTGGAGTTCTGCAGAATCAGAATACCGAGCTGGGGCAGGGGTGCCAGCTCAGCCAAAGCCCTGGGGAAGGTGGCAAAGCCCAGGGAGGGGTTGGCACCACCCTGGTGCTGCTCCCCAGGCAGGGATGGCACCGTCCCCACCTCAGGAGGGCTCCGGGGTGTGAGGATCATGCAGAGAACCCTCTGGGCTGGGCTGGTTGTGAACCAGGGCTTTAAAATCCTGGCCCAGCAGCCATTTCCCTGCTTCACTGTGGTTTTCAAATGGTTATTAATAAAACATAGCCCTGTCTGTGTCTTGATGCAGAGAGACCTTAGTCCTGGTACAAGCCCTCCCATCTATTATTTATACAAGCATTTAACAGCTCTGACATATTTCAGCAGTAACACCAGGCACTTGTTTGCAAACCAGAATTAGTAACAAACTATGAGAGAGTTCAGAAGGGTTTTTACATGCATGTGACTGCATGGGAACCATCCCTGGGTCACAGCAGGAATGAGGGGCCTTGTGCTGTTCCCTGAGATTTTCAGCAGTGTCAGCTCTCACCTTCTATCTCCAGGTCAGAAGAGCCATTCAAGTCAGAGTATTTCATATACCTGTGTGTGTATACGTGATATCTCTAGATATATAAATTATATCTACAATATCTCTAGGTATATGGCTGCTAATTTAATTTATATACGCAGCAGGGGTTGTGTGAGAAGTGAAGAGATTAATTGTGCTGCCTTATTAGAATGAGGAAAGCTGATTGGCTTTCTGTGCCTGCTCCCACTCCTGATGGATGGATCCATGGATGGATGGATGGATGAGGGATGGATGGATGGATGGATGGATGGATGGATGGATGGATGGATCCATGGATGGATGGATGATGGATGATGGATGATGGATGATGGATGGATGGATGGATCCATGGATGGATGATGGATGGATGATGGATGGATGGATGATGGATGGATGGATGAATGATGGATGGATGGATGATGGATGATGGATGATGGAGGGATGGATGGATGGATGATGGATGGATGGATGGATGGATGGATGGATGGATGGATGGATGATGGATGGATGGATGGATGGATGGATCCATGGATGGATGGATGGATGGATGGATGATGGATGGATGGATGGATGGATGGATGATGGATGGATGGATGGATGGATGGATGGATGGATGGATGGATGATGGATGGAGGGATGGATCCATGGATGGATGGATCCATGGATGGATGGATGATCCATGGATGGATGGATGGATGGATGATGGATGATGGATGGATGATGGATGGATGATGGATGATGGATGGATGGATGGATGGATGGATGGATGGATGATGGATGGATGGATGGATGGATGGATGGATGATGGATGGATGGATGGATGGATGGATCCATGGATGGATGGATGGATGGATGGATGATGGATGGATGGATGGATGGATGGATGGATGGATGGATGGATGATGGATGGATGGATCCATGGATGATGGATGGATGATGGATGGATGATGGATGGATGGATGGATGGATGGATGGATGGATGGATGGATGATGGATGATGGATGGATGGATGGGTGGATCCATGGATGGATGATGGATGGATGATGGATGGATGATGGATGGATGGATGGATGGATGGATGGATGGATGGATGATGGATGGATGGATCCATGGATGGAGGGATGGATGGAGGGATGGATCCATGGAGGGATGGATCCATGGATGGATGATCCATGGATGACCCATGGATGGATGCTCCCCTGAGTGGAGGATTCTGCCTCCTTGCACAGAGGATCACCCAGGTTGCTGCTGCTGAGGGTTCAGAGAGCTTTAACAGCACTTTCCAAAGCCAGGGGACAACTCTGCAGTGCCAAAGGCTCCTCTGAGAGTGCCCCTGAGCTGAGCTGAGCCCTGGTGACCAGGAAATGTGGCTGGGGAAGGCCAGGGCTCCCAGCAGTGCTGCTCCATTGGGAGGCAGGCACAGAGCTCCAGGCAATCAGATCCTGCACTTACCCCTCTGCACCCTTGAAAACAACAACAAATCCCCTGTAATCAGTGAAAACAAACAGAAGAACCCCAAGTCCCAAGAATAAAGGGAGGAAGCTCTATCAAACATTTAGAGAAAAACTCATTGATCCTGCACTACTGAAGTAGAGGGAATTTTATGGTTGACTTTGAGGGAAGCAAAAACAAGTCTTTGAACTGGATTGCTTCTTATTTTCATAACACTGTAGAAAATATCTCCAGCTCATATGAAAACGAGTCAGTGTTATCTGCACTTCCAGGGCACTGAAGCTTGGGAGTGTGAGCCTTTGGAAAATCAAGGAAATGGGTGACAGATCTAAATTTCTCCACCTTCAGTCCACTGAAAGGACCTTGTAAAACAAAGTGACTTTTCCTTGTGTTCTCCAAAGGTGAGAATTCACATGATGAGCCTGAACCTGCCTTCCCAGCTCCTGGCTGGTGTGTAGGTTAAACATTCAGAAATAGGTTACAAAGGACTCGAGTGCTGAAGAACAAATATTCCTCTGGTGACTTCTTGGTGGCCTAGTTCTGGGCCAGCAAAGTCAGAGCAGACAGAACATTTCAAACCCCCTGAACAAGTGCAGGAGGCGCTTTCAGGAGAGCTCCAGGGAGATGAGCAGAGGGAAAAGGCACCTCTGGCTCTGGAGCTGCTGGGCTGGGCTGGGCTGAGCTCCTGGGAGGCAGCAGGGCCAGGAGGGCCTGGCTGGGGCTGGAGATCAGCAAATTTCCCCTGGACCACCCCCAAGTGCCTCTTCTCCATCCCCTTCCCCTCTGAAACACGGCATTGCTGCTGGCCACGGCTTAACCCAGTCCTTTAATTCCTTATGTGCTTGGATTTGATTAGAAATTGCATTCAATTCTCCATTGAATGAAAAGGCAAGAACCCTTCAGCTGTCCAATGCTGTCCAGTGCTGTCTCTGGTCCCGGGGAACAGATCCCAGGTGTTTTACAGGTGCTGCCCTTGGAATGCCCTTCCCAGGGACTCACAGCCTGCTCTGTGCAGGGGACACAGAGGATGCAGGCTCTGGTATTTAAAGGTTTTATGGGACATGAAATAATTTTGCTGGTTAAAAGCTAAACTTTATAGTGTTTCTATTTTTAATTAAATATTAATTGCAGAAGATGACTCTGGAATTGACTGTTCAGATAATTTAATCCATATAGATGACCTTTAGGTTGAATTTATTCTCTCAAGCTTACTCTGCCCTTCAACCCCATCTGGGCACTGACCTCATCTCCAGGCTCCTCCACTCTTAATTAGAAAGATGCCAAGCCCACACTCCTCTTTAATGTTTATTAATGCTGCTGTGCTGAGGATCCTGCAGGAGCTGCTGATTACTGCTGTAAACTTTCCCAGGCACTGCTCAGTGTGCAAACAGCCCAGTGATTCCTCCTCAGCCTCGGAGCCTCAGGTGCCCTTCAGAGGGGCAGAAAGGGGAGCAGCTTCTCCTGAGTTGAGAAGCAAACCCACCTCCTATGCTCCTTTAGTGCAATAGAAGCATTACTTGAAAAATCTTTTTATATTTTTCTTCCCTCTCCCAACCATCTTAATTCAGCTCCTTTGATGCTGATAAGCAGCTTTGTGCAGCATGAAATTTCCTACCAGGATTCTGAGTTGCCTGAGAATTCAGGTATAAAACCAAACCACTGGCCAGCAGGAAGATGTGTGTCCGTGTGCTGGAGCTCTGGAAGGATTAGGTTCATTTGCAAATCTCTGTTTGCTGCTGTGAGATGTGAGTCTGCTTCTGTCAGTGCACAAGCACCAGGATGGTTAGAGGCTGAACAGTTCATTAAAAAGGCAAGTTAATGATGGGGTAAACCAGCCTGCTCTGTTCGCTTGTCTGTGTGACCCTGGGAGCAGAGACCTGTCCCAGAGGGGAGGGTTCAGTTTGCACTTGAAATTTCTGGAGTTCCTCTGGCACACCGGGCTCGTGGTTTCTACTGCTCTGCTGCTGATGTGCACTGAATGATGTGAAAGCAAAGATAAACCCAAAACTCCACCCCAAAACCCAAAACTCCACCCAGAGCCCCAGAGAGCTGCTCCAGAGCACAGGGGCTCCCAGCAGAGCCTGTCCTCAGCCCTGGCAGGGAGCTGCACTCCCTCCTGTGCCCCAAACCCTGCAGCTCCCACTGCTGCAGGGCCTGCTGCCACTGCACAGAGCAGGGGGATGCAAAACAAGGGGAAGCATTGAAATCATCATTCCTCCCAAATCTGCTTTTGCCCTCTGGGGTGACACCTTGTGTGCTGCTCAGGATAACTGAGGCCTGTCAGGGTGCTGCTCCAGCTGGGGGATTTGACACATGGATCAAGTCCCTTAAGCCTGCTCCTGAGGATTTGGAGATTTTTGTAAAGCTCAAATGCACAAAGCGGCCTCTGAGCTGTGGCTGCTGGATGGATCAATGCAACTGCATTTGACTTTTCAAACAAAAGCTGCCATGTTCCTTCTCTTGCCTCCTCTCCTGCAGCTTCCATTTAATGTTTGTAATGCTGCTGCTGTGCTTTCTGTGTTTCCAACCAGAGCCCCTTAAAGCAGGCAAAAAACCCCTAAGAAGAAAATCCATGAGCTCTTTGAGCACATTTCCTGGGCCCCTCCCTCTCTCTGCCCTCCTTACAACACCAAGGCTGTAACAACTCCAATCTGGACATAAAGCAGCCAAGTTCTCCCCCTGGAAACTTTGAAATGTCTGTGCCAAGGAGCACAGAAGGGCTGTGGCAGCAGCTGCTTTGAAGGGACCCCCAGTTCCTCACCAGTTTCCCATCAGTTCCTCACCAGTTCCCCCAGTTCCCCCAGTGTCCCACATTCCCAGCCCTGGTGACACTTGCACACCTGATTCCAGGCAGAGCTGGCTTTGGTTGCCCCCAGCTGCTGCTCCTGGCCCAGACAAAGCCCCAGGGCTGCCCCAGGGTGTGTGTGTGTCTGTCTGTCTGTCTGTCTGTCTGTCTGTCTGTCTGTCCTGGCACAGGATGGCACTGGGGCACATGGATCCCATGGATCTTCCCCTCTGGGCACCTGCTGCAGCTCCTGGAGCTCAGCACAGCCTGAGCCAGCCCTGCACACTCTCCTGGTGCTTTTCTGAATGGACAGCAGAAGTAAATCTGATTATTTCTCGGCCACGCGTTGCTGTCTGTAATTGCCCAGATTTGGAGTTTAATTAGTCCGATTGCTGCCTCAGCACAGGGCTGGAAAGGCAAGGGCAGCCCCAGGAAATGCTGAATGGCCTCCCCTGATCACACCCAGCCACACCTCGGGTCCTTGTACTTGACCCCAGGCTGTGATCAGACCCTGGATTTAACCATTGCCATTAGGGCACACCTGATTTGTGGATTTATTATTTGTGTTTGCATTCCCTCTGCTCCTGTACCTCGCTGTATTTTTGGTGTTTTTCTGCAAGCTGCTTTTGTACAGCAGGAATGGAGACCCTGGCAGTGAAACTTGACTGAAATCCATCTGAGCAATTTGCACCTTTACTCAGCTCCTGCACCTGTAATGATTTTCACAGGCAGATGAGCTTTGAGCACAGGTGCTTCAGGAACAGCACTCCAGACCAAGGCCTGCATTACACAAATCCAATTTTAAAATTAAATTTCCGATGCCTCGAGAAAAAGATTGCAGGGAGCTAAAAAAAGCCCTGAATCTGATGGTGAATATGAATACACCAGCAAGTCACACTTCAATAAACCTCAGAGCAGGAGCAGTCCCTGGAAGAAAGGCTCAGCTTTAACCTGTGGCTGCAGGCTGAGCCTGCTCGTGGCAGCCCCTCCAGTCCTCCTCCCACTCCTCTGGCTCCCTGGCTGGGTAATTCTCCTCCTGCAAAGCAGTGCTGGGCTGCTTGACTGAGTATTTCCAAGCACCCAAATCCTGGGGCAATGATTTCAACAAATACAAACTGTGGGACTCCTGCCTGGGTCTGGAAGGGAATCTGCTGTAGAATGCAGAGGGAAGCAGGGCAGCTGCACTGTGTTAATTGAGCACACACCAAACAGGGCCGTGAATTGATGTCAGGAGCCCGAGTGAGCCCTGCTCAGAGCAGACACAGCCAGACTCAGATCAGCTCCTGGAGATCAAACCAGCCCAGCTCTGCCTGGTTCCTCCTGCCCTGGAGATGGATATCACCTCCTGGATGGGCACTTAGCACTGCCTCTCCTTATTGCCAGCCTGCTGCAGCAGCCTATAATGAGTTTTCACACCTTGGCCATGTTTAACTCCCCTCTGTCTCATCTGTTAATCTGCTAACAAGCAGAAAATGTGTTTTCCACTGGGCTCCGAATGGGAGGCCAAGACCTCATAGTTCACCTTCTGAGGGAGCTGCTCGGAGGGCACAGTTCTTAAATAATTTTCAAATATCTTGTATTCATGTAGTTTTTACAGCCTGAACAAAAATGAGATTGTATATCTTAATATTAATGCAGAAAGTTGTAAGTGGACTAAAAGCTAATAGCATAAAATAATCTTTAATTTCCTTTTGGTGCAGGGAAATGATTTAATATGAGCAAGGCACCAGTCTGACAGCCTGGAACACCTTCCATGGGCTGAGCAAACCAAGCAGTTCCTGTTCTATCAGTGCTGTGGCAGTTTAAGGGGCTGTTCCAAAAGAGGCCTTTAGTGGATATTCGGGGACTGAACTCCCACAGAATTCAGAGGAGTGCAGGAGCTGCACTCTGCTAAACACAGGTTTAGGACATGGCAGACTGAACACGGATTTTAATTTTAATAGAGGTGAAATTCTTCCCCCTCCAGTGCTGTGCTGGGAATCTCCAGCTGAAGTTGTGACTTCAAGGGTCACATCTCCCTTGTCAGGACACAAATGAAGAACAGCTCCTTTTTCATTCCCCACATCTGAGCTCACTGTTGCAGCAGTGGTTGCCTCTGTGCTGCTGTGTCTGGAATATCAAATCAGAGCTGGTCTGAGCTGCTCAGAGCAGGGCTGGCCCTGTCCTGCTCATCTCCCAGCACGGCCATGCCAGGCTCACACAGGCGTGTGCTGCTGCTGTGGGCCAGCCTGGCTTTATTCATTTGTTTCTTTATTTATCTGTCCATCACTCCCTGCCGTTGTTTGCATAAGAACGGAGATTAAAACTCCTGCAATAATGGCTGGAGCTGGAATTGGATTCTGAGCCTGGGGCCCTGGCTGATTGGAGCTGGCAGGGCTCTGCAGAGGGCTCCCCTGCTTTGGGGTGATGTCCTGGCCTGGCCTGTGCCCCCAGCTTAGGGCAAGATTGTTCTTCCATTTCCGTGTTCTGCAGCTCTCCCTGCCCAGGGCAGTCGATGGGAGCTGCCTGTGCCCTTTGTCCTGAGTGTCTTTTCCAAAGAGCTGCCCCTGATCATCGACCTTCTCTATTCCCACTGTTAATCCTCCTCCCTCCTTCAGTGCTCTGGTCATTTACTAATCCCAGCTGCCGTGTGCGTGGATGTGGGGAGATGGAAACCTAATCTCAATGAGGTTTTCATTCTCTGGCTAATGTACTTAGAGAGATTCACAGGATTGAAGCTGTTTTTAGGGGTGGTGGTGCAGCAGATGCCCAAATGCCCACTGCTACCTGGCCTGGGGAAGGGAATCCACATGGCCGTGGATTTGGCTGGGCTTTATTCAAATGCAGGCTGCTTTTGTAGTTATAAATTGCACTCTTATCCTTCCTGATAATTTCACTGAGACACAAGTGGTCTGTTAAGAGGTTTGGAGCCTTTCCCAACCAAGGAGCTCCTTTAGACATGAGATGGGCTGAGCCAGAGCCCCTCTGTGGAGCAGGGCAGGGCCTCGAGCCTCAGGGTGCACCAGGGGAAGTTTGGATTGGGTTTTAAGGAGAATTTCCTCCCAGAAGGGGCTGTCAGGCATTGGAACAGCCTGCTCTGGGCAGTGGTGGGGCCACCATCCCTGGAAGTGTTCAGGAAGGTGGATGTGGCACTTGAGGACAGGGCTCATGGTGGCCGTGGTGGTGCTGGGCTGATGCTGGGACTGGGTGACCCCAAAGGTCTTTTCCAGCCTAAACAATCCCACGGTTCCCTGACTGCCAGGAGCAGGATGCACAGCTGGGGGGATGCAGCATCTCCCGAGGCACTGCTGGGCAGAGCTGGAGCTGTGCAGGCTGTCCCTGAGCAGAGCTGGGAGAGGTGGGGAGGATTGACAAGCTGAACGTCACAGGCGAGTTCCCAAACGAATCTGTTGTGATAGGTATTAGTCATAAGGATAAACTGCTGGGAGATTTGCATTTTATTCTCTTTATCCTCCTTCAATCCCAAACAGCCCCTTCTGCCCACCCTAATTTGGAACATTGAAGGGGATTTGCTGCATTTTTTAGTAATTAAAGGTCCTGGAGAACAGCGAGTTCCTGTGAAGGGAGTGATGTGTGTGCACAGCTCCTGGTGCCCACACACCCACAGAGCCATGGGCTCATTAGGGTGGGAAAAGCCTGTGAAACCATGAGATCCAGCCAGCACCCACACTGCCCTGCTCACCCTAAAGCCTGGCCCCAGGGTGCTGCTGGGTGACTCTCAGGAATCCCCCTGGTCCCTGGTTTGTGCTCATTCCCGCTGGGAATCCTCACTTAGCTCTGTTCTCTTCTCCCCTCTGGATTATTTTGGGGTTCTCAGCTCCTGGCTGAGCCCCCACCCCACTGCAGCCCTGCAGAGCTGCTTACACACCTCAAACACAGCAGGACTTCCACAAAGAGCCTGAATTTATCTGAGCTCTGTCATATGCTGCTCTCATTGTGTTTTATGACCTTTAATTAATTAAGCTTCATAAAATTCTAATCATGCTGGAAATATTAATCCTGTTTTAAATTAACTGGCCAAAGAGAGGTGAAATGTCTTAGCAGGCTGTGGGTACCTGGTTTGAACCCTGACGTCCTCCAGCCTTGCTGTGACCCAGCAGGAAAATTCCCCTCCCTCGGGAATCAGGGGGAGCCTTTGGCTCTAAAGCTCCTGAATTATTCCTATTGCTCGTGGATGTGACCTGAGCAAGCCACGTTTTATCCCAGGACCCACATGGCTGCTGCTTTGGGAGCAGTTTCAGCAGGAGCAGGAGTGAGAATTCCCTCTCCTCCTGCCTGCCAAAAACTTCCACGACTCCTTAATTCCTTCCACACGAGTGCAGAAGGCAGTCCTACTTTATCAATCTTAGCCTGGGATTTCTTGGCATGAGCTGACTGGTTGTTTTCTTTGGAAGGAGGCTTTGTGAGTGGTTATTTAAAGCTCTGCTGCACCTCCCTTGTGAGGTGTACCACATCTCTGTCCTTCCGAGCAGGGAGGCAGAGTGGGAGCCCTGCCACATCTCACTGAGCCTGCAGCCAGGCAGGGCTGGGCATGGCTGGGGCACTGGGAACTCTGCACTTCTGCCCCTGTGTGTGTTTGCATCCTGTGAGCTCCCTGCAGCCTCACTGCCTGGGGCACAGGGCAGCAGTGCCTGGGACCAGGGCTGCACAAAGATTGCAGAGAATTCACCTGCAGAGCCCAGAATCACACAATGGTGGGGTGGGGTGGGATGGGATGGGATGGGATCCATGGGATGGGATGGGATCCATGGGATGGGATGGGATCCATGGGATGGGATCCATGGGATGGGATCCATGGGATGGGATCCATGGGATGGGATGGGATCCATGGGATGGGATCCATGGGATGGGATGGGATCCATGGGATGGGATCCATGGGATGGGATCCATGGGATGGGATGGGATCCATGGGATGGGATCCATGGGATGGGATCCATGGGATGAGATCCATGGTATGGGATCCATGGGATGGGATGGGATCCATGGGATGGGATCCATGGGATGGGGTGGGATGGGATCCATGGGATGGGATCCATGGGATGGGATGGGATCCATGGGATGGGATCCATGGGATGGGATCCATGGGATGGGATCCATGGGATGGCATGGGATGGGATCCATGGGATGGGATCCATGGGATGGGATCCATGGGATGGGATGGGATCCATGGGATGGGATCCATGGGATGGGATGGGATCCATGGGATGGGATCCATGGGATGGGGTGGGATGGGATGGGATCCATGGGATGGGATCCATGGGATGGGATCCATGGGATGGGATCCATGGGATGGGATGGGATGGGATCCATGGGATGGGGTGGGATGGGATGGGATCCATGGGATGGGATCCATGGGATGGGATGGGATCCATGGGATGGGATCCATGGGATGGCATGGGATGGGATCCATGGGATGGGATCCATGGGATGGGATCCATGGGATGGGATCCATGGGATCCATGGGATGGGATCCATGGGATGGGATCCATGGGATGGGATCCATGGGATGGGATGGGATCCATGGGATGGGGTGGGATGGGATGGGATCCATGGGATGGGATCCATGGGATGGGATCCATGGGATGGGATAATGGGATGGGATCCATGGGATGGGATCCATGGGATGGGATGGGATCCATGGGATGGGATCCATGGGATGGGGGCAGCAGGGCAGCTCCAGGCTCTGGGGACACCCCTGTCCATTCTGTGCTCTCTGCAGGGCTGGGCAGAGGTTGCAGGCTGGGAAGCCCAGGCTGAGCTCGCTGGTTTCTCTCTCTGTTTCTGCACATGACTCCAAAGGTTTCCTGTGCCCCCTGATCCACAGCCCCAGCAGCAGAGCAGGTACTTGAGAGCAGAGCAGATGAAACATTTCATTATTTATTTCCCTGTGGTGATCTCTGTACACTCGAGTCAGGAGATTTGATTACATTTACATTAGCATGTTAATAATTCATCACATCATCCAGACTCTTAAATCCAGATGCAGGAGGTATTAGCAGTAAAAATACTCCTCATCTGTGTTTATTTCTGGACATGTTTGAAACATTTGTATTTTTCTTACAGCTTTGGGCTTAAGCAGGAGTGCTGTCACTTCCCCAAGTACCTGCAGTTTAAGGAGCTAGAGCTGGGGATGTGCTCCTTGGCATTTTTAAATGAAATTTGCATTTCTTGTCTATTCAGAAAGGGTTTCTGCTGTGGCAGGGGGTGGAATGAGATGAGCTTTAAGGTCCCTTCCAACCCAAACTGTTGCATGATTCTGGATGTAAGCTACACATTGTATATATTCCTACAACACAAACACATACATTTATATATATATTTGTATGTATGTATGTGTATTGCTTAGGCATCTGTAGACACACACAAATTTAGATTTTGTTTAGTCAGAAAGCTGCACAGACTGGAAATGGGAGGCTCTGAGCTAAATGATGTCACAGATTTTGGATCACAGTGAACACAGACACTCACAAAATAGGAAATTTTTGAGAAGATCTGGCAAGATCATACTGGATAACCTCAGATTTGGTTTGAAAAAGGAAGATTAACATCCTGATCACAAGGAATAATTGTTACAATATTTCACATTGCACTGGAGCTTATTGCTGAAATCCTCTGTTTGACACTGCTGAATATTCTGCTATTTTATCATTTGCTGACTTGCATAGCAAATGGAGAACTCTGTCAGGAATGAAAAGTAACGGTGCTTTTCTGTTCAAATCAAGAACTAAATAGCAGAGTGTTTCTCAGGGTACCTGGCTGTGCTGCAGTGAGGCTTTCCTGGTGCCCTCGGTGCCCAGGGCAGGGCCTGGCACAGGCTGTGGCACCCAGCACATCACAGAGCCATCACTGCCCTGCCCTGCACGTCCTGACCCTCCTGCAGAATGGATCTGCCACAGGGACAGTGCCCCAAATTCCACAGCACGAGAGCAAAGTGTGCTCAGGTGAGAGGAGTGCTGCCAAAGGGGGTCATTAATAGTGCTGGGAGCCCTGTGCTTGGTGCTTGGCAGGAATTGTCACTCACAAGTTTGTAATTTCCTGGCTTTTGTCATTTTAAAGCCAATTCTGAACCTGGCTGATTTTGTTTGTGAAACATTCAGTTGGCTTTAATTGCCTGCTTTTCTTCTATAAATCTGATAATGGAGGTTTGGAGGCAAGTTCATTTTGTGGCAATAGATTTTAGATTTTCCTCAGTCCTTGCTGTGTGTGTGGGAGGGTGCAGGAGCTGGGCAGGGCAGGTTCCTGACCCCCCTGCTCTGTGCCAGCCCAGCTGTGGGTGCCACCCCTGGCACAAGGGCAGGAGCTGGGCAGGGCAGGTTCAGCTCTGCCTGGCACGGGGCAGGTTCCTGACCCCCCCCTGCTCCCTGCCAGCCCAGCTGTGGGTGCCACCCCTGGCACAAGGGCAGGAGCTGGGCAGGGCAGGTTCAGCTCTGCCTGGCACGGGGCAGGTTCCTGACCCCCCTGCTCCATGCCAGCCCAGCTGTGGGTGCCACCCCTGGCACAAGGGCAGGAGCTGGGCAGGGCAGGTTCCTGACCCCCCTGCTCTGTGCCAGCCCAGCTGTGTGTGCCACCCCTGGCACAAGGGCAGGAGCTGGGCAGGGCAGGTTCCTGACCCCCCCCTGCTCCGTGCCAGCCCAGCTGTGGGTGCCACCCCTGGCACAAGGGCAGGAGCTGGGCAGGGCAGGTTCAGCTCTGCCTGGCACGGGGCAGGTTCCTGACCCCCCCCTGCTCCGTGCCAGCCCAGCTGAGGGTGCCACCCCTGGCACAAGGGCAGGGGCAGTGCCAAGGGGCAGGGCCTGGCTCTGGGTCCGTCTGGAACTCTCCCCTGTTCTTGGATAAGTGCAATACCAAATACCATGGTCAGCCATGTGAAACCACCCTGCTGGGCACGGGTGCCCCTCTGGCTGTCAGCACTGCCCTGCTGGAGGGCACAGAGAGCCCCAGAGCCCCCCTGGCCTCTCTGGTACCTTCTCTGGCCACACCTGCACAGCACCTGACCAAGTTTCTGTCCCTTGAGAGAATTGATTAAAAATACTCTTTCTTTCTAAGCCATGATAATGGGCTTCTTTTCTTTTTTCTTTTTTTTTTTTTTTTTGAAATTGTCTTGATAAGGACACAGTGAGTTTGTAATGGAAAAGGTATTTGGGAAAATAAATGAGGTTTCTAATCTTTTCCTTTTTCCTTCAGCACATGTGCTCTCACATCAATGCATAAGTACCTATTTTAATTTAACACCTGTTTTCTTTGAACCATTATTTTACTTTTCTCTACATTTTAATCCCCCTTGGATAGTAATTCTCACTTTTAGGGGCTGTGAGGTCTCAGAGAAATCTGGTGCTCCACAGTGTGCTTGGGATGCTTGGGCTCCTGGTTCCTGTCCTTGCCCAGCTCATCCCTCCCTGTGTCTGTTTCTGCACGAGCTCCAGCAGCACCCAAAGCCTGGCAGCAGCGTGGTGCTGCTTGCAGGGCTGTAATTCCAATTATCCCGGGGCTGTTTCCCTCCAAGGAGGTTTGTTAGCAAGTGCTCAGTCCTGCTGCAGGAAATGCTCTCCTCATACCTGGAGTGTGTCTCAGAAATTGTTCTGACATCAGATGTCTTTCAATTACAACTGTTCATCTTTATAAAAACAGTTCATTTTCTTAATTAGGAAATGATAACCACGGTGCTCTAATGAGAGTGGCAGTGCTCTGACACAGCTCAGTGTTTCAGACCTGGGAAAGGCAGGGGGGCAGTGCCCAGCCTGGCTGTGCCAAGGGACACCAGGAGGGATCCTGGGCTGGGGCTGCTCTGAGGGGCAGCTGAGAGCTGCTCCAGCCTGGCAAAGCTGAGCTCAGCCCCAGCCTGGCAAAGCTGAGTTCTCCTGAGCCAGGGCCCCCAGCAGGAGCAGGAAGGGGGAATTGGCTCCTGGGGTTCTGTGCTCCCTTCCCTGCCCTGGGTGAAACCCCTGCAGCCCCTGCAGCCCCTGTCCCTGCTCCTGCAGCCCCTGTCCCTGCTCCTGCAGCCCCTGTCCCTGCTCCTGCAGCCCCTGCAGCCCCTGTCCCTGTCCCTGCAGCCCCTGCAGCCCCTGTCCCTGCTCCTGCAGCCCCTGTCCCTGCCCCTGCAGCCCCTGCAGCCCCTGCAGCCCCTGCAGCCCCTGTCCCTGCTCCTGCAGCCCCTGCAGCCCCTGCAGCCCCTGTCCCTGCAGCTCCTGCAGCCCCTGTCCCTGCTCCTGCAGCCCCTGCAGCCCCTGTCCCTGCAGCTCCTGCAGCCCCTGTCACTGCTCCTGCAGCCCCTGCAGCCCCTGTCCCTGCTCCTGCAGCCCCTGTCCCTGCTCCTGCAGCCCCTGTCCCTGCTCCTGCAGCTCCTGCAGCCCCTGTCCCTGCTCCTGCAGCCCCTGCAGCCCCTGTCCCTGCTCCTGGGCAGGGGCTCTGGGGCTCTGTGTGAAGGGGGGGTGAGGAGTGCCAGGAGGTCCCAGGTGTTCTTCACAGGAGCCCAGGACACTCTGCCAGCCCCCTCTGCCTTCCCTGCCCAGAGAAAAGGGATGGCAAAGCTCCTTCCCTTCCCACAGCTCCTTCCCCTGCTCAGCTCCTTCCCAGGATGTGATGGTACAAAGCCCACCTTCTGCTTTTTCAAACAAATCCCATTTTTACTCCAAGGAAAGCCATTTGGAACGCACTTAGCAACCATCAGAGGCTATTTTTAGCTGCCATCAGGGTGTCATGTACAAAATGTAGTAATCTCATGCTTGGAGCTTTCCCCTTCTTCCCAGAGCCCTGAATTGCTGCTGAGCAGCGCTGGGGGAGCTCTGCTCTGGGCCTGGCTCAGGCTGTGTGCCCTCATCTCACACTGCCCCTGTCTGCCCTGGCACTGGGCACTGCAGGGCAGCCCCAGCCTGGGCACCGTGCAGAACAGGGCAGACAGGGCAGGGCTTTAACCCCTCTCTGACAACGAGCCCTGTGGGTTTGTGGGACAGGGAAGCAAAGAGAGGATGGACAGAGGGTGACTCAACACCTCCAGGACTCCAGGACTCACCCAGAGGGCCGGCAGGATGGGCTGCAGGGGTTCACCCCACTCCTGCCATGCCCTTTCCATCTCGGGCAGGGGCTCTGCCCTCCCTCAGCCCTGGGAATTGGCCCTGGCTGGGGCTGGCAGCTGTGGGAGGCTCTCAGGGTGGGGGAGATGTTCTTCCATTCCTCTGCCAGTGCTCACTGCAGCACAGCAAGGGAGGGAGGATGGTCCTGGGGCTGTAGAACTGCACTGGGACCCCAGTGCTCCCAAATTCCCCTGGAATCCTGTGTGGGACCGGGGCCCTGCGTGCCCTGGCTCTGCTCAGAGCTCTGGGTGGCAGAAGTGATGGGGCTCCCGTGCTCCCTTCAGAGCGACCTCCTGGGCCAGATCAGAAATAGATTTTAAATAATTCATTGAATAAAGTCTAGGATTTCTGCAAATGTCTGTCTGCTCCTCCTTGCTCTTTATTATTCCTGGCTTTTGTACCAACCCATAGAGCACAGAGCCTCATCCCTCTTGTCACCACATCTCCTCTCCTCCCTTCACCCACTGATTGTGCCACTGCTTTGAACATCACTTTCATTTCTCTTTCTCTCTTGAACGAGGGAATGGTTTTGCTTTGATTTCCTTGCTGGAGAGGGTTTGATTTTCCTGATGAGAGGGGACACAGCCATCACTCCTGGGCGTGGGACCACCTCCATCAGAGGGCTCCAGCAAACTGCAGGGTCCTGCCAGCACTGGGCCAGCCCTGCCCTCAGCTGCACCCAGCAGCCACAGCAGCAAAATAAAGATGTGCTGGGTTAATAATCCTGGGCATTGGAGGGAATAAAAAACCTGCCTGGGGCTCAGGGAGAGGCAGGGCAGCCAGCAAGGCACAGCTCTGGAACTCTGCATGGGAGGAACTGGTTCAACTGCCCAGGGAATTGGTTAAACTGCCCAGGGAATTGGTTAAATTGCCCTGAGAATTGGTTAAATTGCCCTGGGAATTGGTTAAACTGCCCAAGGAATTGGTTAAACTGCCCAGGGAATTGGTTAAACTGCCCAGGGAATTGGTTAAACTGCCCAGGGAACTGGTTAAACTGCCCAGGGAATTGGTTAAACTGCCCAGGGAATTGGTTAAACAGCCTAAGGAGTTGGTTAAACTACCCAGGGAATTGGTTAAAATGCCCAAGGAATTGGTTCAACTGCCCAGGGAATTGGTTGATTGTCCTGGTTGAGCACTCTGGCTCACTCCTCTAACCAAAGGGATGGGCTTCTTCTGCTCTTCAGCTTCAGGCTGGAACAGAACAGAGTATTTCCTTGCAAAGACACATTCCTGCCTTATTTGATGGCCCGAAATGAGATCAGGAGGAATGTTGTTTAGTCAGGGAGCAAGGAAGGAAAGAAGCAATAACCAGCACCTGGTGAATTCCTGGCTCTCCCTGTGGGGTGTGGCAGGTCCCCTCGTGTCCTGGCCAGGTGTGAGCAGCTGGGCCAGAGCTCCTGAGAGCTCCTGCCCCAGGAGATGCAGAACCAGAACTTTTTCTGTCTTTTTTTAAAGACTGGTACAAACTCAAAGTGATTTATTTCCACCACAGCTCTCCCGGCTGTCTCACCTGTGGGGAAGGGAGGCTGGATTTATTCCAGGCTGAGCAGAGTGAAATGTGCCTTCCTTCATCCCCAGAGCCCGGGGAGAGCTCCACTCTGCCCCTGGCTGAGCAGCTGCTGTGGGATGCTGTGCTGGATTTGCAGGCCATCAGTCGCTGCCTTGTCCCTTTCATGTGGAGATTGAGCCCAAAGAGGTTCGTGCTTGATCAGCAGTGAGGTCCTGGGGTGGTACTGCCAGTGTGTTTCTTGTCCTGTGGCTTCAAAGCCTTGGTTTTTCTTTTGACAATTATATTTCTTTTGTAGCACAGCCCCACTGTTCTGAGAGGATTATGGCAGTCCTGGTGGGTGTGTGTACACAGGGCAGAAAGAGCTGCAGTCAAACCCAGAGCCCTTTCAGTAACAAAACAAAAACAGAAGTGGAATTGCACTGGAGCTCGTTTAAGGCTCCCTGAAATTTCCATTGTGCAAGCGTTTGAGTGTTGTAGTTACTGTGGCACATCTCATTTTCCTTTATTCCCTGGTGGATGTTTGCCTGAGAATTTGCTTCAGATGCTGAACAATAAAGCCTGTTGCAAATTGCTTTCCAACTGCTAGGTAATTACAGCAGGTTTTATGCTAAATGTAAAGAATGTACTGCTATTTTTTAATAAAGGGAACATCTTTTCTTATCTGATGCCCTAAGCCAGTCTCATTTGTCTCACTCCCAGCTGCAGGGTGGCTCTCCCCAGCTGGAGCTGCCAGCATGGCTGCATCCCCAATCCCTGCCAGAGCCTGCTCCAGTGATCAGCTGCAAGTTCAGAGCCTGTGTGTTCAGTAAGTAACTTTAAATATTTGATATACTACACGGAGGCCAGGGAGCGTGTTTCTATCTGTGCTCGTTACCAGATCTGAGTGTTTGGCTCCAGCAGCTCCAGGATTAGCTCCTGGTTGTGTCACACTTGTCAGTGTTTACTAACGAGCAGTGACATGATCATCCCTGAGTGCCAGCCTGGGTAAACACAGAGCTGCTCATCCCTTCCTGGGGGAGTGTTCTGTGCCTCTGTGCCGAGCTGGGCTCCGTGCCTGGGAACCCCCCAAAACCTCCATTTCACCTGGGGCTGCTGCTCTGGGCTGTTCTGGGCTGCCCTGGGCAGGGTGGCACTCACCAGGGCTGGGCTGGAGGAGCTTGTGGGGCTTTCCCAGCCATGCTGGGCTCCATCCCATGGCCCTGGGAGTTTGTGGGGCTTTCCCAGCCTTGCTGTGCTCCATCCCTGGCTCTGGGAGCTTGTGGGGCTTTCCCAGCCACGCTGTGCTCCATCCCATGGCCCTGGGAGCTTGTGGGGCTTTCCCAGCCATGCTGGGCTCCATCCCTGGCTCTGGGAGCTTGTGGGGCTTTCCCAGCCATGGTGGGCTCCATCCCTGGCTCTGGGGCTGGGCTGTAGGAGCTTTCCCAGCCTTGCTGTGCTCCATCCCTGGCTCTGGGAGCTTGTGGGGCTTTCCCAGCCACGCTGTGCTCCATCCCTGGCTCTGGAGCTTTCCCAGCCACGCTGTGCTCCATCCCTGGCTCTGGAGCTTTCCCAGCCTTGCTGTGCTCCATCCCTGGCTCTGGGGCTTTCCCAGCCTTGCTGTGCTCCATCCCTGGCTCTGGGGCTTTCCCAGCCTCCCTGTGCCCCATCCCTGGCTCTGGGGCTGCCTGGGAGCAGGAGGCAGCTCCAGTGCCCCAGGGCTGCTGCAGGGATGCTGGAGCTCCCCTGCTCCCAGCTGAGGATGGGCACACAGGGTCGGGGTCCATCTGCACCTGCAGGTCTGTGCCTGGAGCTGCTGGAAATGTGCAGCTGAAATGTATTTTTAAGCTGTGCCACTCATTGGAATCTAAAAATGGATTTGAGCCCACACATGGAGCAGGTGCATGGAGGGGATGGGATGAGGTGCTGATTAAACACACATTGGGAGTGGAGTTACTGCCCCTTAGATCCTGAACTGATGGGACAGAAAGGGCACAAGATCAGCCCAACACCCAGGAACCTGCATTTCCAACCCATGGGAATCAAGAACCCCCAATGTAAGGACGTTTCTGGCATTGCTTTGACATCTGGTGGCCCTGGGGTGTTTCCTGAGCTGCCCAGTGTTTTCTGTGGGTGTTTTCACCCTTCCAGTGGCTCCCCTGCCGAAGCTGGATGTGTCTGGGCTTTGTTCAAGAGCTGCTGGCTGTTCCTGGAAGGAGCCGTGTGCTGCTGAGCACGCAGCAGCAGCAGCAGCAGCAGCAGCAGCAGCAGCCCTTGGTGCCAGAATCTGCAATCAAAGCTGTGCTGGGGGAAATTGCTCTCAGGCCCTTGTGGATATTGTAGTGAGGTTTGAAATGAATCTCTGCTGTTGCTGTTTATGACCTTCTTTATCTATTTCCCATTAACTTTTATTGGGCTGATTGATGGGAGTGCAGGAACAAAGAGATGTGCTAATGGCAAAGGGTGATTAGCACACAGCCCTCAGCTCATCTGCCTCTCCCACCTTCCTCGGGGAGGGGGCTCCTCCTGGGGGTCCCTGGGGGTCCCTGTGCTGCCAGCAGGGGGTTGTACCTTCAGGGACCCCCGTCATAGGCAGGAAAGGAATGATGAATTTGACTCTATGTTTTTAGAAGTTATTTAATTATTTTATGATCTGTATTATATTAAAGAATGCTATACTAAACTACACTAAAGAATACAGTAAGGATACAGACAGAAGGCTAAGAGATACTAAAGAAACCTCGGGACTCTCTCCAGAGTCCATCACAGCTTGGCCCCCGACTGGCCAACAAGTAAAAACAATTCACATCTTGGATGAACATCTCTAACCACATCCCAAAGCAGCAAAACACAGGAGAAGTGAATGAGATCCTGCTGTTTTCCTTTTTCTCTGAGGCTTCTCAGCTTCCCAGGAGAAAAATCCTGGGCAAAGAGATTTTCCAGAGAATGTGACAGTGCCAGGGGGTGCCAGGGGCAGGCTGGGGTGACGAGTGGCTCTGGCAGCTGCTGCTGGCACTGGCAGAGGTGGGTAACCCATGGCATGGACCACAGGACAGATGGGATCAGATGGCATCAGGTGGGGAGGGACAAGGGACAGAGCCCGGCCCTGCCCAGGTGACTTCACAGCCACAGCAAAGCCCTCGTGGCTCAGAGACAGCAAAACCCCATCAGAGCCATTCCGACTTCCAGCAGCACTGCAGAGTGGCTGAAATGTGCAATTCAACATATGGCTAATAAACTACTAATTAAAACAAATAGGAAACAGTCAACTAATCAAATCTTGTTGCCATCTGGCAGCATTCCCTGGCAGGCTGGGAGAGAGGAGTCACCCAGCCCTGGTTCCAGCAGGGACCAGTGACTCAGCAGGGGATTAGGGCAGAGCAGGGAATTGGGGATGATTATTCATTAGTTGGGAGCACAGAAACCTCCTCTCCTCTCTTGCTTTGGTCGCTGTGAGGCCTTTTCCCCTTCTTTCCCTGTTTTCCCTCGTGTCACTGGCAGGGCAGGGCTGGCAGCTCCCAGCCCCAACCCTCTGGGCAGTGGGGGCAGCAGGTAAAGCACCTGACACCCTGGGATAAAGGATTTGATACCTTGAGATAAAGGATTTGATACCATGAGATCAAACATTTGACACCCTGAGATAAAGCATTGACACCCTGAGATAAAGCATTGACACCCTGAGATAAAGCATTGATACCCTGAGATAAAGCATTGATACCCTGAGATAAAGCATTGACACCCTGAGATAAAGCATTGATACCCTGAGATAAAGCATTGACACCCTGAGATAAAGGATTTGACACCCTGAGATAAAGCATTGATACCCTGAGATAAAGCATTGATACCCTGAGATAAAGCATTGACACCCTGAGATAAAGCATTGATACCCTGAGATAAAGCATTGATACCCTGAGATAAAGGATTTGACACCCTGAGATAAAGGATTTGACACCCTGAGATAAAGCATTGATACCCTGAGATAAAGCATTGACACCCTGAGATAAAGCATTGATACCCTGAGATAAAGCATTGATACCCTGAGATAAAGCATTGATACCCTGAGATAAAGCATTGACACCCTGAGATAAAGCATTGATACCCTGAGATAAAGCATTGACACCCTGAGATAAAGCATTGATACCCTGAGATAAAGCATTGATACCCTGAGATAAAGCATTGACACCCTGAGATAAAGCATTGATACCCTGAGATGTTCTTGACTGCTGCACCTGTGCAGGTGCTGCCCCCTGCCCCAGGCTGCCAAGGGGCTGTTTGAAGTGCATTTTGTCAATGCTAGCACACATTGTGGACTCTGGGCAGAGTTTGGGCAGTACTGCCCATCCCTGCGGTGCCCAGGCCAGGCTGGAAGGGCTGCAGCAGCCTGGCACAGTGGGAGCTGTCCCTGCCATGCCAGGGGAGCGCTGCAGGGCCTTTGGGGTGCCACCCTGCCCAGTGTGTGTCCCACAGGTGTGTGGGCATCAGGGGGTGCTCAGAGGTGTCTCCTTGCCCCAGGGCAGGGCTGGCACCAGGGCTGGGCTGGCACTGGGGCAGGGATGGCAGCAGAGCCCAGCCTAGAGCAGGGCCAGGCCAGAGCAGTGCCCAGCCCAGAGCAGAGCCCAGGACCAGAGCAGAGCCCAGCCCAGAGCAGAGCCCAGCCTAGAGCAGTGCCCAGCCCAGAGCAGAGCCCAGCCCAGAGCAGTGCCCAAGCCTAGAGCAGTGACAAGCCTAGAGCAGGGCCCAGCCCAGAGCAGAGCAGTGCCCAGCCCAGAGCAGAGCCCAGCCCAGAGCAGTGCCCAGCCCAGAGCAGTGCCCAGCCCAGAGCAGAGCCCAGGACCAGAGCAGAGCCCAGCCCAGAGCAGAGCCCAGCCTAGAGCAGTGCCCAGCCCAGAGCAGAGCCCAGCCCAGAGCAGTGCCCAGCCCAGAGCAGAGCCCAGCCCAGAGCAGACCCAGCCCAGAGCAGAGCCCAGCCCAGAGCAGTGCCCAGCCCAGCCCAGAGCAATGCCCAGCCCAGAGCAGTGCCCAGCCCAGCCCAGAGCAGTGCCCAGCCCAGCCCAGAGCAGTGCCCAGCCCAGAGCAGTGCCCAGCCTAGAGCAGTGCCCAGCCCAGCCTAGAGCAGTGCCCAGCCCAGAGCAGTGCCCAGCCCAGAGCAGTGCCCAGCCCAGAGCAGTGCCCAGCCCAGCCCAGAGCAGTGCCCAGGCCCAGCCCAGAGCAGTGCCCAGGCCCAGCCCAGCCCAGCCCAGAGCAGTGCCCAGCCCAGAGCAGTGCCCAGCCCAGAGCAGTGCCCAGCCCAGCCCAGAGCAGTGCCCAGCCCAGAGCAATGCCCAGCCCAGAGCAGTGCCCAGCCCAGCCCAGAGCAGTGCCCAGCCCAGATCAAGGCCTGCAGCCCCTCACTGGGTGGGCAGTGCTGGGTGCTGTGCCTGTGGCAGCAGAGCTGTGTGGAGATGGCCCAGAGGCAGGAGAAGGCCTGGCAATGATTCAGCAGGAAGGAGCTGTGCTGCACACCCGGCCTGGGCACCACCCGGGCTCAGGGGGCAGAGCTCTGGGTGAATTGGGCTGTGCCCACCACAGCTGGGCCGTTTGTGCCACACCACTGACAGCAGGGCAGCTCCCGAGGTGCCACTGTGAGAGTGCCACTGTAAAAATGGAAAAGTGCCTGTTTAGTACAAAGAGCAGGAATTTATGGCCCTGGGGAGGCAGGGGGGCAGCTCTGACCGCTGGGACAGGGACAGGAACCCTGGGGCAGGGTCAGCTTCAGGGTGTTTCTGGAAAGTTCTTTCCCCAGAGGTGCTGGGCACTGCCCAGGCTCCCAGGGAAGGGGCACGGCCCCAGGAGGTGCCAGAGCACCTGGAGCACTCCCAGGCATGCCCAGGTGGGATTTTGGGGGCTCTGTGCAGGCCAGGGCTGCTCTGGGGGTGCCTGGGGTCCCTCCCAGCTCAGGCCATTCTGTGGTTCTGTGTTTCACACTGTCCCACAGGGACAGGGCTGGCTAATTGGGCTGCATCTCAGCCAATGCCAGGGATCAAAGCAGGGTGTTTGCCCTCTCTCTGTTATTGACTGACCCCAGCAGCTCTGGCTGACTCACAGCCCTCACCCAGCCTGGCCATGCAGGCTCAGGGCACAGCCTGGGCTCACACTCACAGCCTGCCTTGGCACCGGGGCCCATTTCCTGCCCATCTGCACCCCAAAAATTGAATTTGGAACCATTAGCAACAGATGAGCCTTAAACTGGTGTGACAAGAGACCACAGGGATGGAAAATCCTCCTGTGAGTCAGGGAAACTGTGTCCCCTTTCTAAATTGGTGTGTTCCCATGGAGGGGCTCTTTTATTCTCTCATGAATAGACTTTCTAGTTCTTAAATGGAATCATCATTACAAAGAGGCTCTAACTGGATTTTTTCAGACCTTTTGCCCTTGTCTTGGCTCAGCTCTAAGTCGTGTTCCAGGGAATAAGAATGCAGTGTAAAACTCAGTGGTACCAGAGCACAGCCCTGAGCTGAGGCAGGGACAATTTTTTATGGCTATGTGAGGTCAGAGGTGCCCAAAACGTGGCACTGTGGGAAGGTTTCTGCACTGAGACCTCGTTAAGGAGTTTTATTTGGCTGCGTTTTGCAGACAGCCAGTAAGAGATAAAGCCTGATGTTCCTCATAAAGTGACAGAATGATGACAAAATGTAACAGAAGTGACTGAAATGCCACGGGGAGGTGCTGGGCTGGATCCATGCAGGCCCTCATGTCCAGCCATCATCCAGGAAAGCTCTGGAGCTTTCCTGTAAGCCCTGGCCAGGCAGGGCTGCTGTGCTGGGCTGCAGAGCTCAGACACTCAGCACTCAGAGCTGGCCCCTTCTCCATCTCTCAGTGGGGCCCTGCCACTCCTAAATCCTCTCCTCCTGCACCTCGGGCTTTTGAAGCAGAGAAAATCTCTTGGAAACCATGGAAAAGATCCCTGGAAACCTTGTATGGACAAAAGGAGTCACTTGAGTCACCCAAGAGCTGATGATGGTAAAGGGGGCTGAGCTCCATAGCAAACAAGCCTGATTTCCAGAGCCAGCACAGGGATCCTGAGCTCATGCTGGGTGTGACAGACCTGCAGTCCCTGGGTGTGACACACCTGCAGTCCCTGGGTGTCACAGACCTGCAGTCCCTGGGTGTGACACACCTGCAGTCCCTGGGTGTGAGTGACACACCTGCAGTCCCTGGGTGTGACAGACCTGCAGTCCCTGGGTGTGACAGACCTGCAGTCCCTGGGTGTGAGTGACAGACCTGCAGTCCCTGGCTGTGACACACCTGCAGTCCCTGGGTGTGACAGACCTGCAGTCCCTGGGTGTCACAGACCTGCAGTCCCTGGGTGTGACACACCTGCAGTCCCTGGGTGTGACACACCTGCAGTCCCTGGCTGTGACAGACCTGCAGTCCCTGGGTGTGAGTGACAGACCTGCAGTCCCTGGGTGTCACAGACCTGCAGTCCCTGGGTGTGACACACCTGCAGTCCCTGGGTGTCACAGACCTGCAGTCCCTGGGTGTCACAGACCTGCAGTCCCTGGCTGTGAGTGACAGACCTGCAGTCCCTGGGTGTGAGTGACAGACCTGCAGTCCCTGGGTGTCACACACCTGCAGTCCCTGGGTGTGACAGACCTGCAGTCCCTGGGTGTGAGTGACACACCTGCAGTCCCTGGGTGTCACACACCTGCAGTCCCTGGGTGTGAGTGACAGACCTGCAGTCCCTGGGTGTGACACACCTGCAGTCCCTGGCTGTGACACACCTGCAGTCCCTGGGTGTGACACACCTGCAGTCCCTGGGTGTGAGTGACAGACCTGCAGTCCCTGGGTGTGACACACCTGCAGTCCCTGGCTGTGACACACCTGCAGTCCCTGGGTGTGACACACCTGCAGTCCCTGGCTGTGACACACCTGCAGTCCCTGGGTGTCACAGACCTGCAGTCCCTGGGTGTGACACACCTGCAGTCCCTGGGTGTGAGTGACAGACCTGCAGTCCCTGGGTGTCACAGACCTGCAGTCCCTGGGTGTCACAGACCTGCAGTCCCTGGCTGTGACACACCTGCAGTCCCTGGCTGTGACACACCTGCAGTCCCTGGCTGTGACAGACCTGCAGTCCCTGGGTGTCACAGACCTGCAGTCCCTGGGTGTCACAGACCTGCAGTCCCTGGGTGTTTGGCTCTGCTGCCAGCCCCAGGGTGAGCACAATTTCCCTTCTGGCCCTCAAAGCTGTTAATGAACTCCTGGTCCCCCATGGGCACCCTCTGTTTACATAAAAGGTGCATTATTCTGCCTTGCTGCTCCCTCTAGGTGCCCAGGTTTGGCCAGACATGCCAAAAGAATCAATTCCCCAGCTGCAAACCCCAGTGCTGGGCTCTGAGGGATGGGCTCATGTCCCATTGAGCAGATTGGGGTTACAGGAACACTGAGCAGTCAGATGGACAGAGATAAACATCACACACAATGTCCTCCAATGAATGTGAAGCCAGGGAAGGGTAATTCAGTTACATTAAATAAGTCTTATTCCCCAGGAATGGATTTTCTGTGGCTGGACCTTGAGCCTTCCCTGGCATCCAAAGCTTCTCTGCTGTCTCCTCTTCCCAGGCTCAGCCAGAATTTCAGCCAAAAATCTGCACCAGATGGTCCCTGTTAGCTGTGACTGCTGGACAGAGCTCAGGTCCCCAGTCCTCCCTCCTCAGGGGGCAGACAAGCAGGGAGCCCCAGGAGCTGTGCAGCAGGGCTGTGCTCCCCAGGAGCTGTGCAGGAGCTGTGCAGCAGGGCTGTGCTCCCCAGGAGCTGTGCAGCAGGGCTGTGCAGCAGGGCTGTGCTCCCCAGGAGCTGTGCAGCAGGGCTGTGCTCCCCAGGAGCTGTGCAGCAGGGCTGTGGAGCTGTGCAGCAGGGCTGTGGAGCCCCAGGAGCTGTGCAGCAGGGCTGTGGAGCTGTGCAGCAGGGCTGTGCTCCCCAGGAGCTGTGCAGCAGGGCTGTGGAGCTGTGCAGCAGGGCTGTGCTCCAGAGGAGCTGTGCAGCAGGGCTGTGCTCCCCAGGAGCTGTGCAGCAGGGCTGTGCTCCCCAGGAGCTGTGCAGCAGGGCTGTGCTCCCCAGGAGCTGTGCAGCAGGGCTGTGCTCCCCAGGAGCTGTGCAGCAGGGCTGTGGAGCTGTGCAGCAGGGCTGTGCTCCCCAGGAGCTGTGCAGCAGGGCTGTGGAGCTGTGCAGCAGGGCTGTGCTCCAGAGGAGCTGTGCAGCAGGGATGTGGAGCTGTGCAGCAGGGCTGTGCTCCCCAGGAGCTGTGCAGCAGGGCTGTGCTCCCCAGGAGCTGTGCAGCAGGGCTGTGCTCCCCAGGAGCTGTGCAGCAGGGCTGTGCTCCCCAGGAGCTGTGCAGCAGGGCTGTGGAACCCAGGAGCTGTGCAGCAGGGCTGTGCTCCCCAGGAGCTGTGCAGCAGGGCTGTGCTCCCCAGGAGCTGTGCAGCAGGGCTGTGGAACCCAGGAGCTGTGCAGCAGGGCTGTGCTCCCCAGGAGCTGTGCTCCCCAGGAGCTGTGCAGCAGGGATGTGGAGCTGTGCAGCAGGGCTGTGCTCCAAAGGGGCTGCAGGCATTGAATTCTCCTCCCAGGGGTGTCCTGGCCCTCCAAGGGATGCCACAGCTCATTTTCACTTGGAGCAGGGCCAGACCAGCCCTGCCAGCTGGAACTGGGGGTGCAGAGCCCTGGGGAGCTCCTCGGGTGCTCAGCAATTTCCCCTCCCATCATTTACAGGAGCTCACTGTGAAAAGGGCTGAGCAATGCCAGAGTGGCTGAGCCCCCAGCCCTGGGACCAGCCTGGGCAGGGCTTGGGGCAGCCTGGCACAGAGGGAGTGTCCCTGTAGGGCTTGGGGCAGCCTGGCACAGAGGGAGTGTCCCTGCAGGGTTTGGGGCAGCCTGGCACAGAGGGGATATCCCTGCAGGGTTTGGGGCAGCCTGGCACAGAGGGAGTGTCCCTGCAGGGTTTGGGGCAGCCTGGCACAGAGGGAGTGTCCCTGCAGGGTTTGGGGCAGCCTGGCACAGAGGGGGTGTCCCTGCAGGGCTTGGGGCAGCCTGGCACAGAGGGGGTGTCCCTGCAGGGTTTGGGGCAGCCTGGCACAGAGGGGGTGTCCCTGCAGGGCTTGGGGCAGCCTGGCACAGAGGGGGTGTCCCTGCAGGGCTTGGGGCAGCCTGGCACAGAGGGGGTGTCCCTGCAGGGTTTGGGGCAGCCTGGCACAGAGGGGATATCCCTGCTGGTGTCAGAGCCAGCACAGCCCCCAGGGTGAGCAGGATCTGCCTCTTTGCCCCCTCTCGCTGCCCAAGCTGCCTGGGAAGGAGCCTGGGGAAGGGGCAGGGGCTGTGCCAGCACCCTCTGCAGCTCTGCCCCACCAAACCAGTGAGCTGGCACTGACACCAGCCCGGGGAAGGGGCAGACACAGGGCTCCAGGCTCCTCTGGTGCTCCTCTGCAAGCAGCAGCAGCTGCCAGGCTGCAAGGGAAGGTTTGAAGAATGGCACTGAGGTCATTTTCACAGATATTCACAGACTGCTCTTCAATGTTTGATGAGCAGCAGGGGCCTCTTGGTGGAAAATGACTGCAGGGTTTTCTGGGGGCTTTAGTTTGCTTTGGCTTTGTTTTGTCCCAGACCCATCAGGTGTTTGGAAGCTGCTCTGCTGCAGCCCCCTCCAGGCCCTGGAGGGCTCTGGGCTCTCCCTGGAGCTGCTCCTGTCCAGGTGAGCCCCCAGCCCGGGCTGGAGGGCCCTGGCAGCAGAAATCTCTGTTCTCCCTCTGGGACAGGCTCTGCTCCTGCCATTTGTCATTCCCCAGGTGGGACAGGCTCTGCTCCTGCCATTTGCTGTTCCCCAGGTGGGACAGGCTCTGCTCCTGCCATTTGCTGTTCCCCAGGTGGGACAGGCTCTGCTCCTGCCATTTGCTGTTCTCCAGGTGGGACAGGCTCTGCTCCTGCCATTTGCTGTTCTGTCTCTGGGACAGGCTCTGCTCCTGCCATTTGCTGTTCTGTCTCTGGGACAGGCTCTGCTCCTGCCATTTGCTGTTCTGTCTCTGGGACAGGCTCTGCTCCTGCCATTTGCTGTTCTCCAGGTGGGACAGGCTCTGCTCCTGCCATTTGCTGTTCTCCCTCTGGGACAGGCTCTGCTCCTGCCATTTGCTGTTCTGTCTCTGGGACAGGCTCTGCTCCTGCCATTTGCCATTGCCCAGGTGGGACAGGCTCTGCTCCTGCCATTTGTCATTCTCCAGGTGGGACAGGCTCTGCTCCTGCCATTTGCTGTTCTGTCTCTGGGACAGGCTCTGCTCCTGCCATTTGCCATTGCCCAGGTGGGACAGGCTCTGCTCCTGCCATTTGTCATTCCCCAGGTGGGACAGGCTCTGCTCCTGCCATTTGCTGTTCTCCCTCTGGGACAGGCTCTGCTCCTGCCATTCGCCATTGCCCAGGTTCCTTTCACCCCACCTGGGTTTTGTTCTGCTGCCAAACGCTGCTCCCCACAGCACCACTCACTGCAGAGCCTTCCCTGCTCCCTGCTGGGCTCTGAGCTGCCAAATCCCCACCTGGCTGTTAGTGAGGGACACAACCACAGGGAAATACAGAATACAGACACAGCTGTCCCTGCAGCAGAGCCAGCCTGGCATCAGATCGGTGCCATCCCTGCCCAGGGCTGACCGGGGCTGCCCCTCGGACCCTCCTTCATCCCCGAGGCTGCCCAGAGCCCCCGGGCTGCCCCCTCCCCGCTGGGCTCAGGTGTCACCCCACAGGAGCCGCAGGATTGAGATTTGCAGGGCTGCAGCTGGCCTTGCTATTTGCTCTTAAATGATTTTGTTTCCTTGTGTACTCTCCAGTGAAGGTATTTGCTTCTCTCTGGAAAGGCACAGTATCCTTTTGGCATTTCAGAAAAGGTGGGCAGGATGAATTATTCATTTTAAAAGTGTGTGACATTATGATGGAGCTTCAGCAAAGTACATTTAAACATTACAAAATAGGATGAATCAGTTTAAACTCATCTGAGCTTATCATATATCAGATAAAATGGCTGATATAAAGGCTAAAAAGGAAAAAAAAAGCTCTTCTCAAACCATTTCTAAATTAGACTCCAAAACCACACCAAATAGAAAAGGGGGTTTATTTTCAGATCTTTTAATGCCAGGAGGTTTAGGGAAAATGGATGAAAACACAGGGTTAAATCCCTCTGTGCTGAAAAAGTGATGTAACTTAGAGTTGCGCTGAGGTTCATCCCTGGGGGCAGGAAAGGGACGGCTGGGTCACTGGGGACCCGAGAGCACAAATTCCTCGGGACAACTTGTGCAAAGCAGCGAGAAGGGCTCAGGCAGAGCCTGAGGGTGAAGGGCAGCAGAAAGGACTCGAGAGGTGCCTCAGGAGCCTCCTCGGGCTCGGGCTCCTCCATTCTGAAGTGCTTTGTTTTGTTCTGGAAGCGCAAACACGAGCGTTTGTGTGTCCCCTGAAAAGCCTTTCATGTGCATCAAACGCGAGGATCCTTTCCCCTGCAGAATGGAACTCTTGAAGTACAAAGGTTGGGAATGGGATGTTTATAGTCAGAGTTTAAACAGCCCTCATTATTTTAATGAAAACAGCGTCTTTAAAAGTCACATTCTGGGGGAAAATCCTCTCTAAGCAGTCATTTAAGCAGAGCTGTTGCTTATCTCTGTGCTTTAAAGATTGCTCTTTCGGCGCTGATGGTGGTGCTGCTGCCAGGGCTGCAGGGTGCCCGGGGCTGTGCTGCCGCTCCCATCTGGACCGGGCTCAGCAGGAGTTTCCCTGTGGGGCTCCTGCTGGCCGTGCCTGGTGGGGCGGTCTGTGTTCCCATCCCTCCCCTTCCCGCTCCTCTTCTTCCCTTGATTTCCCGCGATGCTGAAACCCCCAGGCTGCTGGGAGGCTGCTCCATCCTCCCTGCCCTGCCCTGCCCTGCTCCTGCCCAGCCCTGCCCTGCCCTGCTGCCCTGCCCTGCCCTGCCCTGCTGCCCTGCCCGGCCCTGCTGCCCTGCCCTGCCCAGCCCTGCCCGGCCCTGCCCTGCCCTGCCCAGCCCTGCTGTCCTGCCCTGCCCTGCTGCCCTGCCCAGCCCAGCCCAGCCCTGCCCTGCCCAGCCCTGCTGCC
Organism: Setophaga petechia; assembly: GCA_024362935.1. Lineage (NCBI taxonomy): Eukaryota > Metazoa > Chordata > Aves > Passeriformes > Parulidae > Setophaga > Setophaga petechia. The sequence continues at coordinate 499,015 of JANCRA010000092.1, read as the reverse complement.
CTGCCCTGCCCTGCCCTGCCCAGCCCTGCTGCCCTGCCCTGCCCTGCCCTGCCCAGCCCTGCTGTCCTGCCCAGCCCTGCTGCCCTGCCCTGCTGCCCTGCCCAGCCCTGCTGCCCTGCCCTGCCCTGCCCTGCCCTGCCCAGCCCTGCTGCCCTGCCCTGGTCCTGCCCTGCCCAGCCCTGCTGCCCTGCCCTGCCCAGCCCTGCTGCCCTGCCCTGCCCTGCCCTGCCCAGCCCTGCTGCCCTGCCGGCCCTGCTGCCCTGCCCAGCCCAGCCCTGCCCTGCCCTGGTCCTGCCCTGCCCTGCCCAGCCCTGCCCAGCCCTGCCCAGCCCTGCTGCCCAGCCCTGCCCTGCCCTGCCCGGCCCTGCTGCCCTGCCCAGCCCTGCTGCCCTGCTGCCCTGCTGCCCTGCTGCCCTGCCCTGCCCAGCCCTGCTGCCCTGCCCAGCCCTGCTGCCCTGCTGCCCTGCTGCCCAGCCCTGCCCTGCTGCCCTGCTGCCCAGCCCTGCCCTGCCCTGCTGCCCTGCCCTGCCCAGCCCTGCTGCCCTGCCCAGCCCTGCTGCCCTGACCAGCCCTGCTGCCCTGCCCTGCCCAGCCCTGCTGCCCTGCCCAGCCCTGCTGCCCTGCCCTGCCCTGCCCAGCCCTGCTGCCCTGCCCAGCCCTGCTGCCCTGCCCTGCCCGGCCCTGCTGCCCTGCCCTGCCCAGCCCTGCCCAGCCCTGCCCTGCCCAGCCCTGCTGCCCTGCCCAGCCCTGCCCTGCCCTGCCCAGCCCTGCTGCCCTGCCCAGCCCTGCCCAGCCCTGCCCTGCCCAGCCCTGCTGCCCTGCCCAGCCCTGCCCTGCCCTGCCCTGCTGCCCTGCCCAGCTCTGCTGCCCTGCCCGGCCCTGCTCCTGCCCAGCCCTGCTGCCCTGCCCAGCTCTGCTGCCCTGCCCTGCCCTGCCCTGCCCGGCCCTGCTCCTGCCCTGCCCTGCCCGGCCCTGCTCCTGCCCAGCCCTGCCCAGCCCTGCTCCTGCACGCCTCCCTCCCTCCCTCCCTGCTGCTTTAGCCTGTCCAAACATTTATTCCGTGCCCGCTGTTTTTACTCTTCCAACAAACAAGACCTTTCCAGCTTAAGGCTGACCTTCAGCTCCTTCCCCTGCAGCAGCTCCTGCAGGAATAGCACAGATGCTGTACAAGCTCTCAAACATGTGCTTTTGGTTTCCCAGACAATTAATGATGCTGTTCTGCTTTACCAAAATCCCCGGGAAAACTCCCTTAAAGCTTGTAAATCCAAGATCTGAGTCTTTGTGATCATGAGGATGGGGGGAATGTAAACACAGGCACAGCTCTGAGAGTCTGCCCAGTCCAGCATCCTGTCACTCCCGGTGACAAATGGGAATGGCTCCAGAAAAGAGACCCCAAGCAAGTGGAAAACCTGCCAGCAGGGCCATTTCTCTAGGAACTGGAAAGAATTATAACCTTTTCTAAATTCGTGTTGCCTTACTTTGACAGCAGCTCCTGGTTTTGGGAGCAATGTTGGTTCTTTCAGAACAGGCAGCTGAGCTCTTGCTCCCAGGGAGGTGCTGTGAATCCCCAGGATTGTCCTGTGGGGAGGCTCCCATGGATCTGTTTGTTCAATTTGTCACTGAATTTGTCTGTGGGGAGGCTCCCATGGATCTGTTTGTTCAATTTGTCACTTGGATTGAAGCTCTCAGCCCCTCTCCTCTCATGTCTTTAAGGCCCATGGGAATTCCAGTTCCTCCTCCCTTCCCCACTCCCTCCGTGCCCTTCCCCAGCAGCCCTGCAGCCCAGCCTGCTCTGGAACTGGGTAATTGCCTCGTGCCAGGCTCCATTTCCCAGTTCCAATTGGATGCAGCGTTACTCATGAGGTCCTGGTGGCCTGTGCTGCGTTGCTGTGCAACAACTGCTGCAATTAATCCCCAGGGTCAGAGACTCAGACACTCCTCCTGCATATTTGTAATTTGTAAAGCTGTAACGGGTCTTTTTCAAGGAATATTACTTAATATTTAATAACAGTAATACTAATGGACTGTGCATTTGCTCCAATTAAACACTCGGAAGGGTGGATTGTGTAAACTCTGCCTTCAGCCTCTGGAGCGTGGCACTTTCTCACAGACTTTGTACTTGAGGACGTGAGCAGAAAAGTAGGGTAATACAATTCCCAAGCAATTACACATTGCATCCACATACTGTAGCTGCTGAAAGCATTTATCATAATTAATGGAACCACACTGATTATCAAAGGGTGTTTGGGTAATGATTGATTTGTCACTTGTAAAGCCGTGCAGGACATCAGAGCACAAATTACACTGATTTACTGGAAGAGTTATAAGCTTTCAAGTGCAGCCATTCCTTGGGGGGAATCTGGGGCTCTGCTGCTCGCTCCTTGCTCTCTGGGTCCCTGAGAATCATTTCGATGTGATAAAATGGAATGAGGAGAATTCCTGCTCAGAGGAGGGAATGGAGGGACAGAGCTGCCCGGGCTGCTGCCTCCTCCCAGCGAGGAAGGAGAAGCTGCAAATTGCACTTGGCTGCAGCGGGAGCCCGCCGGGCCCTGGAGCCCCGGGGCACTTTCCCCTTCACCCTCCGTTATTGCCGTCGCTATTTCCAGCTGAATTTCCAGGATTCCCGAGCCGCTCCCGTCTCTCCGGTGTCGGAGGCAGGGATGGCTTTGCACGGCGTTGCCATGGGAACACCTGCTGGGGCCGGGATGGAGACGGGGAGAGAGGGAAACGTGGGGACTGCAAAGGCAGAGGGCAGCAGGAGCAGGACAAATGCTCTCCCTGGTCATGTCCTTGCCCCCTCCAAAGTCACTGACTGATTTTTCCATGGAAATCTGCTCCCAGCCCACTGCACCCTTCCCCTTTCCTCGGGCACTGGTGCTCTGTACCCCAGAGCAGGGCTCATTCCTTGGCCATGGTCTTGGCCCCACGGGATGTCCAGAGGGGCCAGAGCCAGTGCAGAGGTTCCCCAGGGGTTCCTGCTCCCAGCCCAGGGCTAGGAGGTGTTTTTGTGGGGAGAATTCACATCAGGTTTCACAGTGACTGCACAGGAGGGATATTTTTAGTTTTGAGCCCGCACACCTGACATTCCTGAGCCCAAGGCAGTGCTCAGCTCCTCCAGCTGACAGCCTGACCCTGGCTGGGGTTCCTGACTCCTCAGGACTCTGTTTTCCCAGCGAGCTTTGGCTCCAGCTTTGCCATAAAAGCTTTGGATCAGAGCACTGCTTGTGCAGAGTCAGACAGGTACAAAGAGCATCTGCTGTGTTGAGTCATTTGAGTTTGTGCCATGCCTCAGACCACTTGTGGATAAGCTCTGCTTTCTGCTGTGCACACACCACTTTAAACCAAGCTTAATGTCTGCCTCCCTCGTTCTGAGCAGAGGGAACAATGCTGCCCGGGCTTGTGCTTCAGCATCAGGGGCTGCACAGGGGCTGGGGCGTGTGAACAGGAGCAGGGCAGAGTTCAGGGGGGAATTTAAGATGACAAACACTGCTCAGTGCTTCTGCAGCCTTGCAGGACTCCCAGAGGCCAGTGAAGAGATCAAAAGGCACGGGATAACTGCGAGGGACCTGTCCATGCTTGGTGCTTGGCCAGCTCCAGGGATGACTTCAAAGAGCTGCAGGTCTTGGATGTTTCAGACCTGACCTTTTAAGCTCATGCCTGGCTGGTTTTTCTCTTATCACACTGAGAAATTTCAGCCTGACCTGCTGTCGGTGCCCAGGGCAGGAGGAGGATGGGGATTTCCCGAGGATGGAGGGAGAGCAGCCCTGGGGAGGGCAGTGCTGGCCTGGGCAGCCTCTCCAGCCTCTCCAGCCTCTCCCAACCTCTCCCAGTCTCTCCAGCCTCTGTAGCCTCTCCAGCCTCTCCAGCCTCTCCATCCTCTCCAGCCTCTCCAGCCTCTCCAGCCTCTCCAGTCTCTCCCAGCCTCTGCAGCCTCTGTAGCCTCTCCAGCCTCTCCAGCCTCTCCAGCCTCTCCAGCCTCTCCCAACCTCTCCCAGCCTCTCCAGCCTCTGTAGCCTCTCCAGCCTCTCCAGCCTCTGCAGCCTCTGCAGCCTCTCCAGCCTCTCCCAACCTCTCCCAGCCTCTCCAGCCTCTCCAGCCTCTCCAGCCTCTCCAGCCTCTGCAGCCTCTGCAGCCTCTGCAGCCTCTCCCATCCTCTCCAGCCTCTCCAGCCTCTCCAGCCTCTCCAGCCTCTCCAGCCTCTGCAGCCTCTCCAGCCTCTGCAGCCTCTCCAGCCTCTCCAGCCTCTGCAGCCTCTCCAGCCTCTCCAGCCTCTCCAGCCTCTCCAGCCTCTCCATCCTCTCCAGTCTCTCCCAGCCTCTCCCAGTCTCTCCCAGTCTCTCCAGCCTCTGCAGCCTCTGTAGCCTCTCCAGCCTCTCCAGCCTCTCCAGCCTCTCCAGCCTCTCCATCCTCTCCAGTCTCTCCCAGCCTCTCCCAGTCTCTCCCAGTCTCTCCAGCCTCTGCAGCCTCTCCAGCCTCTCCAGCCTCTCCATCCTCTGCAGCCTCTCCAGCCTCTGCAGCCTCTCCAGCCTTTCCATCCTCTGCAGCCTCTCCAGCCTCTCCAGTCTCTCCAGCCTCTCCAGTCTCTCCAGCCTCTCCAGCCTCTCCAGCCTCTCCAGTCTCTCCCAGCCTCTCCCAGTCTCTCCCAGTCTCTCCAGCCTCTCCAGCCTCTCCCAACCTCTCCCAGCCTCTCCAGCCTCTCCATCCTCTCCAGCCTCTCCAGCCTCTGCCTGGGGGTGCTGCCCAGAGCTGACCTGGGGGCTCTGGCCTGCAGCTGCTCACAGCAGTTACCCAGCAGGAACCAAACCCCTCTGCGAGCTGGGTTTGATCTGTCACCAATCACCTGCCAAGTGTTCACAGGAGCATTGCCAGAGCCGGGTGCTGAATCTGTTTCCTGATTTTCCCTCCCTTTTCTGGCCATCCTTTATCCTGCTTTGATCCCTTTGCTGTTGCATTTTCCCCTCCCAGGTTTGCCTCTCTGCTGTCAGGGAACCTGAGATCGTGTGTTCAACTCCAGGGCTCAATTTGCCTTTTGTGCCTCCTGCAAATCTTATTAAGCTGCGTTGTATTAAATGGGAGAAACATGCAGTTAAGTCTGTGGTTTTCAAAATGCATTAGACTTCTTTTCAAGTATGCAAAGTGTAAATGGATTTTGTGCTTTGGGAACGGAGCAGTGTGTTTACAATTTTGGTTAGATAAAAGGATGTTGAGATGGCCTTTAACATTGATTTCATGTTACGTTTTTCTCAGCTTTAATATAGCCTTAGAGGTTCTTTGAGTGTTTTGATTTACAGAATACATTGGAAAAATGAGTTTTATTTTATTTATCAGTCAGTAATGGGCTTTTCTCTCTGTTCTTCCCAGAGCAGTTAGCTCTGCAATAGTAACCTGGCTAATCTCGTTAGGTCAGGCTTTCTGCTCTCAGCTTTTCTGGTGCAGGATGGGTGAAACTCTGGGAAATGAACTTCTTGCACTGCTTTGTTACTTCTTCCTTGCAAATCCAACTGAAACCAAGCAATTTCGTAAGCCATGACAAATATACATGAAACCTGAGCCTTTCTGAACCTGAGAGGGAAATACTCTGAGTAATGAAGGTTTGAGCACCAGGACAAGCTGGGCTTCCTCTGGGTGCTTGAGTCCCCCTGGAGCAGAGCTGGGCAGTTCTGTCCCTTCCACGCTGCAGCAGCTGAGGCTGAGGTGTTTGTTCATCTGCAGAGGCACTCCTAAGGTTCTGTTTGCTATAAATAATCTGAAATTTGACAGTGAAAGTTGCCATGAAAGTGCTCTACATAAGCACGGGACGGTCTGTGCAGGGGAGCTGCCACAAACACTGCACGAAGGTAAAGCTCCCCTGGGTGAGCTGGCACGAGCTGTGTGCTCCTGCTCCTCACAGGGGACTCAGGGCACGGGGGGCTCCTGCAGGAGGGAGGGGGGCACAGAAACAGGCCCGGAGTTTTGACCTTTTCCAGCACCTTCATTATTGAAATCTAAATTTAATTGCAGCTCTGATTGCTCTGAGAGCGATGCCAAGTCCTACATTACCTGACCTACTTCAGAGCTGGATGGAGGAGCAGAGCTCCAGCCCGACCCTCCCTCTGCCCCCTCACAGCTCAGGTGTCACCGTGGGAGCCTTGGTGCTCATTTGGGATGGGGGAGAGCAGGGTCAGGAGGAGCTTGGCAGGGGACAGGGTCCTGTCTGTGTGACCAGCACAGAGAGATGTCACACCCAGGCCTGATGCTCCCTGCCTGCCATGGAACTGCCCTTGGAGGATCATTGCTTAAATGCCCTCAACTGCCCAGAACCCCAGGCAGGTTCGGGGCTGGTGGCACCCTAAAGCTCAGCTCATCCATCCCATGGCAGGGACACCTCCACTGCCCCGGGTGCTCCTCAGTGTCCAGCCTGGCCTTGGGCAGGACCCAGGGCTGCCCACCCTCGCAGCCAGACCGGGTCCAGCCTTTAATCTCTGATTGAAATCAGGAACGCAGCGTCTGCCAGGCCTGACAAATGTGTTTGTGTCCTGTGGGGCTTCCTCTCAGTGCAGCTCTCAAATCCCACTCTGTGTCTGGAGCACCAGGGGCTACCTCAGCAGCTGAGTCTGATCACAGAGTGGAACATTAAATCCAAAGCAGCTCTTAGCTCCTGCAGCCAGGAAAATATCCATGTTTTATTCATGGTGAATACCAGTCAACATCCCAGCTCCCTGGATAGGCCTGGCTCTGAAAATACTAAAAATAGCCCTGCAGTGACACAGCAAACTGGCCTGGGGACAGCCGGGGCTGGGGGAGCCCCCGAGCATCCCTGGGTCCCCTCTGGGGGGGGACAGGGCTGGGGGAGCCCCCGAGCATCCCTGGGTCCCTTTCTGGGGGGGACAGGGCTGGGGGAGCCCCCGAGCATCCCTGGGTCCCCTCTGGGGGGGACAGGGCTGGGGGAGCCCCCTGAGCATCCCTGGGTCCCTTTCTGGGGGGGGGGACAGGGCTGGGGGAGCCCCCCGAGCATCCCTGGGTCCCCCCTGGGGCACAGGGCTGGGGCTGCCCAGGGAGGCTGTGCCAGCCCTGGGGGTCCCAGGGTGCCACCCTGCCCTGCTGTGCCCTCTGGGGCTGCTCCCTGCTCCTGCTGGTCCCATCCAGCACCCCAGGAATCCTCGTGGGCCCCTCCTGCAGCCCAGGGCAGGGTGGGTGTGTGTTTAGGGAAGAAAGCTCGTGGCAGTGGATACAGAAAGCTTGTGGCTGTGGATACAGAAAGCTCGTGGCAGTGGATACAGAAAGCTTGTGGCTGTGGATACAGAAAGCTCGTGGCAGTGGATACAGAAAGCTCGTGGCAGTGGATAAAGAAAAGCTCGTGGCAGTGGATGCAGAAAGCTCGTGGCAGTGGATAAAGAAAAGCTTGTGGCAGTGGATACAGAAAGCTCGTGGCAGTGGATACAGAAAGCTTGTGGCAGTGGGTACAGAAAGCTCGTGGCAGTGGATAAAGAAAAGCTTGTGGCAGTGGATACAGAAAGCTCGTGGCTGTGGATACAGAAAGCTTGTGGCAGTGGATACAGAAAGCTTGTGGCAGTAGATACAGAAAGCTCGTGGCAGTGGATAAAGAAAAGCTCGTGGCAGTGGATACAGAAAGCTCGTGGCAGTGGATACAGAAAGCTTGTGGCAGTGGATACAGAAAGCTCGTGGCAGTGGATAAATTAGGGATGGAATGCAGCTGGGAAATGCAGAATAACTGCGTGCCCAGTCCCCGATGCTGTGCCTGATGGATGCTCTGTAATAATTCTCTCTGTAGCTAAAACTGGCTGGACCCTAATTTAATGTAAACTTAGGTGAGTACAGCTGTAATAACTTACAGGGCTGAAGGCCTGGCAGACTTGCCTGGAGTTTCTCACATGTGCCTCAATCATATTTTAGCATTGCTCTAACAGCTCAACAGGCAGAGCTGGCATAACAAATTCATCATGTGAGCCATGATTTATGGCCCCGTGTTGATCTATATCCTCGCTCTCCTTATTTTCCAGCACATTCATCATCCTCACACGGTCACTCTTCCCCTCTGCAGTCCTGAGTGGTTTCCAGCTCTCTGCTGCTTTCTCAGGAGCTTTGTCTGGGCCAGAGGAGCCCTCGGACTGTGCTGCCCTGGCTCAGAGCAGATTCAGAGCAGGAAGGGGAGGCAGGGAGGGTTTACAGAGTGTGTTGTGTGCTGTGTGATTGCAGAGAGCTCTGGTTTGTATTTACACTCTTGGGCCCTTTAATCAGCTTTGAATCAGCTTTGCCCTCACTGTCTGCTGTGACAGGACCTGGGGCTCCCTGGCAGTGCAGGGGCAGAGCCCGGCCGTGCTCAGGAGCTCTGTGCCTGCAGGAGGAGGGGATGCCCCACTCCAGATGTTCCCCACTCCAGATGTGCAGCTGCAGCTGCTCCTCCCCGGCCCTGGCCCAGCGTGGAACCAGGAGCCCCAGGTCCGTGTGCCCCTGGGCTGGGCTCTGTCCCAGCCCTCAGGGAGATGCCAGGATGTGATCCCACATCATCCCGTGGGATCCTCCCTCCGTGGGGGCTGCAGCTCTTACCTGCCTCTCTCTAATTGCTGTGGTGCACACTGAGTACTAGAAAGTTGTACAAGTTATTTTTAAATTGTGGAGGAAGTTATGTAAGGCAGATCATGCTAAGGGTTTATTTTATTTTTAATGACTATATTTAAAAATTCATGCAGAAGCATAGAGGGACTTTTAATTACTACATTTAAACCTTCAGGTGATACTTAAGCAGAGGGGGAAAAGGGCCTTTTCCATTATTTTTTTAATGTTCTCCTTTTCTTTGCAAAGCAAACGTAGGAGCAGACTGGGAGGTTACCCTGAGCTGAGGGGGAGCTTCAGCAGGGCAGGAGCTGCAGAGGCAGAGGCACATCTCCCATTTCACCCTGCCCTGGGAGCCCAGCGTGCCCTGGCAGCCTGGCACCGAGGGTGCCAACAGGAGCGCCTTGAGTTCCTGGGGAGGGCACGGTACTGCCCTGACAGCCTGGCACCGAGGGTGCCAACAGGAGCGCCTTGAGTTCCTGGGGAGGGCACGGTACTGCCCTGACAGCCTGGCACCAAGGGTGCCAACAGGAGCGCCTTGAGTTCCTGGGGAGGGCACGGTACTGCCCTGACAGCCTGCCCTGCCTGTGCCAGGGCCGTGCCAGGGCCGTGCCAGGGCCGTGCCAGGGCTGGGGAGGGGCAGCAGGGTTGAGCCCACCCAGCAGGGAGCGAGCTGTGCCCTGTTCCCCTGGCACAGCCAGCACAGCTCCCCCCAGCCCAGGTCTCACCCCAGAGGAGCTCTCCCAGCTCCCCAGAGAGGCTTTGGGGCATCTCCTCCTGCCAGGGCTGCAAATCCCTGCACGAGGACCCGCTGTGAGTCCTGGGGCCGTTCTGGAATGTTCAGCACATTCCTGTCCTTGCACGGCAGCAGTGACAGCACAGGGACACACACTCACCCGGCAGGGAAACCCCAGCCCAGCTTTGTGATTGTGTCTGGGGCTGTCAAACACCTCTGGGAGTGCAGAGTGCACACAGCCCCTGCTCTGTGCTCCTCGGGCCTGTCTTTGTCTTATTGACCAGCAGAGAGAAGAGGAAGAAGAGCATTTTAATGAGAGCTGACAGCTTCATTTGTCTGGAGTCATCCCTGAGCCTGGCTGGGCTCTGCACAGCGACTGCTCTGGGAAGGGCTCTGTCCTCTGGCCAGGGTGGGACTGGGGCACCTTCCTGCCCTCTGTGCCCCTGCCTGGCACAGCCAGACAGCCTCGGGCCAGGGGATGGGCTGGGAGGGACCCCAGAGCCCCCAGTGCCAGGACCAGCTCTGCTCCTCGGCCATGGAGATGTTCACCTGCACCTTGAGTGCCTGGTCCCCCTCCTGGGGTCCTTTCCAGCCCTCACAGGAGGTACAGGAGGTGTCAGGAGAGCTGCCCACCCCGACAGACAGAGTGACACAGGATCTGTCACAGCTGAACTCTCACACAGACACGGTGCAGGGTCCCTGTCACCCGTCCTGCTGCTCTCAGCACTGGGGGACTGCAGGTCCCACCCTGGCTGGCACTGAGAGCTTTCCAGCTCTGCCCACAAGCACAGGCAGACATTTGTTTGGGTAGGAACAGCTTGGTGGCATGAAAATACCAATAATCCCAGAAACACGAGCTGTGACATTAGACACTGCTGCCACAGTCCCCAAATCCAGAATTATGGCCAAGGGTCAGGCTGGCTGCCCTGCACCACGTGTGTTAACTGCACCAGGAAAAGAAACCAGGAGCTTGTTTTCTGCTACAGCACACCTTGTTTTTCCTCTCTTCCAAAGCAAATTTCTGCTCCATCCTTCTGACGGGGGTCATTTACCAGCGTGTGGAATGAAATGTCAACAGGAATTAGAGCCCCTGGCACTGTGAGCCCCCAGAGCCCCGGCAGCTTCTGCTGGGAGACGTTTCCAGCCCGGCCCTGCAGGGACAGCAGGGACAGGGCTCAGGTGCTGCTCCCGGGGCCCTCGGGGAGGGGGAGCTTCACCGGGGGGCTCTGGGACCCCCAGCCCTGCTGAGCCTGCACAGGGGCAGTGCAGCACAGAGCACAGCCTGCACACACTCCTGCCCTGGGTCATTGCTCTGATCACCACAGACCTGCTGCCTGGGGCAAGTTCAGAAACGACGTGGAAACATAAATGGGAGGGATGCAAATAAGTCTTTCTGACAAAATTGTTCACTAGACTCATTATGATGGAAATAAATCTCAAATGTGACTTTTCAGAGCTGCTGAGAGCCATCACTCTGCAGAGCTGCTCTGTGCCTCTCCAAAGAGCAAATGCCACCATTGGTGGTGTGTGGGGAATGCCTCTCAGGTGCTGCTTGTTCTGGAAGCAATTCCAGAGAAACAGAGGCCACGGGACCATCAGGAGGTCTCTGGAAGCAATTCCAGAGAAACAAAGGCCACGGGAGCATCAGGAGGTCTCTGCTGGGTGGGTGAGAGCAGCAGCTCCCTCTGGGGCTGGGCTTGCTCGGGTGCCTCCCCTCATTGTGGAACATTTGCATTCTGCACTGAGGCTGCACACCTGCTCACTGCACAAAGCCCAATTAATGAAAGGTTAGGAGGCAATTAAAAATCCCAGTGTCCTTTACTTCAAAGTGGAGTTTATGGTGCACTGCGAGTTCCTGGAATGCCACAGAATCCTTCTGGAAGGCTGAGGCAGCTGCTGCTTGTGCATTCCTGTTTGTTTTGGCCTCTGTAAATTTTGTGGGCTTCTCCAAAGGGACAGAAACAACACACCAGTCCCTGCTGACCCCAGTAAAGAGCTCCTGAATGGGTTTGTGCCTCTGGGGCTGCGAGTGTGGGAGAACAGAACTGCAGTGACCCACCTGGGCAGCAGAACCTACAGATGTTGCAGGGATGAGCAAGGGAATTGCAGCTGGAGAGGTGCCAGACTGAGCCTCTGAACACCCATCAGAGGAGCTCAGTGCACCCTGGCCTGGCTGCAGGAGGTGACCTGCTCTGGGCACCCTCTGGGGACATCCAGGCTCTCTGGGAGCAGGGGCTGCTTTGATCAGAGCTGCCTCAGGCCGTGGCTCTGAGCAGTGCACAGGTCCCTGCTCCACTGAGATGTGCTGGGAACTCCTCATTGTGTGGGCTGTGCAGGAGGAGTTCAGCCTTGTCTGGCTGGGATTTTACACCTGCAGAACAGAGATGGCAGTGTTTATCCAGGGAGGCAGTGAACTTGAATAAGTGGTTGTAGCGTGCTCTGACAGACTTGGTACAGAAATGTCATTAAAATTCCCTTCTCTGCAGTTATTTATTCCCTTTGTTATCAGTCCAGTGATACGTGGAGAGGTCTCTTGACTGCAAAGGAACCTGTTGCTCTTCTGGCTGGTGCACAAGTGAGTGGGAGAGTGCAGGAGCTCACCTTGGGCTGCAAGTGGTGCTGATGTGTCCCACATCTGTAATTAAACTGATTGACCTCTCCATGTGCAGGCAGGAGAGGAGAGCAGCACTGCAGAAGATGGATTGGGAGGGAATGAGATGCCAAAGCCAATCTCATTTCCCAGCCCACGTGTCTGTCAATAGTGAGCTGAGAACATCACCCTCAGGAGTCACCTCTGAGGGCTGGAGCTGTCCCAGGGCACAGCCTTGGCAGCTGCTGGGCCCTGCTGGGGTCACTCCCCTCCCCACCAGCCCCAAACCAGCGCCACAACCCCCCTGTGTGCCCTGGAGGAACAAAATGCCACCTTGGGAGGATGCCAGCATGAGAAGAGGCAGCGGCAATGAGCAGCCCTTGGGAGCTCCTCCCTGTCTGTAGCAGCTCCTTCCTTCCCTGACTCCCTAAAAACGAGTCTGTCAGCCTTGGGGATGAACCCTGGGCTCTCAGTGCAGAGTGGGACACAGCTTTGAGCTGTGCTGCCCTCCCTCCTGCTCTGAGCTGAGCCCAGCTGGGTGAGCAGGGAGCAGAGGTCTCTGTGCACTGACAGGGTCTGGGGAAGGAAGGAAAGGAGCCGTTTGTCCCTCAGCTCAGGGCTGTCCCTGTGCCCTGTCCCTGCAGTGCTGATGGCACTGGAATGTGCAGGAGCCACCTCTGCCATGGCCACGGGCCCAGGGCAGCCTGGGGCACCCTGAGTGGGACCAGGGCCCTGCTGGGAGCTCCAGCCCCACACTGGTGCCTCAAGAATGGTTTGTCTGTCTGAAAGACAGCCCTGGGCAGGGCTCAGCTTTCAAATAGATCATTCCTGACAAAGCCTGTCACTCACAGTGGGCAAAAAGCCAATTTCCCCTGGTTCAGAGCCCTCCTGGCACGCTGCTGAGTGAGCTGTGGGCACGGGGGCACGTGGGCAGGAGCAGGAAAAGGCCTTTCACTGACAGCCCCGTGCAACCCCTACATCAGGCACAGCTCTGCATCCAGGCTCCACTTCCTGCTGCCCTTGAGGGGTTTGGTGTGGCCCCAGTGCCTGCCCAGGGCAGGATCCAGAGCTGCCCATCCACAGAGCCCAGCCAGGCACAGCTGCCCCCGAGAGGGGCTGAATTCCCCTTGGGCCTTCCTGACCCTCTCAGATCACACTTGGAGGGTGCCAGCCCTTCAGGAGCAACTTTTGTGTGTCCTGAGCCTGGTGATGGCTTGGTTGTAAAGATCCCAGAACCCCTGGAAGGACACACAGCCACAGCCTGGACACACAGCCACAGCCTGGACACACAGCCCCAGCCTGGACACACAGCCCCAGCCTGGACACACAGGCACAGCCTGGACACACAGCCCCAGCCTGGACACACAGCCACAGCCTGGACACACAGCCACAGCCTGGACACACAGCCACAGCCACAGCCTGGACACACAGCCACAGCCTGGACACACAGCCACAGCCTGGACACACAGCCCCAGCCTGGACACACAACCACAGCCTGGACACACAACCACAGCCTGGACACACAGCCCCAGCCACAGCCTGGACACACAGCCACAGCCTGGACACACAGCCCCAGCCTGGACACACAGCCACAGCCTGGACACACAGGCACAGCCTGGACACACAGGCACAGCCTGGACACACAGGCACAGCCTGGACACACAGCCACAGCCCCTGGAAGGACACACAGCCCCTGGAAGGACACACAGCCCTGGAAGGACACACAGCCCTGGAAGGACACACAGCCACAGGCACAGCCTGTCCCGAGTGCAGGGTTTGTGCTGCAGGCACCCTGCACGTGGCACACGAGCAGCTCCAGCCACAGCTTTTGTTTCTGACACAAAACAAATCACAAAAGCTGCTGAGATCCACGCTCAGCTCACAGTAATGTGGTGCCAGACTCCCCTGCTGCTCTCAGTGAATCTGTCCTGACAGGTCCTGCCTGTGCCTGTTTACCCTGGGCTGCACTTCAGGGCATGCGTGCAGAGCTCTAAAGATTTATATTCTTAAAGCCTGAACACCAATTTTCTACTCAAAATCTTTCTCTCCCACCAAACTAGCCATTCTGTGTTACTGGAAAGGTCATGGGTTTTCCTTCCCTTTTCTTCCTCCAACGTTTTTTAGCCCTGCTCAGATGGAAGCAGACAAATGATGGACAGTGCCAGGGTTTTGGAGTGGCACAACTGTAGGAAATGAGTGCTTTAGACAATATTTCAGTGTGAGCTGAAAATCTAAGAAGAAATGGTAAAAATAAATGTAAATGTTACTGTGTCACATCAAATGAAGATTTCATCTGTAGATCTCTTCTCCCTTTCTGAAATCTCATTTTCCCTTTTCACTTCCAAGTCAGGAGAAGTGAAATCTGCACCAAGCAGAGGTGGGGATGAGGGATGAGGGGCCGTTCCTTGCAGGCACTCCTGCCTTTCTGGGTAATAAATTGTGAGGCAGTGGGGATGTGAGATTTCCTCTGGGTCTGTTCCAAACCCTCAGAACTGGCATCTGCTCTGACAGATCTCCCCAGGCACCAAGGCAGGGCCGGGTTTTAGATGGAGACTCACAGAGATGAACCATTTCAGGAGTGTTTTTGATGGAGTTTTGGTTCTCTGGAGGATTCCCAGCCCAGCTCTGCAGTGCTTTAGCAGGAAGGGCCTGATGTAAATGCTGAGGGAAGGTTACCAGGACGTGTGAGAGGTACCGAGTGGTGTCGGTGCACCCTCGTCCAGATCCCAGATTGTGCAGAAAGGACAGGGCTGGAAAGGAGCCTCTGCTCTGTGCTGATCCTTCCTGACACCTTGGAAAGGCTCTGCTGTGAGCCCGGGCCCAGCAGGCTGTGTGTGCTCCCTGATGGAGCTGTTTACCTTTGCTGGATCCACGGCAGGGCTTTCCCCAGGCAGGAATTCAAGCCTGTTCAATAGAGCTCATTAGGTAATGAGCTTATTCACTAAGCTCATTAGTGCTGGAATTCATCCTGCTCAGCCCTCTGCAGCCCAAAACCTTGTATCCCTGCAGCCCAGCTTACTGCTCGTCCTGACCCTTGGCTGGAGAGACTTTCACCCCATTTCATCCATTTCCCTTTTTTCATTCAACAGCTGCCTAGCTCAATGGCTCCTGCTATTATTGAATCTGTCCTGCTATTCCTCCCTAGCAGGAAAACATCGAGGAGGGCTGAAATCTTGTGTATGGAGTGTGCCAAGGCTGGGGTGTCTTGCCAGCTCATCTCACGAGCTGAGGCAGAGTCTGACTCAGTGGGACTCGTCCTGGCTGCTCCAGCATTGAGGAACAGACGCTCGGGCAGATGCAGGTGGGCAGGAGAACCAAAGAGGCACCAAGGGAAGGTTGTGATTGCCTCCTGCCCGTGCTTGCCCATCTGCACACAACGCTGAGCTGGGGGGAAGCTCTGAGCACAGCCAGGCACGGCAGAAGATGGGGATTTCGTATTTTGGTTAATTATGCAGGGATAAGAGAGTGGGGTTGGTAGGAAGGGTACCTCAGGTGCAAAGCTGGGTGGGAGACAGGGTTTTAAATCTTCCCAAAGCAGCAGCACAAGTGAGATGTGTGACAGTGAGGAATGTGTGCTGGCAATAATGCTCCATTGATTCGTGCTCAACGTGGTAAATTTAGGAGCTGTTTCTACTCATTGCAGACACTGATTACTAGAAAAAGGCTCTGCAGTGGAGTAAGGGAGCTGTCAGAGCCTGTTCCATCTTCCCTCACAAGAGGCACAGAGAAGCCAGCAGAGCTTTTCTCACATTAATATTGATGACAAAGCCCAAGAAGCGATGTAAACATCAGAAAAGCCCCACTAGAGCAGGGTTGTGATTGAGAATGAGTTTTGAGCTCAATGGCAGGGAAGAATCAGTTTCTCCCTGCCCTGCCAGGCCAGCAGGGGCTGGAGCAGAGGGGCAGGGGGGCAGGGGGGCAGAGGGGCAGGGGGGCAGGCACCCCCTGCACCCCTGGCAGGACCCCCTGGACCCAGTTTCCCCAGTGCCCGGGTGCCCAGTGGCACTGGGAGCACACTGGGGGCCCTGCAGTGCCCTCCCAGGGCATTTCACTCACTGGCTCAGTGCTGGAGCACTGAGAACCCAACTGCAGCAGGGCACAGGGCTGGCTCTGCCTGCACAGAGCATTCCTGATCCCAGCTCAGGCCTCAGGGCTCAGGGGAAAGCAGCTCAGAGCAGCTTTCCCTCACTTCAGCTTTCCCTTTGAAGGCAGCTTATTGCTGCCCAGGTTGTGAGAAGAGCTGGCTTGCTCAATCCTTTCCCATTGAAAAATAAAGTGCTATTTTTGTTCTCAGCACAGTGACTGTAATTAATATTTGAGGAGGATGGCTCCTGTGTGCTCCAGATCACACAAATACAGAGGGAAATGTGCACATGTTGGCTGCAAACCTCACCCCAGCAGTGGACGTGGAGCACGCTGAGATGGAACTGAGGAACGGGGCCCCACTCCTGGAGGTGTCCAAGGCTCTGAGAAACCTGGGGCAGTGGAAGGGGTCCCTGCCCATGGCAGGGCTGGGAGCTGATGGGATCTTTCCAACCCAAACCACTCTGGGCCTCCATGATTCTAACTACATGAGAAAAAAGCAAAATTCAACAGTAGTAAGAAATGTTGTCCTTGGTGTGAAAGGGGGGAAAGGGCTGCCTGGTGCTGGGGTGCAATCTCGGTATCAAGGCTGCACATTTGCATCTTAAGGGCTGAAAATGACTCAAGGTTTCATCATCTGCTGTTTTCCCATCTGAAGTGGAGCCCTGTATCCACAGGCAGGATGAGAACAGCAGCAGCAGTTTGAGCCTGCTGGGTGGCAAAGGAGCCACGGGGCCCAGGGCACAGAGCCCAGGGCTCATCCCATTGCTGGGGTGGGCATTGGGCTGCCAGGGGCTGCTCAGAGTGCCCAGCAGGTCATGGGGCTGGTGGCACTGCCAGGGTGTCACTGCCAGGGTGCCAGGGTGTCACTGCCAGAGGTGCCAGGGGTGTCACTGCCAGGGTGCCAGGGTTGTCACTGCCAGAGGTGCCAGGGTGTCACTGCCAGGGGTGTCACTGCCAGGGTGCCAGGGGTGTCACTGCCAGAGATGCCAGGGTGTCACTGCCAGGGGTGTCACTGCCAGGGTGCCAGGGTGCCAGGGTGTCACTGCCAGAGGTGCCAGGGGTGTCACTGCCAGGGTGCCAGAGTGCCAGGGTGTCACTGTCAGAGGTGCCAGGGTGTCACTGTCAGAGGTGCCAGGGTGCCAGGGTGTCACTGCCAGCGTACCAGGGGTGTCACTGCCAGGGTGCCAGAGTGCCAGGGTGTCACTGCCAGGGTGCCAGGGGTGTCACTGCCAGCAGTGCCAGGGTGCCAGGGTGTCACTGCCAGGGTGCCAGGGTGTCACTGCCAGGGAACATTCAGCAAACCCAACACGGAGCACATTCAGCAGCAGCAGCTGCCCCTCTGCGTGTTCAGGACTCAGATTGGAATTATTTGACCTTTTTGTGAGGAGGCTGCAGAGCACAGCCCCACCGAGAGCTCAGGGCCCCACTCCAGCCCAGCTGCCAGGGCCTCACTGCACTGGGCTCCCAGAGCCCTTCTCAAGGGCTTTCTGGGCTGGCACTTCAGCCAAATTTCACAGAGCCCTGAGGGCAGAGGGCTCACGCTGATCTGTGTTTGCATTCTGCTGCAGATGGCAGCCCGAGATGGAGGCAGCAGATCCCGGGGTGGGGAGGGAGCTGGGCAGGGCTCTGAGCCTGAGCCTGCCTAGGAACGGCTCTGAGCTTACCCAGGAATGGCTCTGAGCCTGCCCAGCACCATTCCTGAGGCAGGATGGAAGGGCAGTGCACACTTGGCCCTTTGGATGGATGGAAGGACAGTTCAAACTCTCCCCTTTGGATGGATGGAAGGACAGTTCAAACTCTCCCCTTTGGATGGATGGAGGGCACTGCAAACTCTCCCCTTTGGATGGATGGAGGGCAGTTCA
Source organism: Setophaga petechia (assembly GCA_024362935.1). NCBI lineage: Eukaryota > Metazoa > Chordata > Aves > Passeriformes > Parulidae > Setophaga > Setophaga petechia. Next base: position 481,188 of record JANCRA010000092.1, on the reverse strand, counting down.
AACTCTCCCCTTTGGATGGATGAAGGACAGTTCAAACTCTCCCCTTTGGATGGAGGGCACTGCAAACTCTCCCCTTTGGATGGATGGAGGGCAGTTCAAACTCTCCCCTTTGGATGGATGGAGGGCAGTTCAAACTCTCCCCTTTGGATGGAGGGCAGTTCAAACTCTCCCCTTTGGATGGATGAAGGACAGTTCAAACTCTCCCCTTTGGATGGAGGGCAGTTCACACTCTCCCCTTTGGATGGAGGGCAGTTCAAACTCTCCCCTTTGGATGGATGAAGGACAGTTCAAACTCTCCCCTTTGGATGGATGGAGGGCAGTTCAAACTCTCCCCTTTGGATGAAGGGCAGTTCAAACTCTCCCCTTTGGATGGAGGGCACTGCACACTTGCCCCTTCAGCAGCAGCAATGAATTGTTTCCTCCTCTGGCAGGCAGTGATTTGACTTGCCACATGTCTCGTGGTAATTTCCCAGCAGGTTTAAATGTTGGAACAATGGCATTCTGTTAGATATTGATTTTAAAATAACTCTTCCACACTCAGCCGTAACTTTAGGAGGTGAATTGCAGCCCTGGAGTGTGTTCTAATGGAGCAGTGGTAAATAGTTAAATGGACACAAGCAGTTCCTGCAGGCACTGTGTGTGCAGCAGCAGAGCTGGGACACGGCCTGGCAGGCTGGGCTTGCTCACAGCTATCCCCAGAATCACAGATTGCCTTGGGGTGGAAAAGACTTTAAAGTTCATCTTGATTTAATCTCTGCCATGGCAGGGACACCTTCACTGTCCCAGGTGCTCCAAGCCGTGCCCAGCCTGGCCTTGGGCACTGCCAGGGGTCCAGGGGCAGCCCCAGCTGCTCTGGGCACCTGTGCCAGGGCCTGCCCACCCTGCCAGGGAAGGATTTCTTCCCAATTCCAACCTAATCCTGCTCTCTTGCATTTTGGAGCCGTTCCCCCTTGTCAGTGGCTCCATCCTGAAATGCACAGATCCCTTAAGAAACAGCAGTAAGAACATCTCCTGTTACTGTCCTGGCATTGGAACAGCTGTGGGTTTACTCCAGGCTGGGGGCCCGTGCCAATCCCGTGCCCATCCCGTGCCAGGGGAGCAGGGCTGGTGAGCATGGGGTGCCCAGATGCCCCTGTGAGGATGAGGATGGTGTTGGCAGCCAGAGGGGCTGCCCAGGCTCAGGCACTCAGCAGCTCCTGCGCTCCTGTCCCTGCACATCCCCCGGGCTGCAATCAGCTGAGGACCCTAATTAGTTTTGGCTAATTTGTTTCAGGGCCTTTCCTTCCCTTCCCCTCTCCTGCTCTGACTGGCAGTGGCTACTCTGTCCCTCATTTCCAGCTGATGTCTGTAAACTGATTACTCTTACTGGGTCAGCTCCGTTATGAAATTATCGTTTTATGAGACTAAAAATAGCCCAGATGCAGTCAGCACGCCAATCACTCCCCTCCATCTCCAATGAAAATGCAATGTTATCTTTAATCTGTATTTCTCAGGCACTTACTGGGAGGCAGGTTAGAAAGAAAAGAGGGGGAAAAAAAGAAAGAGGAGATCAGAAAAAAATCTGTAAATCAGTTGCTATAGATGCATCCCTGCCAAGGCTTCCACTGGTAAATTTAGCAGTCACGTTACAATTTTAGTCAGCACCATTTCTTAGCCTTATTCAAAATAATTCACTTCTCACACAATGAGTTACCCTAAAGGCAAGTTATTTTGTCTTGCACATTAAAAATGGTGCGTTTGCACATACGTGCAACTGTTACAAATATCCAAAGCCACAAAAAGCATAAGGACGGATCATTTTTTTTAAGAGAGGAAAAAATTAATCCAGTGAATTCCACTTGCTCTAAGAATGAATAAAGGTATTTTAATACTTCTGGGGTTCTGGTGAATACAAATAACTCAGAAATGAGATGCTTGCCTGAGATTTATATCAAGATAGTGAAGGGAGAAGGTTCCATCTGTAGTTTCTGATACAAAGACATTTCACACACAATATCTGTAAATCCATTAGGAAATAAAACTGATACAGGTTTTGTGTGAGATGAAGCTGCAGTGAAGGGAATGAAAGCTCAAGGAAATGGCCTCTTTGTGTAGCTCCATCAGCTCATGGCTTGATTGGACTTTCTGTGCATTAAATTCAAGCAGCTCTTTGGCCCCTGGACATGAGGAATCGTTGGCTGTGTGGGCAGTGGTGAGAGCGATGCAATTCCAGCCTTTCCTTCACCAAGGAAACTCCATCCACCCTCCCGCTGGTGATGTTAAATGTGCAGAGGGATGTTGTTCTCAGAATTTGTCCCGGCTCGGTGCAATGGCAGCTCCCCAGGCCCTGCCCGCCCGCCGTGGCTCCTGCCCCACCAGAACGCTCCCGAGGGGAGGAGCCGCCCATGGCAGCGCTCCAGGGATGGTTCATTATTGTCCTTGCTTCATTATTGTCCCATGGCAGCGCTCCAGGGATGGTTCATTATTGTCCTTGTTTCATTATTGTCCCATGGCAGCGCTCCAGGGATGGTTCATTATTGTCCTTGCTTCATTATTGTCCCATGGCAGCGCTCCAGGGATGGTTCATTATTGTCCTCGCTGTGCAAACCGCTCCCGGTGCCCAGGGAGGGTGAATGGAGGTGGCTGCCAGCCCCAGAGCTGGGCTGGGCACAGAGCAGCGCTGCCCTGGCTGTGCTGGCAGCGAACATGGGACGGGCTCGGGGCTGGGGCAGCACGGCCCCCACGTGCCACAGCCCCGCTCCTGGGCACCACTGAGCACCAGCAGGGTGAGAAAACCCCAGCAATAAGGGTTGGTACAGAACAGACACTGATGTCCTCTCAGGGCGGGCGCCCGTTCCCTCTGATCCACTCTGGCAGAGGCAGAGCTGAGCCAAGGCAGCCCAAAGCAGCCCCTACCCCAAACCCTGCTCTCTACACACTCAGCCAATAAACCCTCCAAGGAATTGCCCTTCCAATCGGGCTGTTGACATAAGCAGGCCAGCAGGGCCGTTTAATCGACTTTCCCGTGTTAACCTGGTTCCTGAAATGAATTCTGCAGACGGGCCTGTGTTGTCCAAGTGCACTGAGCTGTGTCTGTCAGAGCCTTTGAGCAGAGCAGCCAGCCCTGAAAGGGGCAGAGTGCTCTCAAAGCCATTATGGCCGTGCCAATGGGAGGGTGACAGGCAGCCAGAGAGCTTCTCCCCAGGGCAGCCTGGGGCTGGGCAAGGGAACTGCTCAGTGCATCCCTCAGGAGAGCCAGCCCCAGCCCAGCCCTGCCCTGCTCCTGCCCCTGCCCCTGCCCCTGCCCCTGCCCCTGCCCCTGCCCCTGCCCAGCCCTGCCCTGCTCCTGCCCCTGCTCCTGCTCCTGCTCCTGCCCCAGCCCAGCCCTGCCCTGCTCCTGACCCTGCCCCTGCTCCTGCCCCAGCCCCAGCCCAGCCCTGCCCCTGCCCTGCCCTGCTCCTGCCCCTGCCCCTGCCCCTGCCCCTGCCCCTGCCCCTGCTCCTCTCCAGCCCTGCCCCTGCCCCTGCCCCTGCCCCTGCCCCTGCCCCTGCCCCTGCCCCTGCCCCTGCTCCTGCCCCTGCTCCTGCCCCTGCCCCTGCTCCTGCCCCTGCCCCTGCCCCTGCCCCTGCTCCTGCCCCTGCTCCTGCCCCTGCCCCTGCTCCTGCCCCTGCTCCTGCCCCTGCCCCTGCTCCTGCCCCTGTCCCTGCTCCTGCCCCTGCCCCTGCTCCTGCCCCAGCCCTGCCCCTGCCCCTGCCCCATCCCCTGCCCCTGCCCCTGCTCCTGCCCCTGCCCCTGCCCCTGCCCCATCCCCTGCCCCTGCCCCTGCCCCTGCTCCTGCCCCTGCTCCTGCCCCTGCCCCTGCCCCTGCCCAGCCCAGCCCCTGCCCCTGCCCCTGCCCCTGCCCCTGCCCCTGCCCCTGCTCCTGCCCCTGCCCCTGCCCCTGCTCCTGCCCCTGCCCCAGTCCCTGCCCCTGCCCCTGCCCCTGCCCCTGCCCCTGCCCCTGCCCCTGCCCCTGCCCCAGCCCTGCCCCTGCCCCTGCCCCTGCCCCTGCCCCTGCCCCTGCCCCTGCCCCTGCTCCTGCCCCTGCCCCTGCCCCTGCCCCTGCCCCTGCTCCTCCTGCTGGGGCACTGCTGCTCTCGGGGCAAAAAATGGCCCAAAGGTCTCAGGGCAATTCCTCCAGGAACATTCCCTCCTTCCAGCACCTTCCAGTGCCCAAAGGAGCTCCAGGAGAGCTCCTTTAAACCAGCTGAAATTGAAATGCAGGACAGTTTATGTTGTATTGCACTAAATACGACAAACTGGCACGGGCATGGACTGCCAGGGCAAGGGGACAAGGTTTCCCAGTGGCAGAGGGCAGGGATGGATGGGTACTGGGAATTAGGGATTGTCCTTGTGAGGGTGGGCAGCCCTGGCACGGCTGTGGCTGCCCCTGGATCCCTGGCAGTGCCCAGGCCAGGTTGGACAGGGCTGGGGGCACCTGGGACAGTGGGAGGGGTCCCTGGCACGGCCCTGGAGGGGCTCTGAGCCCCCCCAACCCCCCCAGCCTGGCTGCCGTGCCCGTGGGGCTGCACCAGGATTTTTGTGGCACTCAGGTTTTCACAGCTGCAATTTGCTGCCTCTGCTGCAGGTCATGGACACTGCCTAGGAGCCTGAAACATACTGCTGCTGTCAGGTTAAATGAAAACAGCTGTAAAAAGCCTGGAAAAACACTTTCTCTGGGCAAAACTGGCGTGGGGTTTAGTGGGGGCACAGAGGTTTCGTGTTTGTGCTGCACATGAGGGGAAGCAGCAGAACCTGAGGCTTCCCCACCCGCACTGCTCCCTACAAGTGAATAAAAGTGAATAAAAGTGAATAAAAGTGAATAAGGGCTGGGCTGGGGCAGCCTGGCTGCCGGGCAGTGCCCCTGCCCATGGACATGAGCTGGGGTAAGGTCCCTTCCCACCCCCTGTTCTGAGAGTCCATGAAAAGCAATGCCCTGCACCGAGGGAGCCAAACTGCCTCTAATTCACCCATTTCTGCAGAGATGAACCCGTGGCACGCTGAGTTAGCCAAAAGCCAGGACAGGGATGAGGGGCTGGGGGCTGGCACTGCTGCCCTGCTGCTCCTGCACTCCTGAGCTGGGCCAGGCTCCCAACCTGCTGTGGCACACCCGAGGGTCTGGCACAGGCAGAGCCCAGGGAGCTGACAGGAGATGGGGAGCTGTGGGCTCTTGAGAAAAATGTTTCTGCATGAATTGGAGAGCTGAGTTTGAATTAATTTTGAGTAGTTGTTTCAGTAATTCAGATTGATTTAAGATGCGCCCAAGAATAATGCTTTCATTATAAAACCTCCTGAGCAAAATTTAAATTGTGTTGAATTAAAAACAGCCTCTGTTAAAGCAGGGCTGATGAGCACAGCAGAGGGATGGGAGATGCAGGGTCAGGATAATTTAATTCCTTTGCTTTGTTTCCCACTCCAGAAAAGCTGCTGTACCTGTCTCCCTGGGCTGTTAACTGCCTAAGGAGCCTGCAAGGCATCCTGAATTTCTCTAAACTGATTTAATGGTAACCCCAGCACAACCAGTGCTTATTTATTGGTGCTGGGCTTCACTTTCAGGAAGAAATGCATTTTTATTGCATTTTATTTATGGGTCAGTCTGGAAATGTGATTGTATCCCAAAGATACTTGGGAATCTGGGAGAGCAGCTGATGCACAGGGCAGTGGAGGGTTAATGGTCTCCTGCTCTTGGCTTTGTTTGTTTGTTGTAAGCAAACCTTGGTTTGACACAAATGGAGCTAATCCTGCTAGCAGGGAAAAGTTCTCCTGCACCTTGCAGATCACTCCTCTAAGGCACTCTGCACAGCAGTGGTGGGATTCCAGCCTCAGGGAAAGCTGCACTTATCTGGGTTTAAATGTACTGGTGATGAACACAAGTTATTTATATATAGTTTTGAGTTAAAAACTGTCATGCTTCATAGTTTCTTGTCTTAAATGCTGGCTGAATTACTAAGGGAAAAGGCAGGAAATGTTTCAGATGTGGATAAGAGCTCTGAGTGCTGCAGAAAGCCAAGCAGTGAGGTGGCCAGCACTGAGCAGGGCAGGGCTGATGGGCTGGGAGCACCTTGGCTGCATCCTGTGCAGGAGGAGCTGCCAGCACTCTCATTAGCAACAAGAGCCTTCCAAACAGATTGAAAAGACTTCTGAGGAGAGATGTGTGTGAAATATTGTCTGAAAGTGCCAGTTTGTCAGAGCTGCAGGCATTTCTGGGGAGATGAGGGGCCAGGAGGGTGAACCCCCAGCCCACACAGGGGCAGTCAGCAGGGTGGAAACAGCCTGAAAGTCCCCAATCAGTAACACCAGAAGCCTCAGTTCTCAGACTTTACAGCATTTCCTAGGTCCCTTCCCAGTGAACCCTTACAAAGCCATGTTTAAATGTCTAATTTCTTAAATCCATGTCAGCTCATTTCCAGCACTGGTTCCTCTGTGATTTCTGTGATTACAACAAATTGAGAACGCTCGAGGTCCCTGGGAGTGCTGGGCTGGTCCCTGTGCTCAGAAAGGGAGGGCAGGGACCCAAACCCAGCCCAGCCCAGCCCTGGGGGAGCAGAGCCCCAGCTGCTCTCCAGAACATTCTGCACTCAATGTCCTGGGCCCTTCCCAGCCCACCCAGGCCAGCCCCTGACCCCAGCTCCTGTCACAAAGGTGTGACAGCACGAGGGGGAGTGGGTGTGCAGGCTGTGCCCGTGCCAGGGTGGTGTCATCATTATTAAAGGGGATCTGGAAATATGATATCCATATAATTATGGAATATCCAAAGCTGGATTTTCTCCTCCTGTGCAGAGACCCCTGAAGGAGCCACCCAAGGCAGATGTCCCTGCTCAGATGCCGTGGTGGGGACAGGAGGGGGCACTGACCAGTGTGGACCAGTCAGAGCATGGAAAGCTGAGCTGGGGCAGGGCTGGGATGCAAAGCCCAGCTTTGATTTCTGAGTTTTACCTTCCCCAGGGGAAGGAACAGCTTTTGCCATAAACCTGCAAACTTTGCTTCGTTATTAAAAAGGAAGAATAAGAGATCTTTAGGTGACTATGACAAACAGGTTCTACATTTGCACTTAATGAAGAAATTCAGAGTTTCAGTTGTCATATGCCCAGATTCGGTGCCTTTCTGACAGCTGAATTATGATTTTAATAATTGAAAAGTGCTACTGTGAGCCTGTTCATGTATAATAGGCACAGAGAAGTGTTTAAAATCAAAAGCAGTTTAGAGAAAAAGTGGTCCCTGCATTACAAGGAGGAGAATTGTCTACATCTGAGTATTAAACCGTGTGAACACTCCAGTGGGAAAACTCTTTGCAAAGTAACTCCAGATTTCCTGTGCTGCTGTGCTGTGTGGGATGAGGAGACTGCCCTCGGTCCTGGTTTTGTGTGTCCCCAAGCAGCAGCCTGCAATGCCCCCTCTCCTCTGTCTGTGTGTCCCCAAGCAGCAGCCTGCAATGCCCCCTCTCCTCTGTCTGTGTGTCCCCAAGCAGCAGCCTGCAATGCCCCCTCTCCTCTGTCTGTGTGTCCCCAAGCAGCAGCCTGCAATGCCCCCTTTCCTCTGTCTGTGTGTCCCCAAGCAGCAGCCTGCAATGCCCCCTCTCCTCTGCACAGCCTTGTCAGGGTGAGGGTTTGGCCATTCTGCTCCCAGGGTTTTAGTTCAGAGCAGCAGAAGCACAAATTCATAATCTCAGTCACAACATCTGTGAGAAAGAAATGAAACACAAGGGGGAAAAGATCCCTCCAGGCTACACTGCCCTTGCTTTGATTTCATTATCTTTGTACCTGTCCATGGGAATGTTTGAAATTCCACAGCAGCCTCCACAGCACGCGGTTCTCAGACTCACAGCTAAGCACAGACCAGGAGCCCCTTTCCTGCTCAGCTGAGCAAACCCAGATCACATCCTGGCCATCACTGAGTGTTCCAGCACAGTGACCCGCAGCATCCACTCGAATTCAGCCAATCTGTGCTTCCTGGCAGGTCAAGGGGACAAACAAGGACCGACATTGCGAGGGGACCCCAGAGGCCCCTCAGCAGCTTTGTGTGAGAGGCGCGGCTGGGCCGGTGTCAGAGCGAGCAGAGCTCCTCTCCAGCCCTCACTCGGGTCAGCTTCTCCCTCCTGCAGGGATGAATCAGATCCTGCTACTCCACCACTCTGCTCCTCCTGCACTCGCCTGCCGTGGTGCCGAGCATTTGTCAAGTGGGTGTGAGAGCTTTTTCTGGTTTACACAACCACACGCAAACTGCAGAAGTTGTAAGGCAAAGAATAATCAAGGCCTGAACACTTCCAGCCCCTTCTCGAACATGCACCCAGGAAAACGCTGAGGAGGAGCTGAAGTCGAGCTCCCCGTACACGCTCGCCTGCTGCTCAGGAAAAGGAAAAGTAATACTCACCCCAGCGTTGTCATGGTTACAATAGTGTACCAAAAGGAAGCAGGAATACTGGTGAATTTGCTCGCCGAGGACCCTTTCTCCGCATAAAACATCACAGTTGCAAAGATGATGATTGCCATAGTGAGGGAAAAGAGGAGAAAGCCAAGCTCGGAGGCACAGCTCTTCAAAGTGTAGCCCAAGATTCTCAGGCCTTGGGAATGGCGGGAGAACTTGAAAATCCTGAAAACCCTGAAAACCCTCAGCGTGACGAAGGCCCCGCTGACGTCCTCGTTGTTGGTCATCACCAGGCCGATGTAGTAGGGCATGATGGCCACCACGTCGATGATGCTCATGACGCTGCGGATGAAGCGGTAGCGGCTGGGCGCCGCGAACAGCCGCAGCAGGTACTCGACGGTGAAGATCATCACGCACGCCGTGTCCAGGCAGAAGAAGGCCACGGCGTAGCGCTCCCCGCAGGGCAGCTCCTTGCTCCCCGGCACGGAGCCGCAGGGCACGGTCTCCACCACGTTGGTGATCACCGAGACGGCGATGAAGAACCCGGTGACGTAGTAAAAGACTAAGGCTAAGGTGCTGGTGTGGGGGTTCTCGAAGGCGCGCCACATGGTCTGCCGGAAGCTCAGCGAGGGCATGGAGCCCTCCTGGTTGTTCTCCGAGTCGTTGTCGTCCATCAGGCGCTCGGCGTTCTCCCGCTTCCTGTCCTTGTACTCTTCGTAGCAGCAGTCCCCGATGATCTCGGGCAGGATCCCGTAGAAGGCCAGCTCTTCGTCGTAGGCAGAGATGCACTCGTACCTGGGGTAGTGCAGCTTGCCAGTTCTGTAAAAATTGAGGATGCACCTGAAGACCTCGGGGTCCCGGTCGAAGAAGTACTCCTTGGTGTCTTCGTTGAAGAAGAACTCCTTCTCCGTGCTGCCCAGGAGAGTGTCCGGGTACCTCTCCAGTGTAGTCCTCCAGGTCTGGAAGCGCCTGCCGCTCACGTTGAGGATGATCAGCTCATCCTGCCTCTTGTTCTTCTCCGTGGGAGCCAGCGGCATGGGGCAGTTGGCCACCGGCATCCATCCTATGGCAGCCGCCCTGGCGAAGGGCAGCCACGCCGCCACCCCTGCTGCCATGGTGAGCCCGGGCCGGGTTAGTGCAGGCGGGGCTGGGGAGGCTGCTGGGAGCTGCTGGGGCTCAGAGCAGTTCCATCTGGAACACAGAGGAGAAGAGAACACAGCACACAGTCACGCCCTGCGCCGCTGGTGGAGGAGCCCAGGACCAGCACAGACACCAGAGCTTCCAGGCACTGGTGGAGACTGGTGCTGAACAAGGCGTGTGATAATCAGCTCGGCGGGGCTATGGCATTATTATAGATGGAAACTTTGAATAGCAAATGATTCCTCATTAAAAGCATTTTAAAAGTAGCATAAACACAGTAATTTATATTTGCTTCCTCACAAACAAGACTAATCCATAATTCCCCAGGTGTAAGCCTCCTGTGCTCATCACTTTAACTACAGCTGTCGAGAAAGAGCTGGGAACTCCAGTGGAATCAGCCTGCAGTGGAATCATACACCACGAGAGCCCATCACTGGGCTTAACTGCATTTCCATTTCTCGCCATGAATTTGTTTTATCTTTTTGATCTTTGGTCAGAGTTCTTACAGTCCTTAACTTTTGTTTTAACTTGCTTTTACTTCCACTTCCCTAGTGCTTTTCTAATTCTACCATGAAATTATCTGAAGAAAGGTGCCATTATCATATAAAATGCATTAGGAGCCCTATCAAAAGTCAATTTATCAATGGAAATTCCATTGATTCCAATGACTCAGGCCCTCAAAGCCTAATTGTATCTTTGTAGGCAGTTTTACTCTAAAGTTTTTAACTTGCATGAAAGCTGCCATTCCAGCCAGTAAGGCTGCAGCATTATTGATTCCAATGGGCCATCAAAATACTGAATAAAAAATGATGGAATGAGTCTGTGGTGAAAATGCCTGAAGTGCTCACAGAAATGCTCTCCCTCTTCAGGGCAAATTAACATTCATCACCCTAATGTGGAGCATCTTCCCATGCAATTTTACTGTCTAAAGGACAATTGAGATCCCTCGTGCGAGCATCTTGCCGCCGCTGAAGAGCTTTGGTAATTACAGAACATGTAATAACCCACAGTGCTGCTCATCCCGAGGAGACACTTTGCTTATCTGCCCGGCACTGGGGCCAACATCTCACAGGATTTCCCTCCAAAAAACTGCTCAGTGGTAAAAGCACCACCACTGTTTCTGTCCCCCCAGAGAGGGAATTGGCTGGGTGAACAGGCCTGGCTGCCCTGGGGAGCAGAGGCAGAGCTCAGCCCTGGGAGCCTTCTCTGCCAGCTGAAGGGCATCTCCAGGGGCTCACCCTGCACCCTCCTACCACCAGCGTGGATCTTGTCACTTCATGGAACACTCAACAACAGGAGGCAGCAAAATAAGGATTATTTCATCCATTAATCACCAGATATATACAAATGCATATATATACTCAAGAAACCAAGAAAAGGCATCTTGTTCCTGCTTTCCCTGCTGGCAAACTGTCTCTCTGTTTTTTAATTTCACTTAGCACCATCACCAGCGTCCTTCTCCAGGACTGACTGGTGACCTGACCAGTTTCAGCACACTGGATCCTCATCTCCCCTGATTTCTCAGGGGAACCACATTAGAAATCTCTTCTGTACTTTCATAACTTTGGTTGTGGATTCCAGGTTACCTACATTAGCTGCTGAGGCACTATAAATACTTCACATATAATTGTTCCAATAAAGCACTGGTAACTCATAAGTGACTTACACATTTTTAAATCAATTTTTGAAAGATAAAATGGGTCCTTCCATGCTGGCAGTATATGTGGAGAAGCTATAAATACCTCAGCTATGAAAGGGACAGGAGATTAAAGCAAAAGAGAAAGAAAGGGGAATTCTTCTGTGGAAGTTCAGTTCCCGTTTCTGTGGGTCCAAGAGATGCAGCTGGTTAGAGCAGCAGAGCACACGCAGCTTCATTCTCAGAGCTACTGAGTCTGCCCCATCTGATCCTCAAAACACACACAAGAGGACAAGAGGAGTCTTTTCCAGCTGTACATTATCTGAAGGACCACGAGAGAGAAATGAAATCCCCTTTTGCAGAGGTTTTGCTTTTTCTTGTCCACGAATTCTTGGAACTCTACCACTCCCTCAAGGAAGTGGAAGAAAATTAAGAGAGAGAGAAGGGACTGGATTTATAATTCTGACCTGCACAACCTAAGCTGAGTCAAAAAAAGATGAAGCAACCAGTTTATCTAGAATGTAGAATTCCAGGATGTAGAAAGAATCCCCCTTTTCTGCCTGCTTGGATTTTGGTAACTGCCAACCAGTCTGTTTAGGCTGGAAAGCAATTGGCTGGACTCAAAATCTAATGTACTGTTGACAGTGTCTGGAGCTCTCATAGAAAACAGACACACTCTAATTCTAACAAGCATATATTTAGCTATATCCATATTTCTAATTTTAATTACCATAATTTCTGCATGTAATTTAAAAGGAACTGGTTCACAGCAGACCGGCACCCTGCTGATGACATTTAGAAGACCTGGTACACAAAATAGAATCATTTGCCTCCTGATTTAAAAAAGTATCTGCAGAGGAAAGAATCTGTTTTCTTCAGATAACTCTGGGGACAACGAAACAGTCAAGGAAATCCGGGAGAAAAGGCTGAGAGGAGCCCCCTGTCCCCAGCCAGCGCTCCTGACCCCGCTGGGTCCCTCCCGAGCAGCGCTGGCTCCGCTGCAGCCGCTCCAGAGCACCCCAAAAAACCCCAAAAAACCCCAAAAAACCCCAAAAAACCCCAAAAAACCCTGACAGCCAAATCCTGACCCAGCCTGGGTCAGGACAGCTCAGGAGGAAAAGCTCGCAGAGAACAGAAAGGACTGTTCACCCAAAGGCTCCAGAAATAAAGGGTGGATTCTTACCACTGTAGCTCCACACTGATCAATGTCTCTTCATCGTCTCAAGAGAGCAGAGACAAACCAAAAATCTCAGAGATTCCCTCTCTAGAAGCAGACAGGGCTGTTCTGAAATCGGACTGATAAACACACTGCAAGTTTCTTGATGAGACACTGCTAATGGGAGTGAAGAGCCTGGAGATCATTCCTTCTTCCCTCTCCTGTCCTTGTTGGGTCAGGCTCAGGCAGCAAAGAGACCTTTGCTTTAAAGCAAAATATGTCAGCCAAAGCCTCGGTGTCTTCTGTCAGCCACACATTCCTTCCCCTTCGCAGCAGCAGCAGAAAATAAAACTTTCTGCAAAGCACTCCCTCCCTCAGTCTGTTGGGGAGATTTGGGAGCAAAAGCAACAGGCTCAGGATAAATGCACGCGAACTTCTCCCTCCCTCCTCCCGGCGGGAGCCCCATCTTGCAGCGCTGCCTTACCTGGAAGGGGAGCGCACCCGGCGCCCGAGCGCGGAGCTGGATGTGGGGAGCGGGGAGGAAGGGGAGCAGGCGCCCCTCGGGTGGAAGGTGAGCTGCGCCGCCTGCTCCTGCCTCGCTCTCTAAATGCAGTCAGAAGCAATCAGTAAATGTGCTCATCATTGTGAAAGTATATATAGAGAGATGACTAAACAGCTTCTCCCTCATCGCTGCCGAGGCTCTCGCTGCCTCTCTCCGGAGCTGGCAGCGCTGCCCCCTCCCCTGGCGGCCCTCGCTGTGCCCTCGCTGCCCAGCCCAGCCCAGCCCAGCCCAGCCCAGCCCAGCCCAGCTGGGCACGGCCCCGCTCCCGGCCCCGGGGCTGGAGCGGCGGCTGGGGAGGCACAGCTGGGCTGGGGCAGGGCGCTGGGGGCTGGCGGAGCAAACGGAGCCGTTAAATACGCGGCGGAGCCTACCCTGCATGCTAATGTGCCAGGGGGAGATGCAGGGGGGAAGGCAGGGGATGAACTTCAGGGCTCCATCCCGGAGCGCCCTGGGTGTCCCTGCTGGCCCCCGGTCGGGCGGGACAGGGCAGCGGGATCCCTCCTGGACAGGAAAACGAGCTGTTCCTCCAGCAGCACGAGCCCACACCCGGCACCTTGGCCAGGGCGGGCGGCTACGTTCAGGAAGAAAAAGAAATCACTTGGATTTAAACCGATCGTTCCCTATCTTCTTCTCCTTTCTTCCATCCCACCGGCTTTCTCTTGTCCCCCCGTCCTGCTGTTCTGGCTCGCCCTGCTCCCGGCAGCCCTTCCCAGTCCTGGCTGCACACCGCCTCAGCATCCCTTTCACCCCCGCTCACAAGTTGGGCTCGGCACGCTCCGAGACCCGGCAGCCTCGCTCATTTATCCATCTGCTGTCGATCTCCGTTAAGTGAATAACCGCAAGCCCGAATCGGAGCGAGCCAGCCTTGCCCTGCCGTGCCGGGCAGCTCCGGGCGGTGACGGACGCGCCGCAGCGGGAGTTGATGACTTCCATAAAGTCACAGCGATCCGTGCGGGAGCGAGCGGGGCTCGGCCGCCTCCCATCGCCTCCCCGGCGGCTCGGAACCGGCTGAGAGCCGGCAGCACGGGCCGTGCGGAGCCGTGAGGGGATGGCACCGGCTGTGCGGGGCTGGCACGGGCCGTGCGGGGCTGGCACCGGCTGTGCGGGGCTGGCACCGGCTGTACGGCCACGGGCCGGCATCGGCAGCGCCGAGGGGCGGGAGGGGAGCGGGGCACGGGGTGGGAGCGGCCGGGGGCACCCGCTGGCCCCGCTGCCCCCGCCCCGCCCGCAGGTGAACCCCCGGACCGGTGTCCCTCGCACCCCGGACCGGTGTCCCCGCATCCCTGGTAGGTGTGCCCCGCACCCCCGGACCGGTGTCCCCGCACCCCGGACCGGTGTCCCCGCACCCCCGGGTAGGTGTGCCCCGCATCCGGGGCCGGTGTCCCCGCATCCCTGGTAGGTGTGCCCCGCATCCCGGTGCCGGTGTTACCCCGCACCCCCGGCCGGTGTCCCCGCACTCCGGGGCCGCTCCCCTCCCGTCCCTCCCTCCCGGCGGACCCCCTCACCTCCGCAGGGCGCTCCCGGCCGCGGCCGCCCGCCCGGAGCCTCCGCGGCCATGCGGCTGCCGGGAGCGGAGCGCGGGGCTGGCGGAGTGCGCGGGCGCGGGGCGGCGGCGGAGAGAGGCGGGGAGCGGCGGCGGCGATGGGGAGCGGTGGCAGCGATGGCAGCGATGGCAGCGATGGCAGAGATGGCAGCGGTGGCAGCGACAGTCGCAGAGCGGCGGTGGCGGGGCCGGGCACAGCCCCGCACGGAGGGGCGGCGGCGCGGGGCGGGGGGCGGCGGGGGCTCCCCGCGCTCGGCCGCGTCCCCGCCCGCCGCCCGCCCGCACAGCCGCCGGCAGGTGTCACCCGGAGCGAGCGGCACCGGCCCGGGGACGCGGCAGCGAGCGGGAGCCGGGAACCGGGAGGGAGGGAGCGGGAGCCGGGCACCGGGAGCTGGAGCCGGGAACCGGGAACCGGGAGGGAGGGAGCAGGAGCCGGGCACCGGGAGCTGGAGCCGGGCACCGGGCACCGGGAGCGGGTGCGGGACCCCCGGGGCAGAGGGCAGCACAGGGTGGGGGTGGCCGCAGCACCCCCGCAGCCCCCCCGAGCCATGTGTGTGCAGGGGTGTGTGAGGAGGGTCCGGGGTGTGTGAGGAGGGTCTGGGGTGTGTGAGGAGGGTCCGGGGTGTGTGAGGAGGGTCCGGGGTGTGTGAGGAGGGGTCCGGGGTGTGTAAGGAGGGTCCGGGGTGTGTGAGGAGGGTCCAGGGTGTGTGAGGAGGGGTCCGGGGTGTGTGAAGAGGGGTCCGGGGGCTGCAGGGGTTGTTGCATTGCCGAGGCAGGAGCTGTACCTCCAGATGCATCGCCGTGAGCAAGGGATGTGTGTTGGGGGGACTGATGTGCCCTAAAATAAGGGAAACAGGGACTTGGTACAGGCAGCAATGACCAGGGGCCGTTTTCCAGGTGCCTTTCTACCCAGAGCTCTAAACCCGAGACCTTCTTAAAGAAAAAAACCAAATAACAGTAGGGAAGGATCTCCAAATCCTCAACATTTCAACAAATCAATGATCTGGTTCGAGAAGCTCTGAAGCCAGGATGCTGATCATGGTCCAAGACCACGAGTCCAGCCTGTGACTGAATCCTACCGTGCCCACCAAGCCATATCACAAAGTGCCACTTCTCCTGTTTGGAGCTCTTCCAGGGATGGTGACTCCACCACTTCCCTGGCAGCCTGTTCCAATGCTTAACCACACTTTCAGTGCTGACATTTTTCCTAAAATAGAACTGAATCTCAATCTGATCTGTCCAATTCCGGGTCTAATTTCTGATAATTCGATGCAATTATTAAAACACAGCACTAATTTCTGGATGTCAGGTCCTGACATCCCAAACCCATCTCCCCCAATAACATTTGTGATCTGCATTGGTGTGGCAGAGCAGCTAACGAGCTCAGGCACACACAGGGTATCCTGGTCTTTAGGTTTTGCATATTAAGAGTTGTATGCTGGACACGGGAATAGTTTTGTGCAAAGTGAATCCTAAAACTTCTGTGAGAAACTTTCAGTGGCTGTAAGAATTTGAGCATATCAAAGCATCCTGAATCCATCTTCATTAGATCTCTTCAGAGCTGCTTTCCACTTTTAAACCCTCCCTATATCTGCACTTGCTCTTTCCCTCTGCTGATGCTGAGAAGAAAGCAGAACCAGAAATGTCATTTGGCTTTTGCTGGTGTAAGAGATTTCTCTGTGATTTACAGTGTCACCACTTCAGAAAACTTCCTGACTCCTCTCTGGGCGCGCTCTGGCCTCACTCTCTGCTGGTGCTGCCCTGGCTGTGATTCTGAATCGCTTTTCCCCCATGACTCGGCCCCTTTTAACTTCCCATCTCTATTAAAAAGCTAATTTGGGAACTCTTTTTCAATGCTCCCAATTTTGTATTTTTAAATAGAATATGAAAGTCAAAAGCAAGCTTGCTGCAGATAGTCTGGAGTGAAAATATTCCTTCTTCTGTCGTGGTTTTTTTCATCGATATATTTTCTCTGTTTCTTTCTCTCTTCTCTCTTTAGCTCTCTCTTCTTTCCCTCTTTTTTTTTGCTCTCTCATTCTTGCCTTTTCCCTTCTCTCTCTTTTCTAGGAAAAACTCCTTAGGTTCTACCACCCCACTTAGAGCTTTTATTATGACTTTTTGAACAACTTTTTTCATTCTACTACTGAGAAGTAGAACCTGCTGATGTCAAAACACCAGAGAAATGATGGAATGAGCTATCATGGTTAAATATCCATATTAAATATAATTCACTTGATTTTTTTTCCCCTTACATTCTCTTCTGCTTTTATGCCTCTGCAGTGTATTTTATTTTATTTATTGTGTTTGTTCCCTGCACTGGGCGCTATTCTGCATAAATTCTGCATCCAAATACCCCATTCCCTGCGTGGCTGTGCTGCAGAGGTTCTGCAGTGCCAGTTGCAGGAGCACAGCCTGCCTGCCTCCCATTCCAGCTTGCCACAGCCCCAGAGCTTTGTAATCTGATTGTGTGCTGTGGGTTGTGCCAGCAGCTCCCTTGCTTTGGCTCCTGGCTGCTGCAAACACCTGCACAGATTAAAGAAAGGTCATTAATGTGATTATGAGGAGTGGGTCTTTGTAGCCATAGAATTCAATATGTGGTGTAGTGCCTTCATGCCACAGTCTGGCCAAATCTGGAGTTCAAGCCCCTTCCTCGTGTGTGTCCTTGCAGGAAATGCAGTGTCTGCTCTAGGGGTGGAAATGGGCTTCACTAGGACAAATCTGAATTTTCTTTGAGACAGGAAAAAACTGCCAAAAGTTGGATTTGGATCAGAATTTTCTTGGCTTTCTTATAAGGAAAACCAGAACATTGAATTGTGAAAGTGTCCTTAAGAAATGGTTTTTCATAATAATGTTCTGCTTAAGTTTTCTTGCAAGACCAATATTGGGAATATTTTATAGAGGTGCGTGAACAATTAAATCCCAAATTCTCTCAGCATCCCCCAGGAGTTTTCAAGGGGACCTCGTTGGCTCCAAAAGCCCTGGAAGGGAAAGGTGACTCCTCATCCAGCCCCTTGTGAAGCAGGACCCAGACAGGGAGCCTGGATGGTCAGGGGTGTGCAGTGCAGGATGCCAGGGGTGCTGGTTCTGTGGACAGACAGACAGACAGACAGCCCAGGGCGCTGGTTCCATGGACAGACAGACAGCCCAGGGTGCTGGTTCCATGGACAGACAGACAGACAGCCCAGGGCGCTGGTTCCATGGACAGACAGACAGCCCAGGGCGCTGGTTCCATGGACAGACAGACAGACAGCCCAGGGTGCTGGTTCCACGGACAGACAGACAGATAGCCCAGGGTGCTGGTTCCGTGGACAGACAGACAGCCCAGGGTGCTGGTTCCATGGACAGACAGACAGACAGCCCAGGGTGCTGGTTCCATGGACAGACAGACAGACAGCCCAGGGCGCTGGTTCCATGGACAGACAGACAGACAGCCCAGGGCACTGGTTCCATGGACAGACAGGCAGACAGCCCAGGGTGCTGGTTCCATGGACAGACAGACAGACAGCCCAGGGTGCTGGTTCCATGGACAGACAGACAGATAGCCCAGGGCGCTGGTTCCATGGACAGACAGACAGATAGCCCAGGGTGCTGGTTCCATGGACAGACAGACAGATAGCCCAGGGCGCTGGTTCCATGGACAGACAGACAGATAGCCCAGGGTGCTGGTTCCATGGACAGACAGACAGCCCAGGGCGCTGGTTCCATGGACAGACAGACAGACAGACAGCCCAGGGTGCTGGTTCCGTGGACAGACAGACAGACAGACAGCCCAGGGCGCTGGTTCCATGGACAGACAGACAGACAGACAGCCCAGGGTGCTGGTTCCGTGGACAGACAGACAGACAGCCCAAGGTGCTGGTTCCATGGACAGACAGCCCAGGGTGCTGGTTCCACGGACAGACAGACAGCCCAGGGTGCTGGTTCCATGGACAGACAGACAGATAGCCCAGGGCGCTGGTTCCATGGACAGACAGACAGATAGCCCAGGGTGCTGGTTCCATGGACAGACAGACAGATAGCCCAGGGTGCTGGTTCCATGGACAGACAGACAGATAGCCCAGGGCGCTGGTTCCATGGACAGACAGACAGATAGCCCAGGGTGCTGGTTCCATGGACAGACAGACAGCCCAGGGCGCTGGTTCCATGGACAGACAGACAGACAGACAGCCCAGGGTGCTGGTTCCGTGGACAGACAGACAGACAGCCCAAGGTGCTGGTTCCATGGACAGACAGCCCAGGGTGCTGGTTCCACGGACAGACAGACAGCCCAGGGTGCTGGTTCCATGGACAGACAGACAGACAGATAGCCCAGGGCGCTGGTTCCATGGACAGACAGACAGATAGCCCAGGGCGCTGGTTCCATGGACAGACAGACAGCCCAGGGTGCTGGTTCCATGGACAGCCGTGCCCACCCCAGCCATGCCCACCCCAGCCGTGCCCACCCCAGCCGTGCCCACCCCAGCCGTGCCCACCCCAGCCGTGCCCTGCCGTGCCCTGGCTTTGGCTCCGGGGCCATCTCTGCTCTCACCCAGCTCAGTCGCTGCCCCCGGCTCTGCAGAGCTGCCAGCCCGCAGGGAGGGCTCCGGGCAGCTCCGTTCGGCCGTTTCTGCCCAGGAGGAGGGGAAGGAGCCGTGGCTGGGCTCCAGCAGCACCGCGGGGCCCCAGCAGCTGCAGCTGCAGCGTTTTCTGCCCGGGCAGTGACTCGGGAGGGCCGCACGCGGCAGGAGAGGAGCGGAGCCTCGAGGGGCAGCAGTGACACCGAGCCAGGGCTGCGGGGATTGTCCCGTCCCCGTCCCTTCCCGGGGCACCCCAGGCCCTTTCCTGGGGAGCTGTGGTGTCTGGGCAGGATTCACACATCGCTCTTGGTCCCCTGCTCTGCAGCGAGCTCCTGCAGGATCTGCTCCAGCCACTCGGGAATTCTGCTCATTGTGAGGCAGCCCGGGCTGCAAAGTGAGCAGAGCACAAGGCAAGAGCTGTGCTTTGATCTCAGAGCCTGGCTTAACCCCTCACCATCAGAGCAGCCATCCTCTGCTGCCAGGGCAGAGCCCAGCTAAAGAACAAACCCCCACAAAACCCCAACCAGCCCCAAAAGTGATCAATGGCAGTGATCAGCTCTGGAATGACCACCTGAGCTCGAGTCATGCCGAGGGTTTTAAAGAACAAACCCCCACAAAACCCCAACCAGCCCCAAAAGTGATCAATGGAAGTGATCAGCCTTGGAATGACCACCTGAGCTCAACTGATGCCAAGGGTTTTAAAGATCAAACCTCCACAAAACCCCAACCAGCCCCAAATAATGATCAGTGGAAGTGATCAGCTTTGGAACGACCACCACAGCTCGAGTCATGCCGAGGGTTTTGCTGCCACAGTCAACAGCACAGTAAATTGGAATTGCAGTTTTTGGTGGCTCATAAGCAGTAAATCAGGTCTGGGGAACTATACATTTACTGCAAATTTGAGGAGTTGTTCTTTCACTTTTAAGAGTGCATTTTAAATCAAGTCAACAGCCATAAAGCAATATACAGCCTGCCTAGCTATTGTCTGGGGAATGAGTCCTGTACTATCATCATTCCTTTTTATTATTATTACACAGGGGGGAAGGGAGAAGAAATTTGGGAGTGAGATTGCCCATGTTGATCCAGCAGGTGAGCCTGGACCCCTGGACCTCCAGACACAGACAGGCTTTTCCCAGCATTTCCTCATGGTCAGGAGTGGATGATCCCCACTCATTGCTGAGGAAAAAACCCAAAAGGTGAATTTATCATACCAAACTCCTCTCTCTATATGAGAATTCTAATAGGCAGAAATAAATTTATTCCTTTATCTTGGAACAGATTAAAAATAACTTCACCTGCAGACTATTCTATAACTAGAATTCAAGCTTAATCTGATTTTTTTTTAATATTGGATCTAGTGAGATCATTATTTCTGCCTTGCTCTAGCAGGATGTAGTCTCCCAGCTAAAGGGAAGGCGCTTCTGAGTGTCATTAAGGGCTAACCTGGAATTCAGACCTTAATCCTCAGTACAGACCTTTGAGAGAGAAAGGGAGCTTTTGTTAATGCATTAATTTAAACTTGCTCACAGCAGCACCAGAGGCTGATAGCTTGAAAGTAAATTCAGTTAGTATTTTTGGATAGTCCAGAGCTAAAGGAAGCTCTTCATGAACGGAAAACGTCTCATCTAAGCCTCTCAAGGAGCTCAAAAGGGATATTTATGCAAACATCTATCTGAGCAGGAGGTGCTCCTGCTCTCCATGTAAAAGACACGACTGTCAGGCTTGTTAGGAAAATGTGTCACATCACTCAAAGTGCAAAATTTCCTGGTGTTGGATGATGTTACCTTCACTGCAGGCTGATCCAGACATATTGGCCCCTCTTTTTAGGTACAGCTGGGTTTGCTCACAGCAGACCCCAGGGCCAGAACGATTGGGAATTCTGGGTTTGCACTGGGGGAGAAGCTGGCAAATCAACAGAATGGGATTTTTCCAAATCACTGCGCTCAGGTCTCTGCCCAGGAAATCCTCAGTAATAAAAACCCACATTGCTCACCCAGCAGTGAGCTACAGCAGCTCCTTTTCCAATGAGAGGAGCCAACCTGTCCTGCTGCAGCTGCACAATGCTCAGACAATGCATCCCCAGCATTGGAGGAGCGGGCAGAGCAGCCCAGCCCAGCCCGGGGGGACAGAGCAGGACAATGCAGCAGCCTCAGCAGGGGCCCTGCCCACGGGAATGGCCACAATGCCCTGTGACAGCGTTTAATGGAGCTCTGGCCAAACGAGGGCTTTGCTCCTGATGGAACGGCTCCATTTGTGCCACTCCTGCTCTGGGGATCTCTGAGCTTGCAGTCATTGTTCAGTTTCTCAGGCTGAGAGAAGCAGCTCTTTATTTCTATTGATGGCAGAAATGGAGGCAGATAAAATTCCTCTTTCTCAGTGTTCAGAGTGCGTAAGAACCTTTCCCCACAGTTTATTCCTTGCAGAGGCTCATTGCCTGGGATACAGCCTTCATCTGCACGAGGAAGCTGAGGAGCAGGGTTAAACCGTGCTGGAGGAATGACACAGGAGCTGACAATTCCTTTATTGCCGCTGCAGACAGCAGCAGAAAGAAAGGCATTCATTTATTATCTGTTGTCCAAATATCAGAGACCCCAACGGGACTGTGCCGTGCTGGGGCTGGCAGCAGGCAGAGCTCTGTGCAGGCACCCCGGGGGCTCAGCACCACAGCCTCGGGTGCCAGGCTTAACCAAAAGCAAGATAAATATTCATGAAAGGTCTGGTTTTATGTGACCTGCTTTCCACCTGAGCCGTGATCCAGGCTGCTGATCTGAGGAACGGGTTCTGATTTCCATCTGATAAGGCTTACCTTTCCTGGCAGAGGGAGGCTCAGAAATAATCCTGCTCTGAGCAGATAAATCATCTGAAGCACTCACACAGGCAGGCCAGGGCAGGGGGCTCTGCTGGGCTCCTGCTGATTTCCAGGGTCCCTCCCAGGGTGGGTTGGGCAGGGGCTGGGCACGGAGCTGGCACAGGGCTGGGCACGGAGCTGGCACAGCTGGGCTGGGGCACGGGGCTGGCATAGGGCTGGGCACGGAGCTGGCATAGGGCTGGGCATGGAGCTGGCATAGGGCTGGGCATGGAGCTGGCACAGGGCTGGGCACGAGGCTGGCACAGCTGGGCTGGGGCACGGGGCTGGGCATGGAGCTGGCACAGGGCTGTGCCCAGGGCAGGCACGGCTGGGCTGGGCACTCAGCCCTGCCAGGTGCTGGCTCTTGGCAGCACCCTGGGATCCTGCAGCAGGGTTTGGAAGGGAGATCCCACAGCCCCGGAGCTGCTGGTGCCCACAGGGAGCAGAGAACAGTGGGCAGGCCCTGAGTGCCTCGCTGGGCTGCAGCCAGGGGGTCCAGCCCCTGCTGAAATGTGCATTTCACACCCAGCTGAGGGTGGAAGTCATCACACGGCACTCAGACCCTGCTGCTGGGGGTTTGTGCCAGGGGCTCCTCCAGGGCTGGGTGGGATCAGCCCAGCCCTGCCTGGGCACCCCCCGAGCAGCAGAGCGGGGTCAGGAGTGCTCACTGAGGAGCCCAGGGCGAGCAGCACACCACAAATGTTCATTTCAAACTGCTGCTGGCCCACAGAGCACGGGAGGCCAGAGCCTGCCTTGGCCTCGAGACGTTTCCCTTGGCTCCCCCTGAGGGACCCTGCAGGAGAACAGGTCTGAAAAACAAATTCTGCTGGCAGGGAAAACAAACATTTGCAGTTCTGAACAACAAAATGAAACCAGGCGATGAGCAGGACTTTAGGTGGTAATTAGTGCTGGAATGTTGTCCAAAGCAGTGTGTGCATCACTGCCCTGAGCCCTGGGATCACAGCTCAGCAATTTCTGGGTGAGCACAGAGGTGCAGGGCTGAGCTGGTGCAGGGCCAGAGCCCCTGGAAAGAGCAGCCCCTGCTCTCATTAGATGGGATTTTCCATGGAAACCCAGATGTGGCAGCAGCAGCTCTGGCAGGGCAGCCTCAGAGCACAAGGGAAGAGGATTTGGCCCAGGGGCTGCTCAGTGCTGCTGCCAGCCCTGCCAGGGCTGCTCAATGAGCCTTTTTCTCTGCCCTTGAATTCCAGGAGCCTTCACAAGTGCTTCAGTAACAAAACATGCTATTCAGAATGAGTAATTATGATCAGCACTTCCTGACTTCTGCTCATTGCTTCTCTTCAGGAGCAAAAGTAGGGGTGCAGAATTCTTATCTGACCTTCAGACAGAAGGATAAGATGCCCAGCCACAAAAATTGCAAGCAGGACCTGGGATAATTTCACCTAATCCTGAGAATACAGCAACAGGCTGCCCAGGAGGATGATGACATTCAGAGCATGAGCTGTTGCTAAGCTTTAGAAAAACATTTATTCTTTGGCCACAAGCTACTCCTGGTCTTTGTCATTAGCAGAGACGTTTATGTCAGAAAATGTTGTTCCTTTTAAAATATTCTGTGATAAAAGGCACTCAGGCGTCCAGTGTGGGCTTTAAATCAAGGCTGGAGTGGGGCTGAGCTGCAGGAGCTGCTGCCTCCCCACGCCCCCATTTCCCTCTCAGGATTTTGCTGCAGCCTGAGGCACGGACACCAGAGGCCAAGGATTCTCTTGACAAGGACACACTTGGCTCAAACCATTTCCCCCCAGTTTCTCAGATCAGGGTCTGCTCTCCTTCCCTGGCAGCAGCCAAGTGTGAACTCCAGCAAGCCCCAGACTGGCTGCTGCCCTGTGTGCTGCTGGTGCTGGCTTCAGAGCTGTCCCTGCTGCTGCCCTGTGTGCTGCTGGTGCTGGCTTCAGAGCTGTCCCTGCTGCTGTCCTGTGTGCTGCTGGTGCTGGCTTCAGAGCTGTCCTGGCTTCAGAGCTGTCCCTGCTGCTGTCCTGGCTGCAGAGCTGTCCCTGCTGCTGTCCTGGCTGCAGAGCTGCCCTGTGTGCTGCTGGTGCTGGCTTCAGAGCTGCCCTGGCTCCAGAGCTGTCCCTGCTGCTGTCCTGGCTGCAGAGCTGTCCCTGCTGCTGTCCTGGCTGCAGAGCTGCCCTGTGTGCTGCTGTCCTGGCTGCAGAGCTGTCCCTGCTGCTGTCCTGGCTCCAGAGCTGTCCTGGCTG
Source organism: Setophaga petechia (assembly GCA_024362935.1). NCBI lineage: Eukaryota > Metazoa > Chordata > Aves > Passeriformes > Parulidae > Setophaga > Setophaga petechia. The sequence goes on along the minus strand of JANCRA010000092.1, from coordinate 457,149 downwards.
CAGAGCTGCCCTGTGTGCTGCTGTCCTGGCTGCAGAGCTGTCCTGGCTCCAGAGCTGTCCTGGCTGCAGAGCTGCCCTGTGTGCTGCTGGTGCTGGCTTCAGAGCTGTCCCTGCTGCTGTCCTGGCTGCAGAGCTGTCCTGTGTGCTGCTGTCCTGGCTCCAGAGCTGTCCCTGCTGCTGTCCTGGCTCCAGAGCTGTCCCTGCTGCTGGTTCTGGCTGCAGAGCTGTCCTTGCTGCTGTCCTGGCTCCAGAGCTGTCCTGGCTCCAGAGCTGTCCCTGCTGCTGTCCTGGGGCTCTGGGGCTCTGCAGCCCTGCACCCCAACACGTTTGTTTTAGATGTGATTCCTTTCTATTTGTTCTCAGTAACCTTTCCTTTGGCAGTGGGTTTAGTTCAGCAGCACCGAGTGCTGTTTAAACAGAGGAGCTCTATCTCCCTGGGTTTTGCAGAATTAAAGCCTGCTTATGTTATTTTGTTCTACCTTGTAGTTATTTTGCTCAATTCCTTTTGAGGCCAAGCTAACAACATTCTCCCAAGTTACAAAATTTACACAAATTATTCCTAAACTTGACATGGAAATATTTGGCTGAGAGCCATTTGAACTGCAGGATTAAACCATAGATAATAATTAAAATAAAATTGGAGAAGTGCAGAAAAGCACAGGGAGATCAGATGAACCTTTTCTTCCTCTGCTTCCTGGTGTGTCTGCACTAATGTTGGGTGTCTTTTTGGAAAAGGGTTTTTAGGATGAAACTTATGCTTGTAAAAGGAAATTATTAGAAGTGTAGAAAGGGGGTTCAGCAAGGTGGAAGAGGTTTTGTTAATTATTCTTGGCACAGCAACACCTCAGGAAAGATTTTCTGTGGGATCAGGACCCTGAGGTGCTTTCAGTGATGTGGGAGGGAAAAGCCAATGCAGGAGGAGCTGCAGTTTGTCCCCAGTCCTTGCTCCAGCCTTGTCCAGCACAGCCCTGAATCGTCCCGGGGTCAGGTCTGAGTTAAAAACCCCCGAGGCAGCGCTGTGGGTGCCTCTGTGTGTGCCTCACCCTGAGCTGCTCTGATTTATCCACTGCCCCTCATTTCCTGCATCCAAAGCGAAAATCTGCCAAGGGCTGCACTTCCTGTGAAGGACAGTGCCTGGCAATTACTTGGACAGAAGCTGAGTGTGTTCAATTTGGAGATAATTATAAATCTATTTAGGAAATCAAAGGAGCCACAATGTATTTTTGAAGCAGAGTATTTTCTACTCGATGTGGATGAAACCAGATAAACACGGCAATAAAAGGAACGCTCAGCCTTGGGTGTGGGAGCCCTCAGCAGCACGTTCAGGCATTTCCCCCTTGCATGATTTGCAGATAAGGCTCTCTCATTAGACACTGGTAATTAGTCATCAGCTGCAGAAGGAGCACGTACCAGAGCGACCCCACAATTATCTGACTGCAGAGGATCCATCTCTGCTCCCAGAGCACCCAAACACTTCTGTGCCGTGGCCGCTGCGTTGGGAGCTGCCCGGGATCCTCTCCCAGCTCTCATCATCCCAAACCCTCCTGTGCTGGAGCACAAACCCCCCTGGGTGTTTGGCATCTCCCCCCTCCCCGGCCCTGATGGTTTATTGGGTTTTTGTGGTCCTTTCCAACCTTTCTGATTCCATAATTCTGTGACCCTTTCCCATGCCCGGTGCCAGCGCTGGGAATGTGTCCCCGGTGCCACCAGCAGCTCCCTGCCAGGCTCAGCCCCACCAGGCACGGCCAAAAGTCACCTTGTGACCCTGTTCCTGCTACTGTCCAACCTCTGGGCAGCTGCCCCCTCACAGCTGCTCCCTCTCAAGCGTTCTCCAGGTGAGACAGGCCAAACCCACCCATTTGTGAAATCCCTTTGGAGTTCACATCCAGAGAAACAAAGCAGGGATGGCTTTGGGTCTGAGGGCAGGGAGCAGCTCAGGCAGCAGAGGAACGAAGTGCCAGGCTGGGAAGGAGCAAGGTGCTCACAGAGGGCAGGTGTGACCCTGCCTGGGTCAGTGTGACCCTGCCTGGGCTGGTGTGACCCTGCCTGGGGCTGGTGTGACCCTGTCTGGGGTCAGTGTGACCCTGCCTGGGCTTGGTGTGACCCTGCCTGGGTCGGTGTCACCCTGCCTGGATCAGTGTGACCCTGCCTGGGCTGGTGTGACCCTGTCTGGGCTGGTGTGACCCTGCCTGGGGTCGGTGTGACCCTGCCTGGGGTCGGTGTGACCCTGCCTGGGTCAGTGTGACCCTGCCTGGGCTGGTGTGACCCTGCCTGGGTCAGTGTGACCCTGCCTGGGTCAGTGTGACCCTGCCTGGGCTGGTGTGACCCTGCCTGGGTCAGTGTGACCCTGCCTGGGTCAGTGTGACCCTGCCTGGGCTGGTGTGACCCTGCCTGGGTCAGTGTGACCCTGCCTGGGTCAGTGTGACCCTGCCTGGGGTCGGTGTGACCCTGCCTGGGTCAGTGTGACCCTGCCTGGGCTGGTGTGACCCTGCCTGGGGTCTGTGTGACCCTGCCTGGGCTGGTGTGACCCTGCCTGGGTCACTGTGACCCTGTCTGCTGTGGGTCAGGGGGCAGGGGGTGTTTGGGGGGGGATCTTGGGGATCTTTTCCATCCTCAAAGGTTCTGTGCTCCTGGGGCAGCTCTTGCCCTCGGGCAGGAGGATCTGCAGTGCCCAGGTGCCAGCCCCAGCTCGGTGTCCCATCCCTGGCATGGGCACAGCTGTCCCCTGCTCAGTGTCCCATCCCCATCCCAGTGCCCTGTCCCAAGGGGGTGTCCTGTCCCTGTCCCTGTGTCCCTGTCCCTGTGTCCCTGTCCCACTGTCCCTGTCCCTGTCCCTGTCCCTGTCCCTGTCCCTGTCCCTGTGTCCCTGTCCCTGTGTCCCTGTCCCAGTGTCCCTGTCCCTGTCCCTGTCCCTGTCCCTGTCCCAGTGTCCCTGTCCCACTGTCCCTGTCCCTGTCCCAGTGTCCCTGTGCCCCTGTCCCTGTCCCAGTGTCCCTGTCCCACTGTCCCTGTCCCTGTCCCTGTCCCACTGTCCCTGTCCCTGTCCCACTGTCCCTGTCCCACTATCCCTGTCCCAGTGTCCCTGTCCCAGTGTCCCTGTCCCTGTCCCAGTGTCCCTGTCCCAGTGTCCCTGTCCCTGTCCCTGTCCCTGTGTCCCTGTGGGCACGCTGGCAGTGCCCGTGCTGGTGCCACAGCTGTGCCCAGAACGGTGAGGCAAATGAAATATGAGATTTATTGATCTTGTCTGTGCCGCATTGTTATTCACACCGAGCGAAATTCACCCCCAGGCACAGGACAGACATTGGAGTTGGGGAAAACATTGCAGCTGAATGTTTTATTTGCTGGAAAAAACGCAGGTTGGAACCGGCTGCCAGCGCTTGTGAATTCACGTGGCATTTGTCAAAGGGTTTCAGTACATAAAACATTGCTCAGGAAATCAAAACATTTACTATTGATGTTTATTAAATGAAACATCTACATTTTAAGGTCTGAAATAGCTTTTCATTTTAAATATTAATAAGATTTGCTTTGAAACTAATACTAAGCCCTGAAAAACAAACCAGTACTTTGCTTAGGTTAAAAATCAACAAAATGCATAAATTATAAACAAATATTGGGTGGCTTCAGTTTGGAAAGGAAACACAACGCTCTGCAGGTCGGTCCAGAGACCTTCCCCATTCTTGTGCTGAGCCAGGACAGCCCCCTCCCCTCTGGGTCTGCGCCCCCTCCCTGCAGCCTCCTGTCCCGGGGCTGTCTGGGTGCTGCAGTCACAGAGGTGAATATCAGGATATCGGGGGGCTGTGGCCCCTGTCCCGGGGCTGTCTGGGTGCTGCAGTCACAGAGGTGAATATCAGGATATTGGGGTGCTGTGACCCCTGTCCCGGGGCTGTCTGGGTGCTGCAGTCACAGAGGTGAATATCGGGATATTGGGGTGCTGTGACCCCTGTCCCGGGGCTGTCTGGGTGCTGCAGTCACAGAGGTGAATATCGGGATATCGGGGGGCTGTGGCCCCTGTCCCGGGGCTCTCTGGGTGCTGCAGTCACAGAGGTGAATATCGGGATATCGGGGGGCTGTGACCCCAAACCAGCCTGTGCTGAGCGCCCGAGGCTGCAGAGAAGCCTGTGGGAAGAACAAAACCATTGTGAAGACGTGTTGAAGGATTATCCTGCACTGGCAATAGATTTACACCGGTGCTGCACGGAGCAGAGTCAGCTTTTAGAGAAGTCTGTAAGAATTTAATGTGCATTATTAAACAATATAGATCCTGCTGCAGCTGCTGGGGCTCCTGCTGCACCCGCAGCATCTCCAACCTTTCTTTTTAATCGCTGCCCGTGCTCCCCCCTGGCCATTAATCTTGCATGGGGGGGTTGTTCTGCAGAGGGCTGGGGAGGCTGCAGCACCAGCACCAGCAGCAGCAGCAGCAGCAGGGAAACTCCTCAGGCACTGGGCTGGGGGCTGTGCCCCAGTTTGGGGGCTCTGTGTATCAGTTTGGGGTCTGTATGTCAGGTTGGGGGGTTCATGCACCAGTTTGGGGGTTTGTGTCCCAGTTTGGGGGCTCTGTGTATCAGTTTGGGGTCTGTATGTCAGGTTGGGGGGTTCATGCACCAGTTTGGGGGTTTGTGTCCCAGTTTGGGGGCTCTGTGTATCAGTTTGGGGTCTGTGTCCCAGTTTGGGGTCTGTACATCAGTCTGGGGGGTTATGTAACCCTAAAGGAAAGAGAGTGGAGAAGTGTGGGGATAACCCCAGGGGTTTATTCCGAGGATTTGTTCCATGAAACCCATCCCATGTCTGGATGTGCCGAGCAGGAGCCTCCCAGCTGCCGGACACGGCTGCTCCAGCAGCTCCTCCATCACCCCCTGCGCTCATTTCCCATCAACCACGTATGGCCCCCGTGTCAAAGCATCATTTCACCATTATTGTCTGTTTCCAGGATGTCTTTTATTACCCTGATTTCATTTTGCAGCCCAGAAAGTGGCACGGGGTTGGCTCTACTCCCTCAGGCTTATGAAAGACTGCGGCAGGAGGGAAGAGCCCTGCTCAGCCCCAGCCCCAGGCCAGGCTCCCACCAAACCCTGCAGGGATCCAGGCTGGCCAGGGCTCCTTGGCAGCTGCACACGGCTGGGGAGAGGCTTTAAAAACAAAAATTAATGATAAACCATTATTAGAAAAACCTGGATCACACACAAAGTAGATGGGATCAAATTTGCTTGTGGAAGAATGGAGTCACAGAAGCATTAATGGTGGAAATTGCCTCCAAGTCCAGCCTCCAAGTAATACATGAGTAATTATGTAAGTAATTATAAATTGCACATTTTTCAGCTAAACAAGATAAAGCTGGATGTGCTAACACAGCCTTTCCCAGCTTTATTAAATATTTTGCAGTTTAGGCCATTAAAATTTTAAAAACAGCCACAGCCAAACAGAAGGGGAGGAAAATGTTTGAAGGGTATCCTGACTTTTCCAAGTATTAGCAGAAAAATGTGCCCCTGCATTGCTACACGTGTGATTATTTTAGGTTCTAATCTATCAAAGAGATGCAATTCTTAAGGTCTGGACAAATGCAATTGCGAAGGTCTGGACAGCTAATTCTGCACCCTGGAATTTACAGATCTTCATAAAAAATGCTGAAACCTTCGGGGAAATGAGCTGAGCTGCGTGAGCTGCTGAGTAACTGCGGGGAGCCCTGTCCCAGCTCGGTGAGCCCTGTCTGTCCCCAAATGGTGAGCTCTGTCTGTCCCCAAATGGTGAGCCCTGTCCCAGCTCGGTGAGCTCTGTCTGTCCCTGCACGGTGAGCCCTGTCCCAGCACGGTGAGCCCTGTCTGTCCCTGCACGGTGAGCTCTGTCTGTCCCTGCACGGTGAGCCCTGTCTGTCCCTGCACGGTGAGCTCTGTCTGTCCCAGCTCGGTGAGCTCTGTCTGTCCCTGCACCCTGAGCCCTGTCCCAGCTCGGTGAGCCCTGTCTGTCCCTGCACGGTGAGCTCTGTCTGTCCCTGCACCCTGAGCCCTGTCCCAGCTCGGTGAGCCCTGTCTGTCCCTGCACGGTGAGCTCTGTCTGTCCCCGCACGGTGAGCTCTGTCTGTCCCCGCACGGTGAGCTCTGTCTGTCCCTGCACGGTGAGCTCTGTCTGTCCCTGCACGGTGAGCTCTGTCCCTGCACGGTGAGCTCTGTCTGTCCCAGCTCGGTGAGCTCTGTCTGTCCCTGCACGGTGACCCCTGTCTGTCCCTGCACGGTGAGCTCTGTCTGTCCCAGCACGGTGAGCCCTGTCTGTCCCAGCTCGGTGAGCTCTGTCTGTCCCTGCACGGTGAGCTCTGTCTGTCCCCGCACGGTGAGCTCTGTCTGTCCCCGCACTTTGGGCGCTGTCCCCGCACTTTGGGCTCTGTCCCCGCACTTTGGGCGCTGTCCCCGCGCTTTGGGTGCTGTCCCCGCGCTTTGGGTGCTGTCCCCGCACTTTGGGTGCTGTCCCCGCCTGCTCGGCAGCTCTCGCGGGCACCCTGCAGCCCTCACCGCGCGCTGGGGCTCATTTGGTGCCGTCCCTCCTGCAGTGGGGCACAAGCGATGCTCCAGCCCTGCAGGTGCCCCTGGCAGCGCTCCGGACGAGCAGGGAGAGGCGGGAGCGTCCCCCTGATCTCTGAGCTGGGTTTGGGTCAGTGGGGGCTCACCTGCCCGGGCACTGCCCGCTCCGACAGGGGCGGGAGCGCTCGGGAACACGGCGGGGAAGGACACGGGGGAAAGGGAACGGGGGAAAGGGAACAGGGGAAAGGGAACAGGGTAAAATTAAACAGGGAAAAAGGAAACAGGGGCGTTTGGGTGCTGTTTCCACCCTTGGCTGTGCAGGCTGGGCCGTGGGCTGCTGGTCTGGGGCTGGAGCTCAGGGTGAGCTGCAGTGCTGGCCACAGCCTGGGTCTGGCTGCACCTCTGAGAGAAATGCACCTCTGGCTGCACCTTTGAGGGGAAATGCACCTCTGGCTGCACCTCTGAGAGAAATGCACCTCTGGCTGCACCTTTGAGAGAAATGCACCTCTGGCTGTACCTTTGAGAGAAATGCACCTCTGGCTGTACCTCTGAGAGAAATGCACCTCTGGCTGCACCTTTGAGGGGAAATGCACCTCTGGCTGTACCTCTGAGAGAAATGCACCTCTGGCTGCACCTTTGAGGGGAAATGCACCTCTGGCTGTACCTTTGAGGGGAAATGCACCTCTGGCTGTACCTTTGAGGGGGAATGCACCTTTGGCTGTACCTCTGAGAGAAATGCACCTCTGGCTGTACCTTTGAGAGAAATGCACCTCTGGCTGCACCTTTGAGGGGAAATGCACCTCTGGCTGCACCTTTGAGGGGAAATGCACCTCTGGCTGTACCTCTGAGAGAAATGCAGGCAGCTCTTGCAGCACAGCTGAGGCCCAGCAGCACAGCAGCATGATCTGGTTAGGCAGGTAATTAACTCAGCCTTATTGACCACAGCCCAAACGCCTAATGGAAGGAGTCTGGAAAGTGCTCCAAAAATTATTTCCTGCTAAATCAAAAGCTGAGATGAAAGAGAGGTTAATTTACAAAGATGGGCAGAAAGTTTAATAGCAATTTAATTTTTGTGAAAGATGTGTGTGTTGCTATGGCCTGACATTGGAGGAAATCACAACAGTCCTGGAATCCAGCTGTGTCTGATTTTCTCCTGACATTGGTTGGGGTTTATGTGCAACAGTTCCTTTGATGGCAGACTCCAAGTATGAGATTTACAGTAAAAATCCAAGTGAGGCTGAGTTCGTGTCACTTTGAGACCACACGAGAGTGAAACCTGTTCTATTATCTGTGCAGGGATGGGATGGGATGGGATGGGATGGGATGGGATGGGATGGGATGGGATGGGATCCATGGGATAATGGGATGGGATGGGATGGGATGGGATGGGATGGGATGGGACAGGATCCATGGGATGGGATGGGATGGGATGGGATGGGATGGGATCCATGGGATGGGATGGGATGGGATGGGATGGGATGGGACAGGATCCATGGGATGGGATGGGACAGGATCCATGGGATGGGATGGGATGGGATGGGATGGGATGGGATGGGATGGGATGGGATCCATGGGATGGGATCCATGGGATGGGATGGGATGGGATGGGATGGGATCCATGGGATGGGATGGGATGGGATGGGATGGGATGGGATCCATGGGATGGGATGGGATGGGATCCATGGGATAATGGGATGGGATGGGATCCATGGGATGGGATGGGATGGGATGGGATGGGATGGGATGGGATCCATGGGATAATGGGATGGGATGGGATCCATGGGATAATGGGATGGGATGGAGCTGCCCCAGTCTCTGACACCCCAGCACAAACAGTTTTTCCTTGTGCTGGGATTTCCCAGCAGCTGCTGTCCCCCCCAGCCCTCTGGTGCAAAGCTGACCTTTTCTGGCTCCTTTGGCCTCTCTGCAGAACTCTCAGCAGCAGCTGCTCTGCAGCAGCTCTCACCTCTCCTAATCTGATGGAAAAGTTTGTTTGCCGATGCGAACACATGCCCAGAGAAATTAAATCTCTGCACTTAATCGTGTGGAAAGGATGGGAAGAGGCTGGGTGAATTCCTTAATTTCTCTTACAGACAAAATCTTCCTTTCCATCGGTTTTCCACTGTGAGCTGCAATTCCTTCATTTCTCACAGCATCGCCCTGTATTAAAAATCTTTAGATTTATTTTCACTGCCTTAAATGTTAAGGGCAGCACTTATTGCTGCTCTCGGGCTGTGCTACTTGAGCTTTACAAAGCATTTTTCTCCAAAGGACAATTCCGTGCGTGTCAGATGTGTCCCTGCCATTGATCCCAGGGAGCAGGCACAAATCCACGCATTTTTGGAGGTGTGCTGTCTAATATCAAGATGTTGGAATTAGCTTGTTACACGACACTGCCAATGGACTGGCATCTCTCTTAATAATATTATGAGCTTTCCTAGGGAGCTGCAACCTCTTTGGTATACATGAATTCAGTAATAACTGTAATTATTATGAAGTTAATATAAAACATGATGTCTCCCTCTGCCAATTCAAGGGCAATAAGTGTGAAAAACAGCTTTTCTCCCGATTGCACGTGGCTGGCTCCTCGCTGGGCTCTGGAGGGGCAGCTCCCTTTGCCTTCCCAGCCCTGGCGGTGTGGGGGGCACGCAGGGACCCCCTGGCTGTGCCCTGGGGGCTCCTCCCAGCCCAGGAGCTGCTGTCCTGCTGCTCCTGCAGCTCCTGACACGGGCACGGGGCAGCACAGGGCAGCACAGGGCAGCATCCTGGGCACAGCCCTGGGCACAGAGCAGCATCCCTGGGGACAGAGCAGCACAGGGCAGCACAGGGCAGCACAGGGCAGCATCCTGGGCATAGAGCAGCACAGGGCAGCATCCTGGGCACAGCCCTGGGCACAGAGCAGCATCCCTGGGGACAGAGCAGCACAGGGCAGCACAGGGCAGCATCCTGGGCAGAGAACAGCATCTGGGCACAGCTCCTGGCACAGAGCAGCACCCTGGGCACAGAGCAGCACCCTGGGCACAGAGCAGCGTTCCGAGCACGGAGCATCTCCCCCGGCTCGGGAGCTGGCACTGGGAGCGATGCCATCACTTGAGCAAACACGTTTGCTCCGGGCATTCGCGGCTCTCCCGGCAGCCGCCAGAACCGAGTCCATCTTCCTTTGGTGTCTCCGCGCTGTTCTTCAAACACGGGATTTCCCGGAGGGGGCATCCAGCCCTGCCTCTGTTTCTGGCCCCTCTCGGGCACCTCCTCGGGCTGCATTTACCGGTCAGTGCCGCGGGTAAAAGCAGCTCTGGGGGATTTCCCGCTGCTTTTCTGCCGCTCGGATGCGCAGCCCGGGGGTCGCTGCCGGCCCGGGGTGCTCGGGGTCCCTCCCGCCCGGCTGGGGGTGCCAGCCCCGCCTGGACCCCGCACACGGGGCCGGGGCAAAGCCCACCTGGGCAAAGCCTGGCTGTCCCTCTGCAAAGCCTGGCTGTCCCTCTGCAAAGCCTGGCTGTCCCTCTGCAGAGCCTGGCTGTCCCTCTGCAGAGCCTGGCTGTCCCTCTGCAGCCCGGCCCTTTGCTCTTTGGGAGGTTTCTGGCTGCTCTCGGGGATGCTCCGCTCCCGACCCTGCCCTGGCGGAGCCCCCGCTCCGCTCCCAGCCCCAAACCCGAGCACAAACCTTCCCTTCATCGCATCCCTTCAAGGCAAAGCTAAGCACGGCGGTCCCGAGCCCTCAGTGGGCACATTTAGCCCGGGTTTATCCCCAGCGGCCGCTGGCTCGGGCGGGGCGGGGGCGGTGCCGGGCTCTGCCCCGAGCCCGGACCGGGATCTCGGCCCCAGGACTGCGGGAACGGCCCGGGAACCCCGCAGAGCCTCCCCCAGCCCCCGGGACAGCGCTGAGCCCCCCCAGAGCTCCACTCGGGGCTTTGGAGCCACCGGGGCTCCGGCTGAGCAAATCCATTTCTCCTGCCTGGAGGCACCGGGGGAATTAAGCCTGCCACGAGATGATGGATCAGCAAAATTTTCCCTGGGAGATCAGATTAATAGGGATTATAGAAAAGTTGCAGTATATTTATCAAAAGAAAAAAAGAATTAAATTCCTCCTCCCACCATCAGAACTGATTGTAAATTAGGTAAATCTATTTTCCTTTAAAAGAATAATAACCATAGATCAGACTCCCTGAATCTATATCCCCGAGGGCTCTGAAAATGTATTGAATTAATCTTGGCCTGGAGGAGCAGCCCAGATCTTCTGTGTTAATTATTGTGCATCTTATTTGCCTTTTCTATCTGCTCTGACGAGGCACAGGAGCTCGTCAGCTGCACGGGCAGGGAGGTGGAGCAGGGCCTTTGGGTGATTCAGCCCTGGATCATCTGCAGTGAACAATCCCGAGCACAGACAGGGCCCGAGGAGCGTCAGGAAGGGCTGAAGGAGCCCTAAAACCCCTTTGCACTGAGAGCCAGGGCTGGCTGCTGCCTGGCAGGGAGGGAAGGGAGCTGCTCAAGCTGTTGTCATTTCCTCCCCTTCACTGCTGCTGTGGATTTTCCTGAATGAATTAGAGGCTGCCAGAGACACTGTCACAGCAGAATGGCAGAACAAAAACACTCCTGAACCTGGACTTGTAATTTGCCTGCAAAAACAAAGATGCTGTTGAAAGGGAGTTGTGACACTTCCTCTGCCTTCAAAAAGACTGCCAAGATTTCCAGGCTTTTGTTTCATCTTTTCCTTTCCTAGTGTTAAATTATTCCTCGTTTTCATACTGTAAATTTGCATTAAGATGGCAAATGAAAGGGATTAAAGTGCCTGAGCTCACGAAGTTGTGGAGGCCTGGCAGCAGCAGGGGAAGAGGAGCTGGAGCTGGAGCTGGGTTCCCTCTGCCCCTGCTGCTCCCTGTGCCTGCACAGCCCCTGTGCACAGGGAGCTGAGCACTGCTGCCTTCATCCACAGCTGAGCTGCCCTCCCAGGCTTCTGCTAAAATCAGCCTCTCCCTGAAAATCCTGCACTTTCCTCCTAATTCCAGTGCAATTATCCTGAACTGAGGGGTGGTTATTCCATTTTGTCTTTTCTGTGCAGCTCTTTTATAACGAAAAGTTGGATTTTCTTAAAAGCAGAGGCATTTTGCACAGAAGCTCTGCCACCAAGGTCTGAAATGTTTAAATCTGATTGCTCAGTGATGGTTCCAGCAAAAATGACAGAGGGCTGAATGCACAAAACACCAACATAAGCCTCACTTGATTCCAGTGCCCATGAATGCTTTAACCTCATTTATCCTCTCAGTACTTACAGAACCATTTCACATTTGTGCACTTAAAAGATTAAATGAAATAAATGGAGATGATTCCGGCTGGCCTGCACAGCCCATGTGCAGAGGCACGGCGTTTCCTCGCTCTGGGATCGTGCCTGGGCTCTCTCTGTGCTCTCTCTTTGCAGCAGGGGATGATGAATTGTGCACCCCCAGCTCTCAGCAAGGAGCTCCCCGTGCCCCTCTGGGCACTGACAGCCCTCCCCGGTGCCACAGGGCCGTGCCAGCCGCGTGCCACAGCCAGCCCTGCTGCCCCCGGTGCCCCCCGAGCCTGCGGGGACGGGCAGGAGCCTGGCTGGGACCCTGTGCCCCAGCGCCGGGTGGGCACCACGGCATGGCTCAGCTTGGGGCGCTCTGTGAGAGCCACAGCAGCCCAATGATGGCCCTGCAGCAGTGCAATGATGGCCCTGCAGCACTCCAATGGCCCTGCAGCACTCCAATGGCCCTGCAGCAGTGCAATGGCCCTGCAGCACTGGCAGGGCTCTGCCCGGGGCCTGGGGCATCCAGAGCTTCCCTGAGTGAGCAGGAGGGACAGACAGAGCCGCTCACCCAGCGCCTCAGAGCACTGCTGCTCTGCTGGGGCTGTGCTCAGCCCGGGCTGGGCTGCACCAATGCAGATCCACCGGGGCTGCACCAATGCAGCTCCACCCTGGCTGCACCAATGCACATCCACCCTGGCTCTGGCTGCACCAATGCAGCTCCATCCTGGCTCTGCTGCACCAATGCAGCTCCATCCTGGCTCTGCTGCACCAATGCAGCTCCCCCCTGGCTGCACCAATGCAGCTCCCCCCTGGCTCTGCTGCACCAATGCAGCTCCATCCTGGCTGCACCAATGCAGCTCCCCCCTGGCTGCACCAATGCAGCTCCACCCCTGGCTGCACCAATGCAGCTCCATCCTGGCTGCACCAATGCAGCCCCATCCTGGCTCTGCTGCACCAATGCAGCTCCCCCCTGGCTGCACCAATGCAGCTCCCCCCTGGCTCTGCTGCACCAATGCAGCTCCATCCTGGCTGCACCAATGCAGCTCCCCCCTGGCTGCACCAATGCAGCTCCCCCCTGACCGCTCCCCAGCGCTGGCACCTCAGGACTCCTCTGTGAGTTTTCGCTCCCCATCAAACTCCATCACTGCAGCACCAAGGTCAGCCCGAGCTCGAGCAGCAGCTGCCCCAGCTCTCTGCTCCCCTGCAGTGATTGCTGCTCAGCCCGGGGCAGCAGCTGCCCCAGCTCTCTGCTCCCCTGCAGTGATTGCTGCTCAGCTCGGGGCTGCAGCCTGCCCCAGCTCTCTGCTCCCCTGCAGTGATTGCTGCTCAGCTCGGGGCTGCAGCTGCCCCAGCTCTCTGCTCTCCTACAGTGATTGCTGCTCAGCCCGGGGCTGCACAGAGCCTCTGGCTTTGCTGGGACACAGGCACTGCTGCCCGGGGCCAAAGGCACTGACTGAAATGAAAAATCTTTGATCCAACTCAATATCACAACTTCTTTTTGTGTATTAACATAATCTCTGTGCTGAAGTTAATCTGTGGTGTGGCTGCAGTCAGTGCAGATTATGTGCATTAGCATTCCAGAGGATGACTTTTAAAGCACACAGTTCTTACTTTCCAAGCAGCTCCTATTTTAGGAGTGTTTCTGTTTCGCCCTACAAAACATCCTCAGGACAAGTTCAGGAGGTGTTGGAGGGGAACTGGGTTTGCTCCCGTGGCTGAGAGCAGCTGTGGGTGTGATGTGCAGCTGCTGGGCTGGGCCATCCTCATCCTCAGGAGGCTTCTCTGCCAGCCTGGGGATGCTGCAGGCTCAGCCCCGGGTGGGCAGGGCAGGCACCCCTGGCAGCTCAGGTGTTTCCTTCCAGGGGGTTCCAGCTGGAAAAGCTTCCCTGATTTATCCTGTGAAGATCAAACCTCTCATGGGGCTCCCACCGTTCTGCTTTTCCTTCATGGTGTCACTCCTGCCAGGAGCATTCAGCTGCTTTTGCAATGAGAAATTGAATTATTAGGAGGAAAAATATCAGCTATACATAAAACATAGCAACACAATTAATTTTGAGCCTTTTGTTGCCTCTTTAGATAACAAACCAAGCAAAATCTGTATTCAAAAAGACAGGATTTTCCAACAGATTCATTAAAGGAGATTGTAACCGACAACTGATGCCATTAGCAAGAATATATATCTCTTATTTAACGTATTTCCATCCTGAAAGTAAAATCTCTGTTCTATAAGTCAATTAATATACAGTTCATTAAACTAGAAACAACTATATAATTAGGAAACAACAACAATTCATTAGTCTTAATGGGATTTAATAAGTTCCTAAGCAAGGATTCTTCTGAGAATTAATTGCAATATATTAGTCAGGGAGAAGTCCTGTTCCTCACTCTGTGTCTGTGCTGTGTGTGAGGATCATTGGGGACTGGGATGTGAATCCCACCCCATGGCCTGGCTGGGCCTTTGCCCCCATCCCCAGGAAGGTCCAGGTCTCAGTGCAGCAGAAGTGAAAATGAGAATATCTGAGTTTCATGGTGCGTACCAAGATCCATTTTTCACCAGGGATTTTCATCCAGACCCATGGTTTCTTCCCTTATTAGCCATTTTCTTATTAATTAAACAGCAGCTTTTGGCTGGCACCAATTGAATTTTCAGGCAATACCTGCCACAATATGGGGAATAAAAGGAGAAGGATGTGTTATTTTTAATGCAAATGGTTTCAATTCAGACATATTTGATCAAATGGAAGTGACAATTAAATTATAAATGAATCAAGTGACAGGGTCAGCGATGTGACAAATGGCACTGTCATTGTCCCTGTCACATGTAAGTGAGCCAGTTTTTAAAAATGAAATGAGAATTTCAACATTAGCAGGTGCTGGCTATCAAAAATCAGGGGCAGGGATTTTTAGGAGGCAGGAATCACTCTGGCCATATTTCCCAGACGAGAGCAGGAAGGAGCAGTGGTGTCAGTGCTGAGGCAGAGCAGCTGTGGCACCTGGGGACAGGAGCTGGCCTGGGCTGCCAGGCAGGGAGCAGGGACAGCGCTGGCTCTGTGTCCTGCCACCCTCCCTGGGCACAGCCCAGCCCTGGGCACATCCCTGGGTACAGTCCTGAACATCCCTGGGCACAGCCCAGCCCTGGGTACAGTCCTGAACATCCCTGGGCACAGCCCAGCCCTGGGTACAGTCCTGAACATCCCTGGGCACAGCCCAGCCCTGGGCACAGCCCTGAACATCCCTGGGCACATCCCTGCACATCCCTGGGCACATCCCTGGGCACATCCCTGGGCACAGCCCTGAACATCCCTGGGCACAGCCCAGCCCTGGGCACAGCCCTGAACATCCCTGGGCACATCCCTGCACATCCCTGGGCACATCCCTGGGCACATCCCTGGGCACATCCCTGGGCACAGCCCTGAACATCCCTGGGCACAGCCCAGCCCTGGGCACATCCCTGGGTACAGCCCTGAACATCCCTGGGCACATCCCTGGGCACAGCCCTGGGTACAGCCCTGGGTACAGCCCTGGGCACAGCCCAGCCCTGGGTACAGCCCTGAACATCCCTGGGCACATCCCTGGGTACAGCCCAGCCCTGGGCACAGCCCTGAACATCCCTGGGCACAGCCCAGCCCTGGGCACATCCCTGGGCACAGCCCTGAACATCCCTGGGCACAGCCCTGAACATCCCTGGGTACAGCCCTGCACATCCCTGGGCACAGCCCTGGGCACAGCCCTGGGCACAGCCCTGCCCATGGAGCCCATCCCCAGCTGCACTCCTGGAGGAGCTGTGGCTCACAAACTCTGTCTGGTTTTGTACCAAAATGAATTTTTGGTGCTTTCCCAGCGGGGCATCCCCCGGAGGCTCCCTGGGCTGGCAAAGGAGCAGGACAGTGAGCGGCTGGCACCCCCTGAGGGGGTCTGGGTGCCCCCAGGCCTGGCACAGAGCTGAGAGCAGGGGAAGGGAAGGGAAGGGGAAGGGGCTGTAAATGAGCAGAGGAAGGGGCTGTGAATGAGCAGAGGAAGGGGAGGGGCTGTGAATGAGCAGGGGAAGGGGAGGGGCTGTAAATGAGCAGGGGAAGGGGCTGTGAATGAGCAGGGGAAGGGGCTGTGAGTGAGCAGGGGAAGGGAAGGGAAGGGGAAGGGGCTGTGAGTGAGCAGGGGAAGGGAAGGGGCTGTAAATGAGCAGAGGAAGGGGCTGTGAATGAGCAGAGGAAGGGAAGGGGCTGTAAATGAGCAGGGGAAGGGGCTGTGAATGAGCAGAGGAAGGGAAGGGGCTGTAAATGAGCAGGGGAAGGGGAGGGGCTGTGAATGAGCAGGGGAAGGGGCTGTAAATGAGCAGGGGAAGGGGCTGTGAATGAGCAGGGGAAGGGGCTGTGAATGAGCAGGGGAAGGGGCTGTGAATGAGCAGGGGAAGGGAAGGGGCTGTGAGTGAGCAGGGGAAGGGGCTGTAAATGAGCAGGGGAAGGGGAGGGGCTGTGAATGAGCACAGAGCTGGGGATCCCCGCTGGGGTCTGGGGGCTCCACCTGAGATCCATCCCTGGCAGGTGTGGAGGCCCCAGCTGGCACCGCCCAGCCCAGGCCCAGTTTCTGTCCATTATTTTTGTTCAGGAGCCGTGGGGCAGAGCTGCCCACGGGCTGTGCCAGGATCTGCCCCTCCTCTGGAGCCCGATGTGCATCTCGAGGGCTCTGTAAGAGCATGAGCTGGATCCGTGCTGGCACCCCTGGCTGAAAGGACAGCTCCCGTTATCAGCCCCTCTCCAGGCAGGGCAGGGGATGTTCGGGATGTTCAGGATGTTCAGGATATTCGGGATGTTCAGGATATTCGGGATGTTCAGGATGTTCGGGATGTTGTTCAGAATGTTCAGGATATTTGGGATGTTCAGGATGTTCAGGATGTTGTTCAGGATGTTCAGGATGTTCATTTAGCTCAGCCTGGCAGCAGCAGCTCCCCCAGCCCCCTGTGCCTCTCCCCACTCAAGGCTGCACCTCGGGAAGGTCTCTGGAATCCATTTCTGGAGCAGCTGTGTCACAATTTTCACATGCTGTGTGAAATCCTGGGAGATCACATGTATCTGCATCTCCATTCTCCTCTCCTGCTTGTTTCGGGATTTATTTATTTATTTTACCTTTCTGCTGCCATGTCACTGAGCTGAAAAGATTAATAAAGAATGATTAAGGGCTACAGAGAATATTTTACAGTGATAGACTTAAGGAGCTCAGTCTGTTTATCTTATCAAAAAGAACCTTGTAACTTAATTTCTATGGATAAGTGCCTGCACAGGGAGGGAGCTGCAGGTCCTTTTTCTTCAGAGAAAGGCACAGAAAGACCTAATAGATTTAAGTTGAAGCCAGAAAAATCCAATTAACAAGGTGGAAATTTTGAACTTTGAGGATCATTAGCTGCTGGGAAAATGTGGCCGTGCACTCCCAGCTGGGGATGTCCTGAGATCTGATCTGATCCTGTGTGGGGCGACCTGCTCTGATCCTGTGGCACTGATGCCTGTGATGTCACAGGCACTGAGTGCTCTGATGTCACAGGCAGGGATTGCCTCTAATGTCACAGGCACTGATCCCTGTGATGTCACAGGCACTGATCCCTGTGATGTCACAGGACTCTCTGATGTCACAGGACTCTCTCTGATGTCACAGGATTCTCTGATGTCACAGGCACTGATCCCTGTGATGTCACAGGACTCTCTGATGTCACAGGCACTGATCCCTGGGCTCTCTGTCCGTGCCTGCAAGCTCAGCCCCTGCAGGAGGCTGTCCCTGCCAGCTGTTGGGCAGATGTGCAGCAGCAGCAGCACACCCCTGTCCCTGCCTGGGGCTGCGGGGGGATCCTGTTCTCCCCTCTCCTGAAGCCATTCGGGGATTGTGACCCTTCACAAAATGCTGCCGAGGCTCGGGCACAGGCACGGCCGGGGCTGGGTCTGCAGTCAGGGCCGGGGCTGGGTCTGCAGTCAGGGCCGGGGCTGGGTCTGCAGTCAGGGCCGGGGCTGGGTCTGCAGTCAGGGCCGGGGCTGGGTCTGCAGTCAGACACGGAGGCACTGCCGGGAGCCCCAGGGTAACGAGGGAAGGGGTGCTCGGGGTGCAGGGGCCACCCCAGGCTGTGCTGTCCAGCAGGGAACGTGCCAAAGGCTGCAGACTGCTTTGTGAGTGATAATGCATCGTTTCTGCAACAGCCAGCCCGCAGTAACAGGCTGGGCAAGGATCTCTCAGTCGGAGCCGGAGCAGGAGGTTGCCATGGAGATGGGAAGCAGCCGGGTGATATTTTTCAGTTCTGCAAATGTATTGGTGCAAAACACAAGTGGGGAAGGCAGAGGAGCCACGCTGCCTCTGAAGGAGTGAAGCATTTGGGCTGAGGCTGTCACAGAGGGGGAACTGCTCCCTGGGGCTGGGGGGGCTCAATGAACCCCATGAAACGGGAGCCCCAGGCTGAGCTCTGCAGGGCAGGATGGAAACCTGGGGCCCTGCGATCCTGCAGTTCCCACTGAGTCAGAAATAAAAGCTGAACGTTTCCTGTGGCTGAGGACCTCTGTAAATCCAAGGTCACCAGAACCTCCTCTGTGGCTGCTCCTTATCACTTCAGGGAGATAAAAAGGAGCAATTAAGTTTGGGCTGGCAATTTGGCACATGAGCATTAATCTTCAATGGAATCAGGAGGTGTTTGTTTGTTTTTGTGTGAGCTCAGCTATCGTTTCACTTTATTGGTGACCAGCAGAAGCCATAATTGCTCTTCTGTTGGACAGAATCTCAGGGTGATTTTATTGACAGCTCCCATGTTATTTATGCACTCAAGTCATTTACTTGAGTGAAACTTTAGGATCAAGTATTTATTCAGCTTCCCTAATTCCCATCCCTTCCTACCCAGCAAGTGGCTTTGCGTGATCTCCTTTAAAAGTTTGAGCATTAATCCAAAAATTGTACTTAAAACATCTGGGATTTTGTGTGAAAAGTATAAAAATAAATAATTCAAGCATTTTCACCCCAGGGACTGCCACAGGGGCTGCTGCATCACTGCACACCCCGGGTCCCCCCCAAATGCCAGCACTTTGGCACTGCAACTCCTCAGGAAGACTTCAGGACTTAATGTTCTAAGAAAAAAATCCATTTTTGGCTTGTTATTTGACTGTAATGGATGTAGCTACAAAATACTGTCATTTTCAAATATTAATTTCATTAATAACTTTATAAACTTTGAAAGGATTTTAAAGGATTTTTGGGAATTAAGGCCAGAATTCCTCCTTGTTTTGAAAGGCATTGGGATGAGCTGGGAGGTGTTTCCTGAGCCTGGGGAAGGGGGACTGGCTGTGCTGCTGCTGCTGGACTGGTTTGGTCCCTGCTCTTGTCTGGGGCCTGCCCTTGATTTGTTATTCTGCTCACTGAAGTGCTAAAGTGACCTGCACTTGCTGTTTATTCAGCAGCACAAAGGACATTTTATGGTTTATCATACAAAAAGAATAAATTTGAGATCCGTGAGGGGGGCCCAGGCTCAGGGCTGGATGAAGGGATGGGCTGCACAGATTGCATTTGGCATTCAGGGCTGCTTCAGCCCTTAATGGCTCAGCTCTAAGGCTTCTGATTTCTCTTTATTAAAAAGTTTCCCACAAGACCGTGGCATGTGTTCCAGGGCTGTGCTGGGGGCATACGAGGCATTTCTGAGCTCGTGGCAGCACTCAGTGTTAAATATTCATAACTGCAGCCAGCCTGTGCTGTTGATAGGGACTTTGATTTCTTTGGAATTGTTTGTGGCCCTCGGTGTCTGCTGTGATGGTTCTGCATAAACTTTGGGGCAATACTGAACACCCTGCATGCTTTTGGGTTTGTATCCCCTGCTGCAGGGAAAACGAAGCCCCAAGGACCCTGAAATGCAGCTGGGGCACAGCAGCAGGGGGAACCCTGGCCTTATGCCTCTCCTGGTGTCCATAAATCCATAAAGGAGTCATTTATCAGATCTGGGGCATCTTCCACTGACATGGGGAGCACTTTGAGACACAGCAGGGCCCACAGAGCCGTGTCCTGTGCAGGATGGGAGCTCACACCTCCCTTGGCTGCTCAGAAATTGGGGAATTAGGGCTCCTGTGGGTTTGGAGCTTTGTGGTGTGATTTTGGAGTGACAAATGGCGTGAGCAGATCCCTGGGTGCTTCTGTGGGCATTTCTCACCCAGGATCTGAGTGTGGGAGTGGGTGCTGAGCTCTGGGTGTGTGCACAGAAACACTTCAGTCCCACAATAACTCACATCCCTTGTGCCCTTCCCTCCTGATGCTGCAGCTGTTCCAGACATGCACGAGCTTTTTATGGAAGTTCTTTCTTCCTGGTTATTTCAAGTTCCAGCAGAGCAGGACACTCCTCACGGTGGGAAATGCCATCTCTGCTTTTCTGCTGCTCGTTCTGCTCCGAGGCCTCCCAGCACTCCCTTCCTGCTCACAGGGCAGGATCTGCCTGAATTCCCCCTCTTGGCTCCATTTCAGAACTGCTGGGTTCACTCACTGCATGGGAAAATTCATGGGAGAATTTCTGTCTTCTTGCTCAAACAAGTTTAAGATTCATTTCAATTAATTTGTGGTGGTTTTTTCTTACTTGCATTGAACATTTAGTCCCAACTCAGCTCGTAGAAAACATGTAATTTTCAATTTAAAGCAGGGAAGGTGTTGAATTCCATTTTAAAGAAAAACATCTGACACTAAAGAGACAATTGAAAAATTCACATTTGCTTTGTACAGAATATAATTACACAGATCCTGGAAAAATCTAACAGCAGTTTCCTTCGAAATTGGGAGAGTAATTTGAGTCTACAGACTGCATTTCCATATTGTCAGTAGATCTGAGTTTGTGTTGCAACTGGCAAAACAAGCAGGGGATGTGTAACAGAAAAATGCCTGATCTTATTCCTGGAATGAACACAGTGGCACTTCTCCTTGGAGTTTGTGTCTGAGCTGTGGCAGGCTGAGAGGATGTTCCAGTGTCATCCCAGCCCTTGCCCAGAGACAGGAGCCCCGTGTGCTCCAGGGAGCCCCGAGACAGAAGCTGAGCAATGGAGCAGTGGCTGTTTAAAGTCTGTGCTGTGCACACCCACCTGAGCTGGGGTGTGAAGCTCTGCATTCCCTGAGGGTGCAGAACGTTTTGTGTTGTATCCACAGAGCTCTGAAATTCCATGGGAAAATTGCAATTATTGGGTTGTTGTAGATTTTTTTGAAATAGGACTTTTGAGTAACAGCTGATCTTTGGACACACATGAGGCCAGTACATAGAATTTACTCAAATATTCTCATCCCTAAACCTGGCAATGCTTTAAGGTGTGGAATCCTTGCTCTCCTGAGCACTGCAGTGCAATGTTTGTGCTCTTGCCTGTGTTATTTACAATGCTATAATCTGTCAGTTCACACTGTTTTCAATGAATTTTGCTTAAATACCAGCTAATTAATAATTTCAGGTGCACCACAGAGAAAAATTTAATGACTTTTTTCCCTGATGTTGAACTGCTTTTCTGGAACCACAATCTCTAATATATTTTCTAAATCTCTCATATCTAATCAGCTCGTTGGTAAATTAATACAGAATTACAACTCATTAGCAAATGATGCATTGATGTCTGGTAATTCCCTGCTTTCTTATTTGGAAGGAAGTAGGTTATGCTGTTATTGAGGCAGTGCATTCAGTTTCAATGCTTTTTGTAATAGGCATTAAGTGCTTTTTAAAAGATGTGTTAATTAGGAGATTACCCCCATCAGCACTGGAGCTGCTGGAACTATGGCCCCGTTCTGCCTCCCCAGCCCTGGAGGGGGCTTTTCCCTGGGATGGGGTGGGATGGGATGGATGGGATGGGATGGCATGGCATGGCATGGGATGATTTGGGATGAGGTTTTTCTCAGGAATGGAATGAGGTTTTTCCCATGGGAAGGGATGGGGCTTTTCCCTGGAATGTATAGGGGTTTTTTCCCTGGAATGGGATGAGCCTTTCCCATGGGAAGGGATGAGCCTTTTCCCTGTTGGAAGCATTTCCAGCCCCTGAGAGCAGAGGGCACAAGCAGAGAGATGTCAGGAGGCTCTGGAGTCACTGCAGGTGTAGGACACAGGAACTCCTGTCAACCTCAAAAATATCAGTACAGACACGAGCTTTTGTCACCCTGATTTTTGAAGATTTTCTAAGCCTCCTGATGTTTACATTCTTGTAGGAAACGTTCTCACACGCTTTCTGTAAATAACTCATTGTTTTGCATTCTTTTATGGAGGAGGAGAAATTTGATGGACAGTTGATTTGCCCAGCGTCACTGGAGAGGTGGCACTGTCACCCTCCAATCCCGGGTCACTTTCAGAGATCTATAGATGTTGGAGTCAGAAGAAAACCTTCCCTTTTTTCACATTGGGAGCAGCAGTGTGTGCTCGTGTTGTTTCGTGTCCTACAGTGACAAGCTGTGAGGTTCCTTCCTGCCCAACCCCACCCTGGGAATAAACCTGGGGAGCTTGGTTTTGATCTCCCAGAAAAGATTAAAATTTGAATCTGATCACATCAGCACATCAATATTACATGCACACATCAAAGGAGTAAAAGTCTATTCTTAAGTGTTCCAGTTTAGCTCCTTTTGTTTCTTTAAGTTGAGCAGTATTTTCCAATCTCTGCTCAGCCTGATGGATGCAGCTCAGCCAGCAAAGAGACACCCATTTTTATTCCATGCCATATCAGTACAGCGATAAACAACAGAAAAACCTCCTGTCTGGTGCTACTTATCACCACAAGTTCAAAGCCAGCTCCATTTGTGTAGGATCAACTTATCCCATCAGGCAATTTATCCTTGACAGGAGAGAGGCTGATTATGGGAGGTAGAAGTGCCCTTGAGGCAAGTAAATTTAATGAACTTTGTAACAGACTGCAGGAATAGCAACCAAATTATTAAGAATATGACACAAGAAACAGTTAATTAAGGCTGTCCATCCATCTCCCCATGCTCAGATGATCTTTGCTCTGAGGATTTGTGTCCATCCAGGCAGAGCTGCCTTCAGCAGAGCCCAGAGCCCTGGCAGCCCCTGGGCAGGGGTGTGAGGTGTTCACAGGGGTTTTCAGATGAGGGAAGAGACGAGGATCTGACTCCATGGTTCCGAAGGCTGATTTATTGTTTTATGATATATATTACATTAAAACTATACTAAAAGTATAGAAGAAAGGATTTCATCAGAAGGCTGGCTAAGAATAGAAAAGGAAGGAATGATAACAAAGGTTTGTGGCTCAGACTCTCTGTCCGATCCAGCTCTGCTGTGATTGGCCATTAATTACAAACAAACAAATATGAGACCAATCCCAGATCCCCCTGTTGCATTCCACAGCAGCAGATAATCAATGTTTACATTTTGTTCCTGAGGCCTCTCAGCTTCTCAGGAGAAAAACTCCCAAGGAAAGGATTTTCCACGGAAGGTGTCTGTGACAGACCCACACCCAGGGCAGCCCCATCCCTGCAGTGGTCACAGAGGTGGGGATGTGGCCCTTGGGGACAGGTTTGGTGGTGAGCAGGGCGCTGGGGCTGTGCTGACAGCTGATGCCCTGAGAGGTCATTTCCAACCTTGGCAGTTCCGTGACCCTCAATGAAAGCAGCTCCAGTTTGCAGATGATGATTAACGAGGCCCATCAGCCATCCCACTTTCAAACCCTTTCTGTCAAATAAAGTCCCTGCTGTCCCCTCACTCCTCATTTCATTTCATTTCATCCATTTCCCCTCACATTTCTATCCCGTGAGCTGTCAGAAGCTCTTTGCTGCTCTGTGCCTGCTGTCACGTCTGCTGCCAGCCCCGAGAGAAGGGTCTGGCGCTCAGGGAATGCCCTGGGAGGTGCCTGTGGCACCGGGCGGCACCGGGGGTGGCAGGGCTGGGGCTCAGGGCAGCAGGGCCAGCACATGTCCCTGCCAGGGGAGCAGCTGCTGGTCCTGCTCCTCCAGGGGAGCTCAGCTGTCCCCCAGCAGGGCCATGCCAGGACGGGGCCAGTGCCCAGCAGCTGCCACGGGGCCATTTCACCATGGGGGAGCCAGGGCTGCTCCCAAGGGTCACACAAAATAAAGGAGATTTGCAAAGTGTGAGCACTTCCCAGGCCAGCTCAGCCATTCCCTGCTCTGCCCAGGCAGCTCCTGCATCTCTGTGCCAGAGCCCCTCCTTTGCCCCTGCTGGCACAGCCAGGGGTGGCACAGCCAGGTGTGAGCAGCCCTGGGAACACCCCAGATGTGGCACAGCCAGGTGTGAGCCCTGGGCACAGCCAGGGGAGGCACAGCCAGGTGATTTTGTGTTCCCAGGGCTCAGGATCAGCAGAAAGCCAAGGAGGAATGGGCATGATCCGACTGAAATCTCCTCTTGGCTCTGAATGACTGCTCAGACACTTCTCTCTGAGCCCCAACTGTCCAATTTTAGCTGGGTTTGTTTTGCTGGTTGGAGGCTGTTTAGGTGTAGCAGGCCTGACCTCCAAAACAGCCCAGAATGGGGAAATTAAACACATTCATGTGCCTGCTATTTTAGCCTTGTGGTGGGTGGGATTTTTGGCTGCCAAAGCCCTTCTCTGTGAATGTGAGACATCAAGGCCGTGGATATTTCAACACACATTTTATCAGCAGTGCAAACACAGACTTAGCACGAGGTGTTTTGCACACAGAACGTTCATGCGTTCACTCGTGCCGTTATTTTTAGCTCCCAGCGCAGTCATGCGGACGCTGGTGCTCTGCCTGCCCCCGCAGATTGCAGACACATGTTGGGGTGAGCGTGCAGGGAAAGCAGGGCTGGGACAGGCAGAGATCCCCCCGGATCAATTCCTGACAGCTCCCACCCAACCCGAGCTCACGGGACACGCAGGGAGGGTGAGGGGGGTCCCATCCTGCCAGAGCGGGGCTGGGGTCTGTGGGATGGGTTAACATTCCTGCAGCTGCATGGAACGGGAAAAAACAAGCAAAAAGAAAAGAAAAAAACCTGACATAGTAAAGCCAAGGAGAGGAAGACACAAATCCACTCAAATCCACAGCAACAAACTCATTCCAAGTGCTTGTACCGAACACCAAGGAAGAAATGATCCAGATTAGGCTGATGTTGGAGTGGCCATAAAACAGGGTGAACGTGTTATGAACTGAATTTTGTTAAATTTTATATCAGTAGAAAAAAACTGAGTTATAAACCAGAGCTGCCGAGGCAGAACTGCTGGGCAGGGTTACTTGTTATGTTAACTATAAGTCGTTAGAGTTAATAGTTCTCTTTGTATCACTTAACGACCCTAGCCAGGGCAGGTAGACAGCCCTCCTTTTGTGTTGATACATTTCTCCTTATCAGGCAGGGAGAATCTGGGGAGGAGGGAGGCATTACAATATGTAGATTTTGAGAACCACTGTACCATGGGATGTATTGAACTTATAAAAACCCCAAAATCAACGAGCCAAATATAAAATTGAAGAATTAGAATGATTCGTGGATGTGAGGAATAGAGTGCTGGACCTGCAGAGATGTTGAGAGACCTTAGTGCCCCTCGCCCTGACTAAAGAAGCTGCCTGGGACCAAGACCTGGAGCTGGGAAGCAGAGAAAAGAGAGAAATACCGGGGTCCCGCCCAGACGTTCCTGTGAGGATCGGACTCCTGGCTCTGCCCCTTGTGGGCAAAGCTGCACATCCTCCTCCTCTGAGCCACGCTGGGAAGAAGACAGAGACGGCCGCCTCGTCGATCTTCCTAATCCTGAGCTGATCCCTTTAGTAAAGGCATTAAAAGGAGAGAAGTCTCCTGCCCTGTTGTGTTTTTTTATTTCATAAAACAAATAACTTCAACCTCTGTGTGTGTTTGAAAACAGAGCAGCTGGGAGAGAAAAACCCTTGCACTGAAGGGAACACTTGTTCCAGCCAACATTTCCCTTTCTAATTCTGTGGCTAGATCAGAAATTACTTTAAAATGCCCCATCAACATGTAATGAAAATAGAAAAAGTTTCTCATCTTGTGTTAGTATGTGCTTTGTGTTGTATTGCTCTGTATTGCAGGATGAGCACAGGGTGAACTCTCCTCGTTGCTGTGACACCTGGGCTGGCAGGGATGACGCAGTGACCTGGGCCAGCCGATGCTGCCTGTGCCATCCCCTGGCACTGACGTGTTTGATGAAAATCCTTTCACTGGGATTTTTCTCCTGAGAAGCCTCAGAACAGAAATGGAACCAATAACAATCTGCTGGCTGTGGAGTGTGGGCTGGAGATGGTTTAGAAACAGGGGCATCTTGGATTGGTCTCCTGTGCTTTGTTTCTACTTGATGACCAATCATGGTCCACCTGCATCATGGTTGTGAGCAGTCCCAGCTTTTTATTATTCATTCCTTTCCAGCTTTCTGATGTCTCCTTGCTCTTTTAGTATAGTTCTAATATCTCATTTTCTTTTAATATATTAGAGATCAAAAAATAATAAAACAGCCTTCTGAAAGGTGGAGTCAAGATTCCCATCTCTTCCCTCGCCCTGGGGACCCTCAAACACCACCACAATCATCGGCTTGAGCTGGTCTGGGCAGCAACAAACAAAAAGCTTTAAAATTTTACAAAAATGAAAATTAAGAAAGATTTTCTACGTTTTTTAATTTTTTTCAATTTTTAAATTAAAAATAAATGCAAAACAAAAAAAAAAACCATAACATAATGTATAGTGAGGTGCTGTAAAGCACGACTGCTGTAAAATATGTAGTGAAGCGTGGTTTTCGCAAAACCTGTAAAACGCGACTGTCGTAAAAGGTGCTGTAAAGCAAAACTGTAAAAAGAGGCGCCGTAAAGCGCGACTGTCGTAAAAGGTGCCGTAAAGCGCGACTGTCGTAAAATCTGCCGTAAAGCGCGACTGTCGTAAAAGGCGCCGTAAAGCGCGACTGTCGTAAAAACTGCCGTAAAGCGCGACTGTCGTAAAACTGCCGTAAAGCGCGACTGTCGTAAAAAGTGCCGTAAAGCGCGACTGTCGTAAAATCTGCCGTAAAGCGCGACTGTCGTAAAACTGCCGTAAAGCGCGACTGTAGTAAAAGGCGCCGTAAAGCGCGACTGTCGTAAAAACGGCCGTAAAGCGCGACTGTCGTAAAAGGCGCCGTAAAGCGCGACTGTCGTAAAAACGGCCGTAAAGCGCGACTGTCGTAAAAGGCGCCGTAAAGCGCGACTGTCGTAAAAACGGCCGTAAAGCGCGACTGTCGTAAAATCTGCCGTAAAGCGCGACTGTCGTAAAAACGGCCGTAAAGCGCGACTGTCGTAAAATCTGCCGTAAAGCGCGACTGTCGTAAAAGGTGCCGTAAAGCGCGACTGTCGTAAAAACGGCCGTAAAGCGCGACTGTCGTAAAAACTGCCGTAAAGCGCGACTGTCGTAAAAACGGCCGTAAAGCGCGACTGTCGTAAAAGGCGCCGTAAAGCGCGACTGTCGTAAAACTGCCGTAAAGCGCGACTGTCGTAAAAACGGCCGTAAAGCGCGACTGTCGTAAAAGGCGCCGTAAAGCGCGACTGTCGTAAAAACGGCCGTAAAGCGCGACTGTCGTAAAATCTGCCGTAAAGCGCGACTGTCGTAAAAACGGCCGTAAAGCGCGACTGTCGTAAAATCTGCCGTAAAGCGCGACTGTCGTAAAAGGTGCCGTAAAGCGCGACTGTCGTAAAAACGGCCGTAAAGCGCGACTGTCGTAAAAACTGCCGTAAAGCGCGACTGTCGTAAAAACGGCCGTAAAGCGCGACTGTCGTAAAAGGCGCCGTAAAGCGCGACTGTCGTAAAACTGCCGTAAAGCGCGACTGTCGTAAAAACGGCCGTAAAGCGCGACTGTCGTAAAAACGGCCGTAAAGCGCGACTGTCGTAAAATCTGCCGTAAAGCGCGACTGTCGTAAAAGGCGCCGTAAAGCGCGACTGTCGTAAAAACGGCCGTAAAGCGCGACTGTCGTAAAAGGCGCCGTAAAGCGCGACTGTCGTAAAAACGGCCGTAAAGCGCGACTGTCGTAAAAGGCGCCGTAAAGCGCGACTGTCGTAAAAGGTGCCGTAAAGCGCGACTGTCGTAAAAACGGCCGTAAAGCGCGACTGTCGTAAAAACTGCCGTAAAGCGCGACTGTCGTAAAATCTGCCGTAAAGCGCGACTGTCGTAAAAGGCGCCGTAAAGCGCGACTGTCGTAAAACTGCCGTAAAGCGCGACTGTCGTAAAAGGCGCCGTAAAGCGCGACTGTCGTAAAAACGGCCGTAAAGCGCGACTGACGTAAAAGGCGCCGTAAAGCGCGACTGTCGTAAAAACTGCCGTAAAGCGCGACTGTCGTAAAACTGCCGTAAAGCGCGACTGTCGTAAAAACTGCCGTAAAGCGCGACTGTCGTAAAAACGGCCGTAAAGCGCGACTGTCGTAAAATCTGCCGTAAAGCGCGACTGTCGTAAAAACGGCCGTAAAGCGCGACTGTCGTAAAAGGCGCCGTAAAGCGCGACTGTCGTAAAACTGCCGTAAAGCGCGACTGTCGTAAAAACGGCCGTAAAGCGCGACTGTCGTAAAAACTGCCGTAAAGCGCGACTGTCGTAAAAACGGCCGTAAAGCGCGACTGTCGTAAAAGGCGCCGTAAAGCGCGACTGTCGTAAAAACGGCCGTAAAGCGCGACTGTCGTAAAAGGCGCCGTAAAGCGCGACTGTCGTAAAAGGCGCCGTAAAGCGCGACTGTCGTAAAAACGGCCGTAAAGCGCGACTGTCGTAAAAGGCGCCGTAAAGCGCGACTGTCGTAAAAACGGCCGTAAAGCGCGACTGTCGTAAAAGGCGCCGTAAAGCGCGACTGTCGTAAAAGGCGCCGTAAAGCGCGACGGTCGTAAAACTGCCGTAAAGCGCGACTGTCGTAAAAAGTGCCGTAAAGCGCGACTGTCGTAAAATCTGCCGTAAAGCGCGACTGTCGTAAAACTGCCGTAAAGCGCGACTGTCGTAAAAGGCGCCGTAAAGCGCGACTGTCGTAAAAACGGCCGTAAAGCGCGACTGTCGTAAAAGGCGCCGTAAAGCGCGACTGTCGTAAAAACGGCCGTAAAGCGCGACTGTCGTAAAAACTGCCGTAAAGCGCGACTGTCGTAAAAGGCGCCGTAAAGCGCGACTGTCGTAAAACTGCCGTAAAGCGCGACTGTCGTAAAAACGGCCGTAAAGCGCGACTGTCGTAAAATCTGCCGTAAAGCGCGACTGTCGTAAAAGGCGCCGTAAAGCGCGACTGTCGTAAAAACGGCCGTAAAGCGCGACTGTCGTAAAAGGCGCCGTAAAGCGCGACTGTCGTAAAAACGGCCGTAAAGCGCGACTGTCGTAAAAGGCGCCGTAAAGCGCGACTGTCGTAAAAGGTGCCGTAAAGCGCGACTGTCGTAAAAACGGCCGTAAAGCGCGACTGTCGTAAAAACTGCCGTAAAGCGCGACTGTCGTAAAATCTGCCGTAAAGCGCGACTGTCGTAAAAGGCGCCGTAAAGCGCGACTGTCGTAAAACTGCCGTAAAGCGCGACTGTCGTAAAAGGCGCCGTAAAGCGCGACTGTCGTAAAAACGGCCGTAAAGCGCGACTGTCGTAAAAGGCGCCGTAAAGCGCGACTGTCGTAAAAACGGCCGTAAAGCGCGACTGTCGTAAAAGGCGCCGTAAAGCGCGACTGTCGTAAAAACTGCCGTAAAGCGCGACTGTCGTAAAAACGGCCGTAAAGCGCGACTGTCGTAAAACTGCCGTAAAGCGCGACTGTCGTAAAAACTGCCGTAAAGCGCGACTGTCGTAAAATCTGCCGTAAAGCGCGACTGTCGTAAAAACGGCCGTAAAGCGCGACTGTCGTAAAAGGCGCCGTAAAGCGCGACTGTCGTAAAACTGCCGTAAAGCGCGACTGTCGTAAAAACGGCCGTAAAGCGCGACTGTCGTAAAAACTGCCGTAAAGCGCGACTGTCGTAAAAACGGCCGTAAAGCGCGACTGTCGTAAAAGGCGCCGTAAAGCGCGACTGTCGTAAAAACGGCCGTAAAGCGCGACTGTCGTAAAAGGCGCCGTAAAGCGCGACTGCCGTAAAAACGGCCGTAAAGCGCGACTGTCGTAAAAACTGCCGTAAAGCGCGACTGTCGTAAAAGGCGCCGTAAAGCGCGACTGCCGTAAAAACGGCCGTAAAGCGCGACTGTCGTAAAAACTGCCGTAAAGCGCGACTGTCGTAAAATCTGCCGTAAAGCGCGACTGTCGTAAAAGGCGCCGTAAAGCGCGACTGTCGTAAAAACGGCCGTAAAGCGCGACTGTCGTAAAAACGGCCGTAAAGCGCGACTGTCGTAAAAGGCGCCGTAAAGCGCGACTGTCGTAAAAGGCGCCGTAAAGCGCGACTGTCGTAAAAGGCGCCGTAAAGCGCGACTGTCGCAAAACTGCTGTAAAGCGCGACTGTCGTAAAAACGGCCGTAAAGCGCGACTGTCGTAAAACTGCCGTAAAGCGCGACTGTCGTAAAAACGGCCGTAAAGCGCGACTGTCGTAAAAGGCGCCGTAAAGCGCGACTGTCGTAAAAACGGCCGTAAAGCGCGACTGTCGTAAAAGGCGCCGTAAAGCGCGACTGTCGTAAAAACGGCCGTAAAGCGCGACTGTCGTAAAACTGCCGTAAAGCGCGACTGTCGTAAAATCTGCCGTAAAGCGCGACTGCCGTAAAAACGGCCGTAAAGCGCGACTGTCGTAAAAACGGCCGTAAAGCGCGACTGTCGTAAAAACGGCCGTAAAGCGCGACTGTCGTAAAAGGCGCCGTAAAGCGCGACTGTCGTAAAATCTGCCGTAAAGCGCGACTGTCGTAAAAGGCGCCGTAAAGCGCGACTGTCGTAAAACTGCCGTAAAGCGCGACTGTCGTAAAATCTGCCGTAAAGCGCGACTGTCGTAAAAGGCGCCGTAAAGCGCGACTGTCGTAAAAGGCGCCGTAAAGCGCGACTGTCGTAAAAACGGCCGTAAAGCGCGACTGTCGTAAAACTGCCGTAAAGCGCGACTGTCGTAAAATCTGCCGTAAAGCGCGACTGTCGTAAAATCTGCCGTAAAGCGCGACTGTCGTAAAATCTGCCGTAAAGCGCGACTGTCGTAAAAACGGCCGTAAAGCGCGACTGTCGTAAAACTGCCGTAAAGCGCGACTGTCGTAAAAACGGCCGTAAAGCGCGACTGTCGTAAAAACTGCCGTAAAGCGCGGCTGTCGTAAAAGGTGCCGTAAAGCGCGACTGTCGTAAAACTGCCGTAAAGCGCGACTGTCGTAAAACTGCCGCCACTGTCGCCGCTGAGTCCCCATTGCAGCCACTCCGAACTTCCATGGTTTTACTGCTGAGCAGGGGGAGTATTTATTTTTTATGGATTTTTACTCCATGTTCTCTAGGAAGGAGTATTGATTTGGCACAAGAGACATCAGTAGATGCAAGTAACTGAATAAAGATTGTGAAACCAGTCTTAAAAAATAATAATAGTAATAATAATAAAAAGGGCAGCTGATAAGTGAAATGGGCCATTTATTTTTCTGAAAGCCATTGGTTGCACCATATGAATTCTTTGCTGAGTGTTGACTTTTCCAATTGCCTTCTCTACATTTTTCTTTTCCTCTCTCCATGAGAAATAAAACAAGGGAAGGAATGGTAAAAGCTGTTTTTGTTATCTGCCCGTGTTTCTGGAGACTTCTCAATGCATTTCTTCCTTAACCTGTAGGTATTTGGGTCCAGAAATGCCAATGGTGTGCTCTGGAAAATGCATTTCTTTGAAACAGACAGAACATTTTCCTTTTCATACAATTTTGTTTCTGGTTTTCATCAAAGTTTGATTCTTTGACGCTTTCTGCTCACCTCCAGAGCCTGCAGGGAGCTCTGGCACTGCAGCTGTGCCCCTCAGCTCTCCCCTGTGTGAACAGGTGTGCAGGAAGCAGTCAGGGCGGTGTGTGCAGGTGTGCACACCTGAGTTCCGTGAGCAGCAGCCCCTGCACCCCCTCACAGCGTGCCCACCCAGCTCTGTGCCAGCTGGTGTGCCAGGCTGCAAAGCGGGCATGTGAAATCAATCAGATGGGATCCCCTGCTGTAACCTGGGACAGGCACAGGCGCTGGGCAGCTCTGCTCTGTGCTCCTGCCCGAGCTGGGCCAGAAAAGTTCCTTTTCTGCCATCTCATCCTCCAGGAGCTGCAGTGGCCCTGTCCCCAGGCTGGCCCGGGGCTGGGCTGTGACCTTGTCCCCAGGCTGGCCCTGGTGGCCTCTGCCTGGCTCTCCTGCTCTGACCTGGCAGGACCAGGCAGGCGTTGCTGAAATCTCTGCTCACTCTGGGGACAGGATTTTTCCATCCCTCTCCAGTGCTAGCAAAGGCTTTTGAAATCCAAACGTCTTCATTAATGCCTGCTGTACCCCTTTATAAACATACTAAATATAAGGGGAGGAAACAAAAGGAATATAGGCTGGGGGGAAAAGCTGTAATTAAGCAATGTCAGATGCCTGCAGTGTAAGTGGGAAATCTGAATAAAGACAATGGCATGTGTGAGTTAAGGCTGTGAGTCAGCCTGGAGTCAGCAAGGATTGTACGAGCTGCCTCTGGATTGTCTCCAAGACCTAAAGCTGTACAAAAATGGCTTCTATTGGTGGTACAGTAGTGAGGGACGTCCCACACGGGCAGTTTGGCTCAGAGAGAATCATACACTCATTGAGGATGGGAGACTTTCTCTGTCCTTGTGATATTCATGAGCTTCAAGGCTTTGGGTTTTGGCTTTGAGTTGTGTTCAGGAGCGGTCAGATCTGATTTCAGGAAGGATGTGTTTTTGTACCATGAAAAGTTGCAGCTGGAGTAGCAAAACAAACAGGTTTGAACAGAAACCAGGATGCTTGTTGGGGGATTTTTTTCACGTTTCCAAATGTTTTCACAAGCCCTGTGTTTCCAGACTGTGGGGTCAGAAGTGCCCAAGTGTCTGTCCTCACACCGGCGTGGCACGGCCCTGCTGTGCTCTGCTTTCCTTTCCATGGCTCTCCAAGGTTTTTCCTTGGAGAAGAAAAGTGAGTTTCCTTGCCCTGGGAAGGAGGATCCCCACACGAGCCTCAGTGGGGGATAAATCCATTTAAATGTTCAATCCCTTTAAACCCAGCAGCAGCAGCTGGGCAGCTCCAGGTGCCCAGAGGGCTCCCACGGGCAGGGGTTACACCAGCAGGGGTTTGTGTGGAACGAGCAGCGCTCAGAACAAAAACTGCAGAGTGGGAAACAGAGAATGGGCCCGGGAAATGCAGGGGGGGCTCCAAGGGTGGCTCTGCAGCCCTGCAGGGCCTGAGCCCACCGTGGGCTGGCAGTGCCCACCATGGGCTGGCTGACCCCATCATGGGCTGGCAGTGCCCACCATGGCCTGGCAGTGCCCACCATGGGCTGGCTGAGCCCATCATGGGCTGGCAGTGCCCATGGGGGCTGCAGTCACGCAGCAATGCCCCAGGATCACCAGCCCTCCCCAGAGAGCAGGAGCAGATGGCACGATGCTCTTTAATGGGCTGCCACAGAAATCACAGCAGCGAGGCAGCTGAAGGCACGAAATGGGCACCGGCTCCTCTGGAGAGCGATTCCTCCTGCTCCTCCTGCCCCTCCTGCCCCTCCTGCCCCTCCTGCCCCTCCTGCTCCTCCTGCCCCTCCTGCCCCTCCTGCCCCTCCTGCCCCTCCTGCCCCTCCTGCCCCTCCTGCTCCTCCTGCCCCTCCTGCCCCTCCTGCTCCTCCTGCTCCTCCTGCCCCTCCTGCTCCTCCTGCCCCTCCTGCTCCTCCTGCCCCTCCTGCCCCTCCTGCTCCTCCTGCTCCTCCTGCCCCTCCTGCTCCTCCTGCCCCTCCTGCTCCTCCTGCTCCTCCTGCCCCTCCTGCCCCTCCTGCTCCTCCTGCTCCTCCTGCTCCTCCTGCTCCTCCTGCTCCTCCTGCCAGCTGATTCCGTGTCTCTCAGCTGATGGGGAGGTGACACTTTTACAGTCCCGGTGACAGCCTGGCAGTGTTGAGGTTCTTGGGCTTTCTCGGTGTCTCCCAGGGACCTCTTTGCCTTCAGACCACAGGAACGTTGTGTGGTCCCTGCTCTGGGGGAGGAAACTGTGCAGGGCAGAGCGAGCAGGAAAAGCAAGCAGGGCATCATTAAATCCCCTCTCTGAGCCCCACAGGGACCTCTCCAGTCTCAAAGCAAATCCCAGAACAGGAGGTTTGCAAATAAAGCAGCAGGAAAAATCCCCATAAATCACATCACAGAGCTGAGGAGAGAACTGCTGAGCACTGACAACGTGGAAAACCCTCTCAGCCCGGCCAGCCCCAGTGTCCTGACTGCAATCTCTGATTTTGGGGACTTTGGGCCGTTGTTCCTGAGGCTGGGATTGCCAGGGTCACCCTGCCCAGCCTGCAGCCCAGGGGAGGGATGGATGCTGCGTTCTGAGCCCTCACAAAACACCCACAGAGCTTCCACCCAACAGCCTGGCCTGCCTCGCTCAATTAATGTGACAGAAGAGTTTACTCTCTGGCAGGAAGTGACAAAGAGAATTTTCTATGAAGAAAACCGAAAGTGAACAAGACATTATACAAACCATTAAAAATTTGCCCTTTTTTTCCTTTCTTTTTCTTTTTTTTTTTTTGTTAGCAGCAGCTTCTGGCAAGATGAATAATCTGGAAGTGAGAGTCATATTTTGAGACAGAGCAGGAGCCCTTGATCTGAAACTAATTTGTTGTCAAAAAGAGTTAAGGGATTTTAAGCTGGGCTTTATCTCGAGCAGAATAAGGCAATGTAAATACCTTATTATTCACTCAGCTCCTCCACTGGCACAAGAACTTTATGCTGCTTTAGGTCCCCTTTGAAATGGTGTGAAGCCAATGAGGTCCAGGATGGGATTTTGGGGTGTCCTGTACTGGATTTGGATGATCCCTGGGGGTTCCCTCCAGCTCAGGATATTCTGTGGTTCTGTGAAATGAGCAAAGGAGTTCATAGTGGCTGGTCAAATTATTTATTGCCAACAATTCACACAAATAACTTGGACGTTTTTGGTCAATACATTATTTGTGGTTGTTTTCCTGTCGTTAATTGTTCAGGCACTGAGGCACTGGTACAATGCTCAATTAGTGATTAATTCCCTGATTGCCACCTCTCAGCCCCTGTGGGATGTGAGTGACTGCAGCCCTTGCTCCCTTCTGGGATGGGGACTGCTGGCCCAGTGCATCACCCACATCTTCATCCACAGATCTTCATTCAAAGCTCTTTTTTGGCTCTGATTTCCATGGAGGAAAATCTGTTTGCAGGGCTGGGGGGAGGCTGGAATGTGTGTTCTGCATGGCTGGGTGCAGCCACAGCCCTGCCCTGACCCCGGGATGCTGCGGCAGCACCAATGCAGCAGCAGCAATGCAGCAGAGCTGCGGTGGCAGCACTCAGGGGATGGCTCCCAGTGCCAGGGCAGGGCTGGATGGGAATTGGGAACTGGGAATTGTTCCCTGGCAGGGTGGGCAGCCCTGGCACAGCTGTGGGTGCCCCTGGACCCCTGGCAGTGCCCAAGGTTGGACCCTGGGGCTGGAGCAGCCTGGGATGGGGGAAGGCGTCCCTGCCATGCAGGGGGGGCACTGGGGGGGATTTAAGCTCCTTTCTGACCCAAACCTTCTGGGATGCTGTGGGCAAGGCAGGCCGAGCCTTTTGGCAGCTGTGGGTGTCTCCCAGCCCCGGCAGTGCCTGTGGCAGCCCCAGAGCCCGCTGTGCCCTGCAGCACAGGGAATGCCCTGGGGGGCACAGAGGGCAGGGCTGGCACGGATGGGCACAGAGGGCAGAGCTGGCACGGATGGGGCTGCTCCCTGGGTTATTCTGGAAACGGATCCCTGGTGCTGTCGGGGGGCTCAGCATCATCTCTGTGACACAAATCATTCCTGGCCACGGGGCTGTCGGAGCCCAGCGCGTGCTGAGCCAACAGCATCACGGAATAAAGACTTAATTACGAAGCTAATGGCTAAAGCCATTATGGTTTGTGGCAGATTGGTCATTAACTGCAGGAGTACGAAAACCAAACATTTTTCCTGACATTTCCTCTCAGCCACACTGAGCAAACACAGGTTTGAGGATGTAGAAACATCTCACGATGCTCAGAGTGGTTGAACAGGATGATTGGGTTTCCCTGGCTGGTTTCTGGCTGCTGAGGGGAGTTCGGCTGCCACATCTGCAGGGTCACAGCACAGTTACAGCCACTCACCCTCAGAGCAAACCAGAGCTGGTGGGCAGGGATGGAGCTGCCCTGGGACAGCTGAAAAATGATTTATTGAGGAGCCAGAGCCTCACCTGTGTGACCCACAGCACCTTCCCCTGCCGTGAGAGGGACAAGAGCTCCTCTGCTCCCTGGGACAAAGCAGAAATCTCCCCAGCTGCCTCAGCTGCGGGGACATGTGAGCATGGTCCCAATTAGCCTCCCAGATTCAAGTTTGTATCCAATCAAAAAGATTATTAATGAGAATTAGGTCACTTTTAATTAGCTGCTGTTAACGTAGCAGCTTCCCCTCTCCCAAAGACATCCCTTTTTCTGATATTCACCATCAAGTATTCTTTCTCAGAGCAATTATCCCATCCAAACTGGTTGCTCTCAGTTAACAATTTTCATACTAATGCTTTAATTGCCCCTGGCTTAGCCACTGTCTAATCAGCAAGGTGGGTATTGGTTTCTGGAAGTGATTGATTTCAAGGGACTTTGTGCTTAATTACATTTTAGCAAACTCTGTTTTGAATCCTTAGAGAAGAGAGGCATTTTCTGTTTGGCTTTGAACTTGCTGTGTTGGAGGGATCCAAGTATCTGAATTATTCCATTCATTCTTAAGTGTGCTCCTCATGAGATGGTGGAGTTTTGTCACTTCTGATTCATCTTTGCCCAGAAGAGCTCACCCCAATTGTAGGGTTTGCATTAATAAGTAAGTTTGCTTTAAAAAATAATGATTACATTTTATATATATCTGCGTGTCAGGCATGGAGAGAGTAGAGTGATCTCTCAAAATGTAATTTGTATATCAATCACTTAACTCAATGGTTTGGGATGAAATGTGCTATATAAATGCAAGGCCATAATTTATCTTCTTTCTTCTTGTGTCTCAATTTAATTGCACCTTTATTGGCCACTCTGAGGCCCAGAGCTGCAGGGCTGGGGCAGAGGCAGGGCCCGGCTGGGGCAGGGCTGGGGCAGAGCCAGG
This sequence comes from Setophaga petechia, assembly GCA_024362935.1. Taxonomy (NCBI): domain Eukaryota; kingdom Metazoa; phylum Chordata; class Aves; order Passeriformes; family Parulidae; genus Setophaga; species Setophaga petechia. Next base: position 420,285 of record JANCRA010000092.1, on the reverse strand, counting down.
GCTGGGGCAGGGCTGGGGCAGGGCTGGGGCAGAGCCAGGGCCTGGCTGGGGCAGGGCTGGGGCAGAGGCAGGGCCCGGGCAGGGCTGGGGCAGAGGCAGGGCCCGGCTGGGGCAGGGCTGGGGCAGAGCCAGGGCTGGGGCAGGGCTGGGGCAGAGCCAGGGCCCAGCTCAGGCAGGGCTGGGGCAGAGCCAGGGCTGGGGCAGGGCTGGGGCAGAGCCAGGGCCCGGCTGGGGCAGGGCTGGGGCAGGGCAGGGGCAGGGCTGGGGCAGAGCCAGGGCCCGGCTGGGGCAGGGCTGGGGCAGAGCCAGGGCCCAGCTGGGGCAGGGCTGGGGCAGAGCCAGGGCCTGGCTGGGGCAGGGCTGGGGCAGGGCAGGGGCAGAGCCAGGGCCCGGCTGGGGCAGGGCTGGGGCAGGGCTGGGGCAGAGCCAGGGCCCGGCTGGGGCAGGGCTGGGGCAGAGCCAGGGCCCGGCTGGGGCAGGGCTGGGGCAGAGCCAGGGCCCGGCCCGGGCAGGGCTGGGGCAGGGCTGGGGCAGGGCTGGGGCAGAGCCAGGGCCTGGCTGGGGCAGGGCTGGGGCAGGGCAGGGGCAGAGCCAGGGCCCGGCTGGGGCAGGGCTGGGGCAGGGCTGGGGCAGAGCCAGGGCCCGGCTGGGGCAGGGCTGGGGCAGAGCCAGGGCCCGGCCCGGGCAGGGCTGGGGCAGGGCTGGGGCAGGGCTGGGGCAGGGCTGGGGCAGAGCCAGGGCCCGGCTGGGGCAGAGCCAGGGCCCGGCTGGGGCAGGGCTGGGGGCTCCCCGGGCTCAGGCAGGGCTGGGGCAGGGCTGGGGGCTGCCCGGGCTCAGGGGGTGTGGAAACCCCCCCAGCCAGTCTGGAGTCGTGGGCTGCCAGGGCTTTTCATGGGATCTCAGAATCCCAGAATGGTTGGGGTGGGGAGGGACCTCAGAGCCCCTCCAGTGTCCCCCTGCCATGGCAGGAACACCTCCCCTGTCCCAGGGACCCCTCCCCTGTCCCAGGGACCCCTCCCACTGTCCCAGGGACACCTCCCCTGTCCCAGGGACACCTCCCCTGTCCCAGGGACCCCTCCCCTGTCCCAGGGACCCCTCCCACTGTCCCAGGGACACCTCCCCTGTCCCAGGGACACCTCCCCTGTCCCAGGGACACCTCCCACTGTCCCAGGAACACCTCCCCTGTCCCAGGGACACCTCCAACTGTACCAGGGACACCTCCCATTGTCCCAGGGACACCTCCCAATGTCCCAGGGACACCTCCCAATGTCCCAGGGACACCTCCCCTGTCCCAGGGACACCTCCCCTGTCCCAGGAACACCTCCCACTGTCCCAGGGACACCTCCCAATGTCCCAGGGACACCTCCCCTGTCCCAGGGACACCTCCAACTGTACCAGGGATCCCTCCCACTGTCCCAGGGACACCTCCCCTGTCCCAGGGACACCTCCCACTGTCCCAGGGACACCTTCACTGTACCAGGGACCCCTCCCACTGTCCCAGGGACACCTCCCCTGTCCCAGGGACACCTCCCCTGTCCCAGGGACACCTCCCAATGTCCCAGGGACACCTCCCCTGTCCCAGGGACACCTCCCAATGTCCCAGGGACACCTTCACTGTCCCAGGAGCTCCCAGCCTCAGTGTCCAGCCTGGCCTTGGGCACTGCCAGGGCTGCCCACCCTGCCAGGGAGCCATTCCCAATATCCCAATATCCCAATAACCCTGCAGCCCCCAGCCCTGGGCTCCATCCCAGCCTGCTGTGCTGAATCTCCAGTGGTGGGAGATGCCCCCACTGACCTGCAGCAGTTGGTCTCTGGCTCCCCTTCTCCTCTAAAGTTCACATTTGTTTTGAGTAGGAAAACGTTGCCATTCTCTGCCTGCAGCCCAAAGCAAGAGCTCTCCAGTCAGTGCTTGGGTTTCAGGGGAAGGGGCTGGGGAGGAGGCAAAGGGAAGTGGCAGCAACAAAACCATTTTGTTTACAGCCTTTAGGAATCTCTTTACAGTCAGGGCCGTTCATGAGGGGGATGTGCAGACAGATCTCACTGTTCCTGTCATATTTTCTGCTCATTATTTCTGCTTAGAAATGGTCTCATTAATCAGCTGTTCTGGGAACTCGTGTGATCAGTGGTATCAAAATCACTAATCGGCATAAAGAAGAGATGAAAATTCCTTTTTGCCTGCAGTTTTCCAGACCTTAGAGCAGCAGAGACTCTCCCACCTTCCCCCAGCTCTGAGCCCAAGGCTGGCAGGAGCAGCAGGCAGCTGCAGGCTCCAGCACAGCCTTGCCAGCTCCAAAGGGAGGACCAAGAACAGCAGGTCGTGGGCTACATCTCAAGACACCAGGAAGGCTGGAAATAGCTGCAAGGCTCAGTGAGGAGGGATAAATGTCTGGGATCAGCTGCTGTGCCCCAGCTCAGCCTGGGTGAGCAAAGCCCAGCTCCAGGTGCCCATGTCCATCCAGGGGAGCCCTCCCACCCGAGCTCCCTGCGCCTGAACTGCTCCAACCAGCTTGGAATGGTTTGGACCAAGCAGCAAACACATGCACAAGTGGAGGAGGAAGAGAACACGAGGAATCAGCGACTTGGAGCATCCTCTCCCTCCACCCAGCACCTCCTGCACACCCTGGCTCTCGAGGGGTGGGAGGAGATGGAGCTCTGTGGGTGATGGGGCTGTGCAGGAGCTCTGGATGATGGGGCTGTGCAGGAGCTCTGTGGGTGATGGGGCTGTGCAGGAGCTCTGGATGATGGGGCTGTGCAGGAGCTCTGTGGGTGATGGGGCTGTGCAGGAGCTCTCCTGTGTCTCCTGTGGATGGGGCTGTGCAGGAGCTCTGGATGGATGGGGCTGTGCAGGAGCTCTCCTGTGTCTCCTGTGGATGGGGCTGTGCAGGAGCTCTCTGGATGGGGCTGTGCAGGAGCTCTGTGGATGGGGCTGTGCAGGAGCTCTGTGGATGGATGGGACTGTGCAGGAGCTCTCTGTGTCAGGAGCTCTGTGGATGGGGCTGTGCAGGAGCTCTGTGGGTGGATGGGGCTGTGCAGGAGCTCTGTGGATGGATGGGGCTGTGCAGGAGCTCTCTGTGTCAGTTCTCTGGGTGGATGGGGCTGTGCAGGAGCTCTGTGGATGGGGCTGTGCAGGAGCTCTGGATGGATGGAGCTGTGTCAGTTCTCTGGGTGGATGGGGCTGTGCAGGAGCTCTGTGGATGGGGCTGTGCAGGAGCTCTGGATGGATGGAGCTGTGTCAGTTCTCTGGGTGGATGGGGCTGTGCAGGAGCTCTGTGGATGGGGCTGTGCAGGAGCTCTGTGGATGGGGCTGTGCAGGAGCTCTGTGGATGGGGCTGTGCAGGAGCTCTGTGGATGGGGCTGTGCAGGAGCTCTGTGGATGGGGCTGTGCAGGAGCTCTGTGGATGGGGCTGTGCAGGAGCTCTCTGTGTCAGTTCTCTGGGTGGATGGGGCTGTGCAGGAGCTCTGGGTGGATGGGGCTGTGCAGGAGCTCTCCTGTGTCTCCTGTGGATGGGGCTGTGCAGGAGCTCTGTGGATGGATGGGGCTGTGCAGGAGCTCTCCTGTGTCTCCTGTGGATGGGGCTGTGCAGGAGCTCAGAGCACCACCCCTCCCTCCCTGCCACATCTGAGCCCTCCCCAGCTGGAGCAGAGACAGGAGCTGATCCCAAGCAAACAATCCTGAACCAGCTCGGGTGGGAGCTGGGCCCTGCAGGCTGGGGAAATGCTGGAATGGGGGGAGAGGGGGGCTGCAGAAAGTGTTTTTCTGCTCAAAAAATGATAAAATTTTGATAACTTCAAGCCAGCTCAACCGGCAGACAGGCAGCTCAGACAAATGTATAAAACATCAAAAGGCACAGGATGGAGAGCTCCAAATATAGATCCCTGCAATGTAATTCATTCCTGAAGCAGAAAGGGGAAACTTTGCCATAACATGTTGTGCTGAGGCCCCATTTCCACGTGTGCAATGAGCCAAGATGAAAAGGATTGCAGGGACCTGTGCTTCAGTCTCAGAGACCGAATGAGACCCCACAAAAATTAAACGTGTGCATGAGAAGCTAACAGGAGGATATGCCCAAAGTGTGCTGAAACATTCTGCAGCTTGCTAAAGAGAGAAAAAATTCCCCACCCCAAATTCCATCATGTGCAGGCACTGAAATCATGACAGAGATGGAAGGCTGGATTTGGAGCTCAGGTTTTGCAGCTCTCCTGTTGAACTGTTCCATTAGCTGCAGCTGAGCTGCAGGGGGATTGTTCCTGCTGCTGGGAGGAGAGCCAGGCTCTGGGCATGGCAGGGAGCTGCAGGGAGCCTTTGCCAGGGCAGGAATCTGCTCCTGGCAATCAGGAACCCCCCGAGCCTGGCTCCTGTCTGCCCTGGGCCCAGCTCAGGGGGCCTCGAGTCCTCTCCATCAAATACTCAAAGGGAAACATCAGTGGGACTGAGGATGCTCTCCCAGCTCCTGTGCCCCTGCAGGTGCTTCAGTGGTGTTCCAGCTCATCCCCAGCTGCAGCAGAGCCCCCGGAGCTGCTGGGGACCCTGGGAGCCCCCTTAGGGCTGATCCCCCTGGCACCAGGGCTCCTGGAGCCCCCCTGGCACCGGGGCTGTCCCAGCGCCCTGGTTTGACAGGCAGTGAGAGTTCTGGGATGCTGTGGTCAAACCAATGGGTGTTAGATTTGAATATTGGCCCCTGGAGTGGCCACTGAGGACATGGATGAGCCTCTGAGAACACGGGGGGTTAAAAGCAGAGAACTGCCAGGAAAACTCCTCTTGGGTTCTGGTGGGTGGAAGGTTCAGACCTCTCCCCTGCCAGGAGCTGGCCCTGCACAGGGCAGCACCATCACACACTGGGTTTCCAGAATTAACAGATCATTTACTCCTCCTGCTCCATGAGTGCAGACACCACTGGTTCCTCTGGCTCTGTTTCTGTACCAACCCACAGCAGAAGTTCTCTGGGTGGGCAAGGGGGTGCAGGGAGACTCTCATGATGAGCCAATGCTAATTAGTGTCCATTAGAGCAATTATTAGCAGGGTTTAATAATTTGTAAATCTGATCTCGCTAAATGACCAGAAATTATTACAAGGGATGCTGAGCTGAGAACTCCATTAACCCTTGGTGGCACAGACCTTGTTTGGGAAGGGTGTGTGGCCCACAGGGTCCTGAGTGCTGCAAACAGCCCCCTTGGCTCATTCCATCTATCTGCAGACAGAAGTGTTACCAATCTGTTATTAGCTGTTAATTAAAGGTTTCATTGGGCTGTGGGTTTCCTAGGATCACGGGCTGGCTTGGCTGGTGCAGCTCCTGGGGCTGTAACCTTGCTGGGTAAGTCCAAGGTTGCAGCCTGCAACAGCCAGGGTCGTTCAGCATTTCCTATTCCTGTTTTTGTCTGGCTGATTTATGTCACTGCTGAGGAGCCGAGTGTTAGAGGTAAATCAAAGCCTCGTGGCCAGGCTGCCGTGGCTGCAGCAGAGCTGGGGCAGTGTAGGGGCAGTGAGGAAGAGGCACTCGGTAAAAATGAATCCAGAATTTCTTCTGCTCAGAGCCCACCCAGCTCAGGGTGGAAAGGCTGCTCCAGCCCAGCTCTGGGCAGTGCCAGGAGCTCAGTGCCAGGGAGGGGCTGCCCTCCATGTGTGGCACCACCCCGGCATCCTCCCGGCTCCTGGGGCCCCTCTCTGGGCTCAGCACCCTGGGGAGATGATCCCGGTGCTCCACAGCCTGCCTGCAGCAAGGGCAGGGGACCCGGGGCTGGGGAATATTCATGGGTGATTATACAGCTGGCTGAAAGCGTGCTGCTGCCTTCCCCCACGGAATTCTTGTCCTTTAGAAACCCAAAGCAAACAGTTTAAATAGACCAAGACTTGCTTGCAGCACAGCTGGTGGTGTGCTTTGCCCAGACCAGGGGATGTTCTCTCAGGATGCCTTTCCCAGTGTCACTGTCCTGGGTCCTGCCCGCTGGCAGCCTGAACTGAGCCAGAGCAGCCTCCTGCTGCCCCCCAGCCCTCCCCAGGGCTGCCCCCCTCCCTGGCAGAGCTCCCTGGCACCACGGCAGGCCCTGGGCACTGTGAGGGAGGCAATGCCCTCTCTGGGTCACACAGGGGAGCTGTCCCTGGTCCCTGGGGTGCTGGAAGGGGTCTCTGCCTTCCAGGTGCCTCCCAGCCCACAGCAGGGATGCTGTGATTTCCCTTTCAGAGAGGAAAGGGCAGGACAGAGGGGCTCAGCAGGACAGGCTGCTCTGCAGCAGGAGTTGCTGCCCATGGGCACCTCAGGCAGGTCCTGTTTGAACCTGCACCTCCCAAAGCCCAACCTCAGCCCTGGGCTGCCCCACTGCCAGGCTGCAGCCTGAGGGTGCTGAAAGGGTTTTATGGCCAGTCCTCCGTGCCCAGAGCTGTTTTTACCAGTTCTTTGCACATTTTCCCCATTTTTAGACTTCTCTGCAGTCAGACAGCTCTGGCCAGTGGGTGTGTGTGAGTGTTTGATGCAGAGCACACCTGGACGCAGCCTGGCTGAGCACCCTGATCCCATTCCCAGCTCCTGGGGCTGTGCCAGGGCTGGCTGGGACTGGCACACAGCTCACAGGGCTCAGCCATGCTGGGAGCACAGAGACAGAGCTCTGCCTGTCCCCAGCAAGGTGCTGCTGCTGTTTCAGGTCTGTTATCCCCCCCTGCCCACCAGCAGCGTTATAACCGGGCTGGGTGTGCAGAGCAGACCCCAGGGCACAATTCCCAGAGCTGAACTGTCAAAGGCAGCACTACCCTGCTGTAACCTGATCGTAAAAGAAATTGCATTGCTGTGAACTTGCAGAGTGCTGCAGCTCCCCCCGAGCTGTTCCAGGCATTTGGAGCCCGGCAGGGAACAGCCCAGGGAAAGCTGTCCTGGAGCAAGGGAATGTTCACAAAGTGATGAAAGCCATCCCTGACAGCCTGCCAGGGCTGAACTGCCCACACAGCCCCGCTGGGAACTGGGGGGGAATGGTGGAGAGTGGTGGGGAATGGTGGAGAGTGGTGGGGAATGGTGGAGAATTGTGCAGAATTGTGCAGAATTGTGCAGAATTGTGCAGAATTATGGAGAATTGTGCCCAGGCTCTGGAGCAGCAGCTCCTGGCCCTTGCCTGGTGTGACAGGGGCTGGGGCTCCTGTTCTCAGGGAGCCACACCTGGGCCAGGTGAGCAGGAGGCAGCTGAGCCTCCCCAGCCCTGGGCAGCTCAGTGTTTGTGAGGCAGCCTCAGGCAGGGCAGGGACAGGAGCTGTTTGTCCTTCTGAAAACCGACCAGAGCCCTGCTGGTGCTGCAGCCACTGCTGCGTTTGAAATGTCACTGAAACTCCAATTATTTGTGGTGCCCAGAAATCCTGGCCTGTAAAACAAATCTGCTGTGTGGGCAGAAAGCTGGGTGGGAGCAGTGCCCTCCTCACTTCTTGGCTTGGGGAAATATGAAAAATCACATTGTGCAGCAGCAGAGACAAAGGCAGAGCCCAGAGGGAGATGTGGAATCACCAGTTTGATCCGGCCACCACTCGAGGGTGAGATGTTTAACTCCAGGCACCTCTGTGCCAGCCATGACACAGGAGGGTCGAGAGCTTGCCAGGAAAGGACATTGTCATGCAGAAATAAATAACCCTGAGAGGAGAGGAGAGATCTGCAGCAGCTGAAGTTTCACTGGTGCTGATCACAGGGTGCACTGTGTGTCTGATCTGCCAGAGCAGGCCTGGGATGGGAACAGCCAGAAAACTGAAGGATGTGGGTTTGCCTAAAAAATGAGCTCGTGCACTTGGGCAGATCACACATTTTAATTATTAGTTCGATGACCGTGGAACCTGGAGCTGCCTTTTACAGAGCAGGTGAAGCTGCTGCCTGAGCTTTGCTGGCACAGCATCCACGTTTTACCCCCCAAAATGAAGAGAAACCAGGGGGGAGCCCAGAGGTTACCCCAGGAGAGCAGGAGGGCTGCAGGAAAGCAATAATTTGATAAACTAGAGGTCCTTTGATGACAGCCCAGCTATGGAGGTCTGGAAGGAAGATCTGAGGAGAAGATCCATCATTTATTTGCCCAGCACTCCCTTCAGTGGGGGCAGTGGTTATTTTGGCTCTGTTCCCTTTGGTGTTTATTAATCACTAATTTAATAACCCATTAGGATCAATGAATTCAGCTGGAGGTTACTTCCAGGTTATCCTCATGACGAAATAAAGGGCGCGGAAATCCAATCAGACACAACCATACAATAATTGTGTGAGAACATAATCCCCTCTCTGCAAGAGCAGGGCAGGTGCAGCATCTCAGACCTTTTTTCCATGGAAAACCAGTGGATTACCTGCAGTGCAATGGGATTTGCAGCTGTAAATTCATGCACTCCTGCTTATCCTAAGGCGGTGGTGAGCAGCGATTGCTGAAGACAAACCCAAAGATAAACACACTTGCAGGGTCACAGGCAGGAGACCTCAGCTTATTAAAGTATGTTCTAATACTTTTCAAGTTCTTTTCCTTTCCCTGGTGTACTGTGTGGGCCACAAGCACCGAGGCTCAGACATTCCCTGTTATTTTTATAGAGATACACTAAATCTGTTGACCCTGAACAGGTCCTGCAAACACAGAGATTTTTATAAAAGGCAAGTGAAAAAAAAAAAAAAAAAGAAGAGGTTTCAAATCTTTGAAAATACACCATGGAAAAGCTTCCAAGGGCTGAGCATCTTCCCTGTTAATGAAGCCCAGTGCTGCAGACACGGGATTGCTGGTGAGACCCTGAGGGAGCTGGGATGGAGGTGCCAGGGACTTTAAATGCTTTGACTACCAGGAACTCATTTCCCTGCACTGGCAGGATGTCCCATATTTTTTTAGTGTCTTTTGACCCAAAATAATCGTGCCTTTTGTCCCAGCTTTGCCTCTGTTCCCCCGGGCAGGAGGGAAGGCGATGGAAGGTTCTGCTGTGGGTCACAATAACAGTGACAGGGTGAGCTGGGGCAGCTGAGCTCTGCCAGGGCAGTGCCTTGTCTGGAAGGCAGCTGAGAGGGCTGGACAGAGCTGGACAGAGCTGGACAGAGCTGGAGAGGGCTGGAGAGAGCTGGACAGAGCTGGACAGAGCTGGAGAGGGCTGGAGAGGGATGGAGAGAGCTGGACAGAGCTGGAGAGGGCTGGACAGAGCTGGACAGAGCTGGAGAGGGCTGGAGAGAGCTGGAGAGGGATGGAGAGAGCTGGACAGAGCTGGACAGAGCTGGAGAGGGCTGGAGAGGGCTGGACAGAGCTGGAGAGGGATGGAGAGAGCTGGACAGAGCTGGACAGAGCTGGAGAGGGCTGGACAGAGCTGGAGAGGGCTGGACAGAGCTGGAGAGGGATGGAGAGAGCTGGACAGAGCTGGACAGAGCTGGACAGAGCTGGAGAGGGCTGGAGAGAGCTGGACAGAGCTGGAGAGGGCTGGACAGAGCTGGACAGAGCTGGACAGAGCTGGACAGAGCTGGAGAGGGATGGAGAGGGCTGGAGAGGGCTGGAGAGAGCTGGACAGAGCTGGAGAGGGCTGGACAGAGCTGGACAGAGCTGGAGAGGGATGGAGAGAGCTGGACAGAGCTGGAGAGGGCTGGAGAGGGCTGGACAGAGCTGGAGAGGGCTGGAGAGGGCTGGAGAGCAGGTCCAAGCAGTAATTAGCACTGCCTGGAGTCATGAGCAGCAGCTCCACAGGAGAGGAGTGGGCACGCTGTGCTGGTATTGCCTCCCAGCCCTTCGTGCCAACTTTCAGATTAATAACATCCCAAGCCACTTGATGCACTATTGATTCTAAATTCAATAAGAAGAACTGGCAGCTTCTGGCAAGATCACATCATTTTTCCTCAAAACATTTTCTCTGTTATTCACCCTGAGCTGCCCTGGCCCAGCCTGGGGCCGTTCCCTCTGCTCCTGTCCCTGTTCCCTGAGTACAGCCCGACCTGGGGCTGTCCCCTCTGCTCCTGTCCCTGTTCCCTGGGGCACAGCCAGACCTGGGGCCGTTCCCTCTGCTCCTGTCCCTGTTCCCCTCCTGGCAGGAGCTGTGCAGAGCCACGAGGGCCCCCTGAGCCTCCTTTGCTCCAGGCTGAGCCCCTGCCCAGCTCCTCAGGGATTCTGCAGCCCCTGCCCAGCTCCTCAGGGATTCTGCAGCCCCTTCCCAGCTCTGCTGCCTTTCTCTGGGAAGAGAAGCCCAAGCAATAAACAAAAGCTGTTCAGATCCATTAGCAACCTAGGAGAGAAAGGCAAATATATAACAGCGAGCAGAAGGCGGCTCAGAAAGTGTGGAGAAGCCAAGAAATATTGAGCTTTGATCCAGAGAGAGTATTTCAACAAATGCTGAATGCTTTGCAAATATTCCGTGCTTGCAGGAGCCAAAACACATGGCAAGGGGGGAGAAATGGTGCCCGAGGCTCCTGGGTGGGCACAGGGAGGGCTCCAGCACACATCTGCTGGCCCTGGCACTGGGAATTATCCTTTACCTGAAGCTGCACCCACAGGAAGGGGCTCCAGCACACATCTGCTGGCCCTGGCACTGGGAATTATCCTTTACCTGAAGCTGCACCCACAGAGAGGGCTGCAGAACACATCTGCTGGCCCTGGCACTGGGAATTATCCTTTACCTGAACCCTTATAAACCTCTATCACCTTCCACAGGGAGGGCTCCAGCACACACCTGCTGCCCCTGGCCCTGGGTACAGCATCCTTTACATGCACCAGCTGCCCCAGGAGCTGCCACCAGCCCTGCCCTGCCCTGGGACAAGGCAGCTCCTTGCCAAGGCTGCCCTGTGGGCCGTGTTCGTGGGCAGGGGCAGGCGGGGCTCACGGCCCGGGCACTGGAACTGGCTGGAAAGGACTGGAGACGCTGGGGAGCTGCAGCAGGGGGTGCAGAGCAGGGGTGAGGCTGCAGGGAGCTCCAGGCATTCCTGCCCCTGCAGGCTCAGGGGGGCTCAGGGCAGCACAGTGCCCCACAGTGCCCCACAGGGCACAGACTCCTTTCATCCCTTCTCCCCGTTAGTCCCAGGCTTCTGGGCACAAACCCACATCGATTCTTCCAGCTGGAAAAGGAAAAGGCAGCTGTCTCCTGCTGAGCTGCCCATGGTCAGGTTTTGGCCAAATTCAGCAGAGGGAGACCATGGTTTTCTCTGAGATGTGTTCTGCCGTGTGAGAGCCAGCCCAAAAATTCTAATTTTGCTCCTTTATTTATTTATTGTTCCTGATTTCCAGCAGTCTGTGGGCTATGAATTATGCAGAAGATGCATAGCAAATGAACTGAGGCTCTGGCAGGTTCAGCACAGCTCCAGAGCCGGAATCCAGCTCCACCTGTCTGCAGCAGCTCCTGCAACAGCTCCTGTAACGGCTCCTGCATCTCCTGCAGCTCCTGCAGCTCCTGCTGCAGCTCCTGCAACGGCTCCTGCAGCTCCTGCAGCTCCTGCAGCGGCTCCTGCAGCTCCTGCAGCTCCTGCAACAGCTCCTGCAGCTCCTGCATCTCCTGCATCTCCTGCTGCAGCTCCTGCAGCTCCTGCAGCTCCTGCAACAGCTCCTGCAACAGCTCCTGCATCTCCTGCATCTCCTGCAGCAGCTCCTGCAGCAGTGGGTGTCTGTGCTTCCTTTGCCACTTGGATCACACATCTGTGCCCTGTCCACACCAACCAATTACATCAACCCAGTCATATAAATCTGACCACAAAATCAAGGCCAAGATTTCTCTCCTTAAAAATCAATTCTCATTTGTGCCTTGGAGCCTGGGAGCTGCACTGATTTCCTCCTCTCGGAGTAGCTGGCACTTAGCACTTGCTTTTTGTTTTTTAAACCCAAAGTTCTCCCCCCCTTTTTTTTTTTTTTTGTTAAATCCACATTTATTCTTGCATTTGTGTGCACCAGGGAATAAGAGAAAGGTTTTATTACTTGCATTATTTATGAATGGTATAATTTCAGGGCATCTTATTAAACTAAAGTTCTGAGCGGAAAATAATATTAAACAAGACAAGTGTGTATATTTGTTTCATAAATCCATAAAACCTGATTAACAATGATGCTCCTAATGCTGGGCTGATCATTAGAAGACTTCCTGTGTCTGGAGCAGGGTGCTGCACTGGAGGCTTTGATGCATGAGGACAGAGCCCTGCAAGGCTCCATGAGCTGAAATTGGTGGTGCAGCAGGCGATGATTTAACCAAGGCTTTGCCTTTGGGTTTTAATTATTTTTATTACCTTTTCTCTCTCTGCGAATCTCAGAGCTGATTAACAATACAGGAGATGGAAGCCTGGCTGTGCTCTGCCAGAGCAGCTGCTGGCTCCCACAGCAAGGCTGGTGCTTTGTGCTTCCCTGCAGCTTTTCTTACTGGAACTGTGGCTGCTCCTTCCCTCTGCTCCCTGGAACGGGGTCCAGCATTTCTGTGGCTGCTCCTTCCCTCTGCTCCCTGGAATGGTTTCCAGCATTTCTGTGGCTGCTCCTTCCCTCTGCTCCCTGGAATGGGGTCCAGCATTTCTGTGGCTGCTCCTTCCCTCTGCTCCCTGGGAATGGTGTCCAGCATTTCTGTGGCTGCTCCTTCCCTCTGCTCCCTGGGAATGGGGTCCAGCATTTCTGTGGCTGCTCCTTCCCTCTGCTCCCTGGGAATGGTTTCCAGCATTTCTGTGGCTGCTCCTTCCCTCTGCTCCCTGGAATGGTTTCCAGCATTTCTGTGGCAGCTCCTTCCCTCTGCTCCCTGGGAATGGGGTCCAGCATTTCTGTGGCTGCTCCTTCCCTCTGCTCCCTGGAATGGTTTCCAGCATTTCTGTGACTGCTCCTTCCCTCTGCTCCCTGGAATGGGGTCCAGCATTTCTGTGGCTGCTCCTTCCCTCTGCTCCCTGGGAATGGTTTCCAGCAGAAATCCCCCTTCCCCTGCCACCAGGGGCATTTTCCAGCAGAAATTGGAGTTTCCCATTTTATTTGGCGCCAAAGACAGAGCTCCAAAGTGAAGCCTGAAGAGGAAAGGGCAGATGGGGACATTTTCCTGGGCACAGTTAATGAGCTGTCAGCCCCCTGTGGGTCTCCTCCCAGGGCCCAGTGCTGGTGTCCTCCCTTGAGAACAGGGTTTGTCAGGCTGGAGGGGACACTGTGAGCTCCAAAGGGCTCCCAGAGCCCGTGTGACAGCAGGTGGGGATTGTGACATCCTGCCTGTCCCCAAACCCCCTCCAGAGCCAGGGCAGGTGGGGATGGGGATGTTCTGTCCCCAAACCCCCTCCAGAGCCAGGGCAGGTGGGAATGGGGATGTTCTGTCCCCAAACCCCCTCCAGAGCCAGAGCTCTCACTGCTGCTGCTCCATGGAACCTGAGTGAGAGCCAGAGGGGAAGGAGCACTCCCAGGGGCTGCAAGTAGCGGCTGCTCAGAGAAAGAAGAAATATTTTTGCTAAGAAATACAAGAGGATCTCAGGAAATTCATGTGCAGCTCAGTGACACAGCAGCTCCCTTGCAGTGAGACGCTCCATGTGACTCCTCCACAAGTGGTGATAGAGAAAAATTTCTGCTGAAAAAAATTAGCCTGAAGGTGAAAACTTCAAAGGGCTGAACTCCGAATCCAGCAGGAGCCTTGTGCACACGGTGCAGCTGAGAGGAGCAGGGGGATAAAGCTCTTCAAAACCCTGCCAGGCCTGGGGCCAGCTCCTCCTGCAGCACAGCCGGGCTCTGGCCAGCCCCGAGCACCACTGGGCACCAAACGCTGATGAAAGGCTCTGAAATGCCCAAAAAGAGAGGAAGGGGAGCATGGGAGGAGAGCAGAGTGCCCGGGGCAGGGAGGGCTGGGCAGGGCTGGGCACACCTGGGGGGCACCTGAGCCCTGGGCAGGGCTGGGAACAAGGGCAGAGCCGTGGGCATGGCTGGGCACACCTGGGGGGCACCTGAGCCATGGGCAGGACTGGGCACACCTGGGGGGCACCTGAGCCATGGGCAGGGCTGGGCACACCTGGGGGGCACCTGAGCCCCCACGCAGCTCAGATCCACTCCACAGCCTGGGGTCACCCCTGCTCCCCATCCTTCCCCCTCGGAAAAATGGAATTTCTGTACTGCTGGCACATGAAAGAAATAGGAGTTTTCTTGCTGCAAGCCATAGAAAGCAGGCTTCATTCAGTTCCTGAATAATTTAGAGTACAAGCCTTTGATTAATTTCATGAGAAAAAGGAAACAAAGTTAGCTATAACTATAGGCCATTCAAAGCATGGATTGCCAGAAAAATGTGCAAAGCGCTGTCATGAGAGGATTAATTACACAGATTAAATATTTTATAAGTTAAATAATGTGTATTTTTTGGAGACAAAATGGAATGTCATTTTTTCCCCCAAGACAGGGAAAGTAACTGTATTCACTTCCATTTAGCCCACAGAGCAACACAGACTCCGATGACAGAGGAGGATGGATCAGGGCTGTAATTCCCAGCTGGCACCAAAATCCATATTCTGAGCAGCATTTCATCTTCCCCCTGAGAGCCAGCTCGGAGCTCTCCAGTCCCTGTCACTTGTGAGGATCTTCTGGGGGGAGAAGAAAAGGGTCCTGGCAATTGTTATTCCCACTATTATAGTCTCCCACATCTGGAAGGAAAATGGGCTGTGTAAAGTGATTTTAATTATTGTGTGATTGTCCTGGAGGATAATGGCAGAGCCTTTCAAACTCTCTTCCTTTTTCCTTCACAGAAAAGAGGACCTGACACCAATTTCTGCCTCTGCTCTGCCCACAGGGCTGAACCAACCCCTGTGCAGAGGAGTTTGGTCCATGGCACACAGGGCACGTGGAGCTGCTCTGCCAGGGCAGCCCCTGGCACAGGAATGGATGCAGGGCAGCCCCTGGCACAGCAATGGATGCAGGGCAGCCCCTGGCACAGCAATGGATGCAGGGCAGCCCCTGGCACAGCAATGGATGCAGGGCAGCCCCTGGCACAGGAATGGGTGCAGGGCAGCCCCTGGCACAGCAATGGATGCAGGGCAGCCCCTGGCACAGGAATGGATGCAGGGCAGCCCCTGGCACAGGAATGGATGCAGGGCAGCCCCTGGCACAGGAATGGATGCAGGGCAGCCCCTGGCACAGCAATGGGTGCAGGGCAGCCCCTGGCACAGCAATGGATGCAGGGCAGCCCCTGGCACAGCAATGGGTGCAGGGCAGGTCCTGGCACAGGAATGGATGCAGGGCAGCCCCTGGCACAGGAATGGATGCAGGGCAGGTCCTGGCACAGGAATGGATGCAGGGCAGCCCCTGGCACAGCAATGGGTGCAGGGCAGGTCCTGGCACAGGAATGGGTGCAGGGCAGGTCCTGCCATCGCTCAGGCTTGGCCTGTGATTCCATGATTCTGTGGTTCCATCCCAACAGGAGCATCAATCTTTGTGCTGGCTTTTATTGCTTGACTCGAGTCCAGAACATCTGACAGCTGTTACATTTTCTTCCTATTGAAATGGGTTTATTTCCTAAAAGTTAAAAATGCACAGAGCCCCCCATGAATGTGCAATCCTCTCCACTGGGAGCTGATGTGCATCTCAATAAAGGTGTGGAGGAAATCCCCCCAGTGAGGCCACAGAGGGACAGCCCCAGCCGTGAGCCAGGCTGAGCTCACTGCTGACACTCTGTGCTCTAATCTGCACATTAAATTGTCTGCTCTGAGCAGCAGAGCTGCTGAGGACGGGCCGTGCACTCAGAGATTCCCATGGCAGCCTTTCATCTCTGCTTCTTCTGAACTTGGAAAACAAATTCTGCTGAGCATTGAAGCAGAGGGTGGGTCTCAGCTCCATGGAGGGAGTGCAATAATTATCAATCTGGTTTCAGTGTCATGCCCTGGCACCTCTGGTGATGGGGCTCTCAATGTACTCGGGCTTCCACAAGGCTGAGATTGGATATTGGGGAAAACGTCTCCCCTGGGAGGTGGCCAGGCGTGGGAGCAGGCTGCCCAGGGCAGGAGCAGTCACCGGGGTGAGGATGTGGCCCTGGGCCATGGGAGTGGTGTAAAGGCTCTGTAAGGCTGGACTCAGCCTCTGAGATCTTCCCCAGCCCTGATCATCCCATGCTTCTGTTACTGGGCAGATTCAGGAACCACAATCACTGGGAAGCCTTCTCAGATAGAAATAACTCCCTGCTCTTTTCTGCATTTTGGAGCCGTGATTTTCCTGTCCTGCCACTGCCTCTTCTGTCCCTGGGGGAGGCTCTGGCACCTCGTGCCACCTCCTCCTGGATCCCTGCAGCCTCCTGCACCCCCTGCTGCATCCCAAACTGCTCTGCACTCCTGCTTCTGTCCCTGCAAACCTTTCCCTGCTGAGCCCTCTCCTCTCCTCTCCTCTCCTCTCCTCTCCTCTCCTCTCCTCTCCTCTCCTCTCCTCTCCTCTCCTCTCCTCTCCTCTCCTCTCCTCTCCTCTCCTCTCCTCTCCTCTCCTCTCCTCTCCTCTCCTCTCCTCTCCTCTCCTGGTCTGGGAGCAGAGCCCAGGCTGGGGAAGGGTCCCCCACAGCTGTGCCCGGCTCCTTCTGCAGTCATTTCTCATCCTTGTCCCATTTGTGCCACTCTTTCCTCGAGAAAAGGGACTTTGGAGGCAATTTGCCTTGGAAAATGACTGCTACGTTATTGATTGGGTAAAAAGGAACTGTTCTATTAAAGCTTAGAATTCTGCATGTTTCTTTTCCTTACAAATATCCTATTACATGCTCAGAGACCACCCACACGCTTTGCTGCTTTTACATTTGCCCAGCAATCTTTCATGCCAGTTGACTTTTCATTTTCAAATCCCTTTCTGCATTAAGCACAGACCCACACACTCCGACCCATTTTGCTTTGAAATAAATCATAAGTCTGTGCCAGAAATGACTCGGGGTGTTCTTCAGAATTTGTAAACAGCACTAAAGTCTTGTGGGAAATGTCACAAAGTGTTGCTCTGAATTTATTAAGTAGTTTCTAATCTCAAATGTCTATATTCCTGTACACAGCCCGGCAGTGTTTTTACCTGTAATGGCATTTGATGGCTGGGTGGATTCTGGGGCTGCTGGAAAATCCCACAGACCCAGAAAGGGGAAGGAGCTTTGAGGCCGTGCAGGCTGATTTGATAAAAGGACAAAGAATCCATTTTGCAGCTTACTATTAACATTTCACTTGATAAAGGAGAGGGGAAAATGCAATTTCTTTGGCCGTGGTCAGGATGTGCTGGGTCCTGCCCTGGCTCAGAAGCTGAAGCAGCCACAAGAAATCCCAAAGGAGCCCCAAAGCCCTGCTGGCTCTCCATAAGGGCAGAGGGATAATGTGACCACGTTCACAGGGGTTTCCAGAGTGGGGAGGAGACGAGGATCTGACTCCATGGTTCAGAAGCTGATTGATTATTTTATGATATATATTACATTAAAACTATACTAAAGGAATAGAAGAAAAGGTTTCATCAGAAGGCTGGCTAAGAATAGAATAGGAAGGAATGATAACAAAGGTTTGTGTCTCGGACAGAGAGTCTGAGCCAGCTGGGCTGTGATTGGCCATTAATTACAAACAACCCCATGAGCCAATTCCAGCTGCACCTGTTGCATTCCACAGCAGCAGATAATCATTGTTTGCATTTTGTTCCTGAGGCCTCTCAGCTTCTCAGGAGGGAAAGCCCTGAGGGAAGGATTTTCCATGGAAGATGCCTGCAGCAGGACAGAGCCTGGGTGTGCAGGTGGCAGAGCTGCCCCACGGGTGGTTCTGCAGCCAGGGGCTCCAGCAGCCCCTCTGCCCTGGGTTCCTTCTCCCTGACTCCCTCCCCTGCCCCAGGGCTGTGGTTCCGTCCCATGAGCCCCCCAAACCCCTCAGGCTCAGCTCAGGAGGCTTCTTGGCCCAGAGGGCTCAGGGGGGACCCCAGCTCCTCCTGCTGTGTCAGCCCGGGCTGAGGGGGGTCTCACCCAGGGGCTGACCCCAGGGCCGGGGGCTGAACCCCTCCTGTGCACTCCTGCTCCCCCAGGAGCCCCGTGCTCTGCTCTGCTCTGCTCTGCAGGGGTCTGTCCTCCAGTGACACATCCCCAGTGCCACGGGGGGAGCTGGGGGTGGCAGGAGGCAGCGAGCTGCCCGTGAGGAGGAGGCTGGGAAGCTTTTAGCACTTTTCCCCTGATCTCCAGGCCCACAGTCTTGTTTTCCCAGGACACCAGCTGGAATCCAGCCACTGCTATAATTGGCAGCACAGGCAGGGATGCAGAGGATTTTGTGGCCACACCAGGCGGTTTCCATCCAGCTCCCTGCTCGAATTCCAGTGCTGCCCTGCACCAGCTGCTGGGAGGGTGTCACAAATTCCAAGCAGGCAATTCCAGCATCAAAAAGATGTATTGCCACTTGAAGTATGTTGGACATAAAAGCAGAACAGTTTTTAATTAAATTTTTTCCACCAGCCACGGAGGGCCTAAACAAGGAGCAGGAGTGTTTTACAGGAGCACAAACTCTCAGTACTTCAGTGTAGCAAGAGAAAAGCAGCTTTGAAATCAGGAGGAGGAGATGCTGATGGAGGGCAGGCTGTGCCTGGGGAGCTGTGTGGGATGGCACGTGTTCCATGTGGATTTTGTCAGGCTTTTCCTGACACATCTGCAGAAACCTTTCCCTGGGCCTTGTGGCCATCAGCTACAAATTTCCTTCCACGCAGCATCACAGGGGGTGCAGAAAGAGCCACAGCCAGCCCCACTCCCACCTCATTCTCCTTTGCCCTACATTTGTGCAAATGCCAAGAGATGGCTCAGGCCACAGGAGAGCTTTGGACAGTTCTGTGCCGTGGCAGCTGCTGGGAGGAGATGGGGCTGGGAGGACAGACGGACAAGGGCTGTCTGTCACTGGGATGGACTGTCCGGATGCAAAGAGCATCCCTGGGCCTGCTGTGGGTGCACAGACAGCTCAGGGGCACATGGAACGAGCTCGGGGTGGGATTCCAGGCTGATCAGTCCTCGGGCAGGGAGCTGTGGGTTATTGGGGAGCCCCTCTCGAGCAGGGAGCTGTGGGTTATTGGTGAGCCCCTGTCGGGCAGGGAGCTGTGGGTTATTGGTGAGCCCCTCTCGAGCAGGGAGCTGGGTGTTACTGGTGAGCCCCTCTCGGGCAGGGAGCTGGGTGTTACTGGTGAGCCCCTGTCGGGCAGGGAGCTGTGGGTTATGGGTGAGCCCCTGTCGGGCAGGGAGCTGTGGGTTATTGGTGAGCCCCTGTCGGGCAGGGAGCTGGGTGTTACTGGTGAGCCCCTGTCGGGCAGGGAGCTGGGTGTTATTGGTGAGCCCCTCTCGGGCAGGGAGCTGGGTGTTACTGGTGAGCCCCTGTCGGGCAGGGAGCTGTGGGTTATTGGTGAGCCCCTGTCGGGCAGGGAGCTGTGGGTTATTGGTGAGCCCCTGTCGGGCAGGGAGCTGTGGGTTATTGGTGAGCCCCTGTCGGGCAGGGAGCTGTGGGTTATTGGTGAGCCCCTGTCGGGCAGGGAGCTGTGGGTTATTGGTGAGCCCCTCTCGAGCAGGGAGCTGTGGGTTATTGGTGAGCCCCTGTCGGGCAGGGAGCTGTGGGTTATTGGAGAGCCCCTCTCGGGCAGGGAGCTGTGGGTTATTGGTGAGCCCCTGTCGGGCAGGGAGCTGGGTGTTACTGGTGAGCCCCTGTCGGGCAGGGAGCTGGGTGTTATTGGTGAGCCCCTGTCGGGCAGGGAGCTGGGTGTTATTGGTGAGCTCCTCTTGGGCAGGGAGCTGGGTGTTATTGGGGAGCCCCTCTCGGGCAGGGAGCTGGGTGTTATTGGTGAGCCCCTCTCGGGCAGGGAGCTGGGTGTTATTGGTGAGCCCCTCTGTGGCCCAGCCAGGATCCTGCCCGAGATCAAATCAAAGTGAGCCAAGCAGGTTCCTCTCAGCACAGGGCGAGGCTGTGCCAGCCCAGGGTCCCCCTCCTTGCAGCACGGCTGGCACTGTGGGCACTGTGGGCAGTGTGGGCACTGTGGGCACTGTGGGCAGGGCTGGCAGTGTGGGCACTGTGGGCACTGTGGGCACTGTGGGCACTGTGGGCACTGTGGGCACTGTGGGCAGGGCTGGCACTGTGGGCACTGTGGGCACTGTGGGCACTGTGGGCAGTGTGGGCACTGTGGGCAGGGCTGGCACTGTGGGCACTGTGGGCACTGTGGGTAGGGCTGGCACTGTGGGCACTGTGGGCACTGTGGGCACTGTGGGCAGGGTTGGCACTGTGGGCACTGTGGGCAGTGTGGGCACTGTGGGCAGGGCTGGCAGTGTGGGCACTGTGGGCACTGTGGGCAGTGTGGGCACTGTGGGCAGGGCTAGCAGTGTGGGCACTGTGGGCACTGTGGGCACTGTGGGCAGGGCTAGCACTGTGGGCACTGTGGGCAGTGTGGGCACTGTGGGCACTGTGGGCACTGTGGGCAGGGCTGGCACTGTGGGCACTGTGGGCACTGTGGGCAGTGTGGGCACTGTGGGCAGGGCTGGCACTGTGGGCACTGTGGGCACTGTGGGCACTGTGGGAGTGACCCTGCAGTGCTGCAAATCCACCTGGGGACGTGGCTGAAAGGTGGACTGGGAAGTGTGGGCTTTTGTACATTCTGAAGGCTTTTCTCACACTGGTGCCATCGCCCTGGACACCTCACCAAGACAAGGATTTGCCACCCCACAGCCTCTGCCCAGGGACCCAGCACTGACTCAGACTGGAAATGGTCCCCGAGCCCATCCTCTCCTCCTGGGAGGGTGTTGACATTTAAATGCTTTGCACCTCTGTCTGTGGACAAACATATTTTGTACATTTCTCTGGATCAAAGAGGCTCACAGGGTTATTTTGGGAACAGCTTTGCAAGCTGGTTTCAAATTCAGCAGTGCACTGAAGGGCTGCGAGCCATGACTTTGCCTCAAGCCTGATTTAATACATTTGTAGTTCACAAATACAAGACAAGTGCGTGTCCTGGTGTCACTCAGAGGTGACAGTGACACTTCTCCTTGGAGCAGGGCCCCTGCAGGGTCAGTGATGGGGCACAGTGTCCCATCCTCCCACAGGACAGCCAGGGACAAAGGCACTGCTCCTGTCACAACTCTGAAATCCTCAGCACATTGTTTACTGTGATATTTTAACACCCTGCCCATGCAGGTTTGTCTCCTGCCCTCTGTTTTCAGTGAAATTCTCTGTACATTGTTTACTGTGATATTTCCATGTCCTGCCCATGCAGGTTTGGTCCCTGTTGTCAGTTTTCAGTGAAATTCTCTGTACATTGTTTACTGTGATATTTCCATGTCCTGCCCATGCAGGTTTGGTCCCTGTTCTCAGTTTTCAGTGAAATTCTCTGTACATTGTTTACTGTGATATTTTAACACCCTGCCCATGCAGGTTTGTCTTGTGCCCTCAGTTTTCAGTGAAATTCTCTATACATTGTTTACTGTGATATTTTAACATCCTGCCCATGCAGGTTTGGTCCCTGTTCTCAGTTTTCAGTGAAATTCTCTGTACATTGTTTACTGTGATATTTTAACGCCCTGCCCATGCAGGTTTGGTCCCTGTTCTCAGTTTTCAGTGAAATTCTCTGTCCATTGTTTACTGTGATATTTTAACATCCTGCCCATGCAGGTTTGTCTCCTGCCCTCAGTTTTCAGTGAAATTCTCTGTACATTGTTTACTGTGATATTTTAACATCCTGCCCATGCAGGTTTGTCTCCTGCCCTCAGTTTTCAGTGAAATTCTCTGTACATTGTTTACTGTGATATTTCCATGCCCTGCCCATGCAGGTTTGTCTCCTGCCCTCTGTTTCTCACTGGAGCAGCTCTGTGCTGCTGTTTCACACAGAACTGGGGGCCTGGAGACCCCCGGGCACTGCCCCTGCCCAGCCCAGCCCCGGGCACTGCCAGGGGCACAGGGGCAGCCGCAGCTGCTGTGCCAGGGAAGGAGATGCCCAGCCCTGCCCTGTGTCGCTGCCCAGGGCTGCCCCAGCAGAGGTGCCAGGAGAACTCGCCTGCCCTGGCACCCCCCCTGGTACCCCCCCTGGTACCCGCCCTGGCACCCCCCTGGTACCCCCCTGGCACCCCCCTGGCACCCCCCTGGCACACCCCTGGCACCCTCCTGGTACCCCCCTGGTACCCCCCTGGCACCCGCCTGGCACCCCCCTGGTACCCCCCCTGGTACTCCCCCTGGTACCCCCCCTGGTACCCCCCCTGGTAACCCGCCCTGGCACCCCCCCTGGTACCCCCCCTGGCACCCCCCTGGCACCCCCCTGGCACCCTCCTGGTACCCCCCCTGGTACCCCCCTGGTACTCCCCTGGTACCCCCCTGGTACCCACCCTGGCACCCCCCCTGGTACCCACCCTGGCACCCCTCTGGTACCTGCCCTGGCACCCCCCCTGGTACCTGCCCTGGCACCCCCCTGGTACCCGCCCTGGCACCCCCCTGGTACCCGCCCTGGCACCCCCCTGGTACCCCCCTGGCACCCCCCTGGCACCCCCGTCCACCTGCGGGGCCAGCCGAGCACCCAGCTGGAAATGCAAATTAATTAAACCTTGTTTACCACTTGGAATTAGTGAGCTAATGAATATCATACCTCCGAGGCATCCATCCTGGTCACATCCATTGTGCCTCCCAGCTGTTGTTTTCATCTAGATCAGGTTTGCTCCAGGTTTTATGAAGACGTCTACAAAGTAATAAACCCTGCACTTATTTGACTCAAAAAAAAAATTATAAAATTTTTATTAGCTTCCAAGGAATTAGGTTTTCTAGTTTTTGCCTGGCAATAAAAGTTGATTTGTTCTCTATCTGCCTGATCGAGTACTTGGGTGCTGGCTATCACTTAAACCTAATGACTTTTTAAAAGACGTTAGGGTTGTCTCCTGTGAGCAAACACACTGGCTCTGTGGAACTGCACGCTGATTACTGTGTTATAAATGTGGTCACACCTCTGCTATTAAATTTTTACCTGCATAAACAATCCCAATACGTGGAAATGCTGCTATACAGTTATTTATTCCCACTTTATTAAGGTTATTTTTCCAGCAATTGTGGCACTTTC